>CM060950.1:235265491-235457991 GCA_030765055.1 Mantis religiosa
TATTATTATTATTATTATTATTATTATTATTAGTTATTATTATTATTATTATTATTATTATTATTATTATTATTATTATTATTATTATTATTATTATTATTATTATTATTATTATTATTATTATTATTATTATTATTATTATTATTATTATTATTATTATTATTATTATTATTATTATTATTATATTATTATTATTATTATTATTATTATTATTATTATTATTATTATTATTATTATTATTATTATTATTATTATTATTATTATTATTATTATTATTATTATTATTATTATTATTATTATTATTATTATTATTATTATTATTATTATTATTATTATTATTATTATTATTATTATTATTATTATTATTATTATTATTATTATTATTATTATTATTATTATTATTATTATTATTATTATTATTATTATTATTATTATTATTATTATTATTATTATTATTCATTATTATCATTATTATTATTATTATTATTATTATTATTATTATTATTATTATTATTATTATTATTATTATTATTATTATCATTATTATTATTATTATTATTATTATTATTATTATTATTATTATTATTATTATTATTATTATTATTATTATTATTATTATTATTATTATTATTATTATTATTATTATTTTGAAAAATATTGTACAACTTGTCAAACAATACCATCTTAGAAATTTTTGAGAAGGTTGTCATTATTAATATAGATTCTATAGCTGTACGGATCCTGTTTATGTCCTTTTATAAAGGTTTCACAGTAGCATTTTAAGCTTTTCTGGAGAAATTGAAGTATTTAAGGATTGATCACACAAATAGATCAGCAGTTTATTTATTACTACAGCGCATGTTTTAGCATCATCTTAGGTATTTCATCATAGTCTGTATAGCCTTTTGATTTTAATGCTTGGAAACTGCCTATCATCTGCCTGTTTGTATGTTTTTTCATTTGGTCCAATCACTGCGCAGCACTTTAGGATATAGAACATGTCATTTATTTTATTCCTTATTTTTTCATTTTATCACCACCAAACATGTAACACATGTAATATTTTAAGAACTATTACTACTACATATAATATTATACAATTACTCATACAAATCTAAGAAAATTTTACATGTATTCATTTATAGAGATAACAATACATTAAACCACATACAATGGCACATTGTATTCTCTTTATTGCACATGAAATTAACAAGCATGCATAAATTTCTGCACTGAGTAATAGGCCTTGCTGCTCTGTTGGAGTTACTACTCAAAAACCGAAACCTGCATCTTTACCCCCTTGTTAAGCCGTGATGTAACATTTAAGAAGCAATTATTAAACATGCTGCCATCCTCTTGGTATTCTTAATTTCTATGATACCTACTTTAAGAGTAATGTCAACATGACTTTGGAGGTTTGTATCTGTTTGCCTTTTTAAAATATTCCAAATGGTTTTTACTTTATTTTCTGAATTACCTATGGCTTCTTGGTGCAGTGACCCATTTTCTAAATCATATCCTATCTCTTCCCATTTAGTCTAGCATACCTAAAATGCTTTCCTTTCTTAGACACAAGCAAACTGATCATCTGAAGAAGACAACCAAGATGAGTGCCGGAGGTGCTGCTATGCCAATTGTCGATAAAGAAATTGTTATCTACAGCCATCTATATGCCCAGACAAATGTTTTAACGAAATGAAAAAGCAAGTGGTAGAGTCCACAATTAGGATTGCTGTCACCGTGTCAGAGGTGGAAAACTGTAATCATCATACATGTGGTAACACATAGATCTCCCTTATATTAGGGAAGTTACCTTCAGAAGACATTACACTGCATTGAGTAGACTTTCAACACTCAAACATTTGCGAACAAATTTAGGACTTATGGTGGTGGAATAGCCAACTTCTCACACTCACTACAAATAGTAATGTAAGTGATTTAAGTGTCTTTTCTCACTCTCAATATCCCATTGCCATATTCTGTAAAACTGCCTTGATATCCTTCCTTCATCACATTAATCATACCATAGTTAAAATTGAAAATAAATGGAGAAATATTTACCTTCTTTTTACGGAACTGGTAGACAGAAATGATACTGACATGACAATTTCAAGATTTTTGGATTCAGAGAACCTCAAAATATTTATTTATTCCTGCAGAAAAATCATTTCAAGTTTAGATAGCCATATAGTGTTCATTTTACTTACTTTAATTAAGCAGTGAAAAAAATAAAAGCAAAAAACAGGTGTAACAAAAAATGCTCTCCTATTACTCATAATATCAGTGGGTTCAGTGTGTCGCGTTCCCCACCGTCATTTGCGTCACTTTTGCAGCGACCTTAAGTCATTGGCAAATGTAATTGGTTTTTTTTATTCGTAGTTGATTTAGTAGTGCTGTCTAAGTTGTGTCCACGGCTGCTTATTGGGTAAGGCTTACGGAGAGCATGCGGGTATGGAGATCTCGGGTCGTGGGAACAGAAACAATAATAAAATATGCACTAATAACTTTTTATTCCACTCACAGATAACTGTTTATTCCACTCACAGTTTTATGTCAAGACCCCGGTAAAAGAATGTTTTCACTATTGGTCCGTACAGCTGTCGCTTTCCACCCATACTTCTCCCCAACTGGCTTTCAGGTTCTGACCTGCATTCCTCAGCGTCTGAGTTGAGGGGATGTGGTCATTAACCAACCCCTCAGCTTCTGTTTAAAAAAACTAAAGAGCATTCTTTGCATGTAGGTGAAAACATTCTTTCGTTGGGACACTTTTTTTACACACATGTTACATTATTTCATATACATATATATCTTAATGAGGTCCTAATAAATAATGCCTCATATGCCCTTATAAGGCAAACAACTAATTTTATTACACAGTTTAAGAAATTTTGTTTGTTTTATAATCTTCCTCCTCATAAATTCAGTCGAAAGAATTTCAGTTTCTCAAAGCAGAACTCATTAAGTTTCCTGAAAGCTTCACTATATTTACTAGATATCGCATTAAACACTGGCTCACATTTTAGCCTACCAAGACTGTCTATTAACAATAATTACACTTCACACAACTAGATTTACACAACTATTCTTACATATTACTTTTCTTACTCTAGATTTTCTATTGAATTCTACCTTGGTTCTTACAAAACTATTTTTGTACAATGCTTTTATATAAAATAGTATCAATTCGTTTATTCTTTATGGTTACTATCATCACAGATGTGCATCATGGTTGTTAATTATTTTCCCACACCTTTCCTTCTTTCATTCCGCTTTTTTGTCCTTCTTCTGATTGGCTTCTTGGCGTATGATATTTTTTTTAGTAATTCCTTATGGAATTTTCCCAGAATTTTACCACTTTGTCATCCATGATTTCTACGGTGTCAGTCGAAAATACCTTCGTGACCTTATATGGACCTTTAAAATATAACATCAATCTTTGGTTTTAATTCTTAATTTTACTTGAAAGTGTTTGTTTCTTATTAAGACTAAATCACCCTCTTGAATGTTCCATTCGATTCCTTTCTTGTTTAAATTATGTTTCAATTTTCTTTTGTTTGCCCTCTTCTTAATTCTTTCAGCCGCAATCTTGCATATCTCCTCTGCCCCTATTTCAATGTTCTCCTTCACTTTTATAGGTTGAGGATCTTTAATTCCTATTGTATCGATTTTCTTTCCTTTCGTTATTTCCACAGGCTTAAAACCGGTCACTGGACTTGGCGTTTCATTTAGAATTCTCTCAATCTGCGGAATATATGAAAACCATTGGCTGTGACGAGTACTACAAAGGATTCTCAAAGATATCCCAATATCTTTTATTGATCTTTCTGCTGGGTTCGCTTGTGGTCTATACCCTGAACAAAAATATTGCTTAATCCCTGCGCCTTTGATTCCTTCTGTAAATTTGTTTCCAGAAAATATTGTGGCGCTGTCAGTTAAGATAGCTCTAATTTTTCCTTCTTCCGGAATGTAGTAATTTAGCTATTTAGTAAGGCAAGCCTGGCTATTGGCCTTTTTAAGTGGGAAAATTCGTACATATTTGCTGAAAACATCAAAACAAACTAAAATATATTTATTCCCAAATGTTGACTGTGTAAGTTCACCATGTACGTCCAGACAGATTAATTCTTTTGGTTGTTCTCGTATTATGGAGTTGCTATCGTACTGGTACGCAATATTCTTCTGTTTACATTTTTGACACGTATCACATCTCGCTATTAGCTTTCTAACCTTCTCTCTCAATTTCGGAAAATACATGTTCTCTAAAATAACACTGCAGGTCCTGTCGGTTCCAGAGTGAATAAGATTGATGTGAAAATCCATAATTATAGCTGCTTCCATACATTTAGGAATAAAAACTTTCCATTTAGGCGTAATCTTTCCATGCCTCTTATAAAGCAATCCGTCGTTTATGGCAATGCTGGAGCTATTTTCTTCACCTAACGTGGGTGATAATTCTAACAATTTAACTATTTTCTTATCTGCCTTCTGCAGTTCTCCTATTTTCTTCACCTGATTTGCCGTTTCTTTACTTAATATTATATCTAATTGTAGCACTTTTATCTCTCGTTTTGGTTTTTTTGTACTTTCTGGAATTCCAGTGAGAAAATTAAGTCGAGATAATAAATCACTGAACGTGTTCAATTTTCCAGGGATGTGAACGATTTCAATGTCCAAACTGGTAAGCCATATCTAGATATTTTGTTTGAAGTTAATTTACATTTGTTTATGAAGGTTAAACTGATATGATCAGAAATTATTTTAACTTCTTCTGATATACGTAGCTTTTAAAACGTGTCAGAGCGAAATAAAGAGCGCCTAGTTCCAGTTCAGTCACTGAAGCGTTGCTCTCAATAGAGGTCAGTCCTCTTGAAGCTGTGTCAATGACATGAAAATCTCCATTCTCTTCTAGTTGGCACAATAAAGCACCATATCCTCCAGAAGATGCATCGACAAATATTTCATAATTACAGCCTTCATGTGGTCGTTCCAAAAATATAGATGACGCAAAGAGTTCCTTTAACTTTTCAAACCATTCTTGAAGTTCCATTGTCCACTTCCATTTTTGACCATTTTGTAACAACTGACGCATGGGTGCTATTTCTTGCGCATAACGTGGACCAAAACGACTATTAAAATTCAAAATACCAAAAATTCTCCTTAACTGTTTAATATTCTTCGGTGGTGGTATTCTTAAAATAGCTTCTATTCTTTTCGGATTTGGTTTCATTCCCCTTTCATTGATGACGTAACCCAGAAATTCCACTTCTTTTACACAAAAATTTGGTTTTTGAAGGTTGAGTGACATACCGCATTCATGAATTCTCTTGAGTACAAATTTTAAATTTTCCAAGTGTTGCTGGAAATCTTAACCAATTAGGAGAAAATCATCTACATATCTAATTAAGAAGGAGTCTGCACTGTTTTTGAAAACTTCATGCAAGGCTCTAAGAAGTGCAGATCCTGAATTTTTCAATCCAAATGGTACCCGTTGGTATCTCATTTCAATACCTTGGAAAATGAAGGTAGTGTAGTCCCTGACTGCGTCATCTAAATTTATTTGCCAAAATGAAGAAGTTAAATCAATTGATGATATATATATATATATATATATATATATATATATATATATATATATATATATATATATATCTTCCTCTTGAAAGTTTGGTAATTATTTGATTTATGCTTTCATTCTGGAAATGATCGGCTTTCATGTATGCATTTAATTTTCTGCCGTCTAGGGTCACACGAAGGTCATTCTTGTCCTTTTTATATGTCCAACATAAAGAATTTATGAAGTCAGATTCGCTTGGTTCAATAATATTGTCATTGATCATTTCAGAAATGACGCTTTGAGCTTGTTCTCTTAGCGCTATAGGAAGATTGTTATATTTATGCACATACAGCTTAATATTCTCAACCTGAAAAGTGTGCGAATATACTGTGCACAAACCTGGTTTCTTACTGAAAACATCTGCATTGTCTTCTAGTACCTCAAATAACTTGTTTGTTTCCTGTACGTTCAGATTATGGGCTTCGGCACATTTCCGCTGCATCAATACCAATTTGTCATCAAGGGCTTTCTATTGCTGTACCGTCAGTAATTAGTGAGGTTGGTTCCATCTCAGAAACAGGTTTCACGCGTGGCTGAACAACATGGTTCCTCTCGTTGCCACACGAGAGGGTAATTACCTCTTGGGCTTTGTCAATAAACATTTTCTGGACAAACAGCTCACATTCTTCAAATTCTTTTCCTTCAGCAGTCATTTCTACAGGACACATGCTTTCTTCAACAAACTTGGTATACATTTGATCTTTATCTTTGCAAATAATAAGAACTTTATTCTCAAATTCTATTTTAGCTTTATTTTCATCCAGAAAATCACAACCAATGATCGCATCGCCGTTTAGGTTGTTAACTACTAGAAACATTGTTTCAAAACACACATCCTCAATCTCAACTGGTAGTAAACATTGTCTTTTTATTAATTGTGCCGATCGTCCAATGGCTACTCTGCATACTAAATTTGATGTTGGTAAGCTCATTATTTTCCTGCCTTTGTTTATTAAATGAAGATATAATTTCTGTGAACACACACTAGCTGATGCACCAGAGTCAACACTATCTAGGTATTCTTTGTTATACAATCTAATTTTGCTATATGGGGTATCAAAGTCGCCTTTCTCATTTTTGTTAACCTTAATTTCGCCAGTATCAATACCATTCCTTGCTAAAGTATTGGGGTCGATTTGCGAATCCTTTGTGACGCCTCTGTGACCCTTGTCCATTACGTCACATTTCAGTTTTCCTGCTCACGGTTTTCATCTATTTGCTGTCGGCCATTTTTAATAGGAGCTACAGTTATTTCTTGCTGGGTTCATTGATTTCCACGACCTCTGTTCCCTCTAAAGTGAAAATTTTGTCTCTGGCCTCAGTTTGAATTTTCATCTTCGGACAGATATCCCACGTTTTCATTCCTCCATTCTCGGCTATATCTTCCTTGAAAATGATTATTCTGGTTTCTCCCACGTTGCTGATTTCCGAACGGTAATTCTCGTGCTACCTTAACAAGGTTGATTGTTTCCCGGCGTTCACGTCTAGGATCATTCCTATCTGGATTATATCTAAATTGTGGCAATTGGGGTCGATATCTTTATCTTGCAGAGTTATTATTTCTATACTGACCTCGGTATCCAGAGCTTCCATGTGACTGATGTTGGTTGTGTATAGCATTTGGCCCTTGGTGGAACTGATTTCTAGGCTGATATATTTCTCCCGTTTGGTTTTCTAGCGCAGATACCAAATCAACAGTTTCTATTGTTGTTTTAGGTTTTGCGATCAGAAGATAGTTTTGTATTCTAAGAGGAAAGTGATTGGTTATCAAATTGATAAGGTCCTCTTCGGAAATTTTAGGTCTAAGGTGTTTGATGTATTTAGATTGATGTAGAATATAATCTGCCATACTTATGTTTTCCCTGTCAGAATACTGTAAACAACTAGGCTTTGCTAGTATTTTATGTTGTTTACTCGCATTCCAAAACCGGTTTAAGAAGAGATGTTGGAACTGTTCAAAATCCGTTTCAGGCCCCATTGATAGTTGTACCCAATTTAAAGTACGATTGTCTAGACATCTTCGAACTATTATCATTTTAAATGCATCAGGCACATTTTTTACTCTGAAGTACTCTTGAAGTTGTTCTATGAAGCGTACAGGACTGTCCTCATTTAGTTCAGAAAAAATAGGTAATGGCAAATCATTTAGCACAGAGCTGTGATCATTTTGTGGAACTGGTTCGGTCAAAATACTAGTTCTATCCGTTACATTGTTATAAGTGTCTGCATTGGGTACTGATGGCCCCGTATTAACACTTGTCTGGTTTGATATAATGGAGTTTGTTTCTCCCTGATTTAAACTATCACTTAAGTTAACAGGTTGTACATGATTGTCATTAATGTTAACATGCAACATATTAACTTTAGAAACTAAATTCTCAATTTCTTTCTGAGAATTACGAGAAGCTGAATCCTGTTTATTTATCTCAAATTCCAATTTATTATTTATAATCTTTACCTCATCTTCTAATTTCTTTAATATTTCTTGATTAGCAGAATTTAACTTCTCGTCCCAGATTTGCTTGTTTTCTTTTTGTCGTTGTTCAATTTTCTTATCTAAACTAGACACATCACTACTCAAACTTGCATGCACAAGCTGCATATCATCATTAGTCTTTTCAAGTAGACCTTTTAACTCTGATCCCTGCCTTAGAATTTTAGAATTTAATAATTTGTCATTTTGTTCTAAATTGTTCTTAACCTGTACAATCCCTTTTGAGCTCTTTACAATTTCCTCGAATAATCTATCCTCTCGGATGGACATTTCCTTACAAATTTCACTTACAGTGCTTTTCAGCTTATCCTGATTTTCTTTAGAAATCAGTTCTACCCTCTTTTCTACTTCATAAAGTCTGTTGTTTAATTGATACACTGTCTTCTGCATTTCCTCTTTGAGTTCATGCCTAATTCTTTTACTTTCTTGACCCTGCATTTCTAATTTCTCATCTATTGCGTTCATTTCCTGACCATGTTTCCCTAATTTCTGATATATTAATTTCATTTCCTGACCATGTTTCTCTAATTTCTCATCTATTGATTTCATTTCCTGACCATGTTTCCCTAATTTCTGATCTATTAATTCCATTTCCTGGCCATGTTTCTCTAATTTCTCATCTATTGATTTCATTTCCTGACCATGTTTCTCTAATTTCTGATCTATTGATTTCATCATTTCTATCAGTGCATGCAATTCACCGTTCGACTGTTTTGTCACCGTCTGTGAATCTAAACTTTCCACCTGATAATTTCCTGTGTCATTCATACTTAATACTACATCTGGGTTAGCTACCTGCTCGGGTTCCATATCTATTTCTGTTGACAGTGTATTAACCTCTACTGATTCTATATATAGAAGCTGAAAAATCTTAAATAACAGACTACAATTTTATTTTGTTTAGATCTGACCTTTGTTTTTGTCCTTTTACTCCGTCCCGTAAAAATGATAACCACTGGTAGATGTAAATGTAAAGCTGCTCTGAAAACTCTGCCCCTTTCTTCCTCAAGTTCTTTCCGTGTTCCCTGTTGCTGATGAGAGATGTTGTAATGCTGGTCGTCTATGATGTCTGATCCACTTCTTTCTCGTTCTAGTTAGCGTTTCCTAGGTGTCTTTTTCTGCTCTGCTCTCTTCTTTCTTCTCGCACTTGTCAACACCATCATTGTTTCTCTATTCCTTCGTGCCCCAAAGTTGGTCGCCATTCTTTGTCGCGTCCCCCCGTCACTTGCGTCACTTTTGCAGCGCCCTTAAGTCATTGGCAAATGCAACTGATTGTTTTTATTCGTAGTTGATTTATTAGTGCTGTCTAAGTTGTGTCCACGGCTGCTTATTGGGTAAGGCTTACGGGGAGCATGCGGGAATAGAGATCTCGGGTCGTGGGAACAGAAACAATAATAAATTATGCACTAATAACTTTTTATTCCACTCACAGATAACTGTTTATTCCACTCACAGTTTTATATCAAGTCCCCGGTAAAAGAATGTTTTCACTACCGGTCCGTACAGCTGGAGTTTTCCACCCACACTTCTCCCCAACTGGCTTTCAGGTTCTGACCTGCATTCCTCAGCATCTGAGTTGAGCGGATGTGGTCATTAACCAACCCTCGGCTTCTGTCTAAAAAAAAAGAGCATTCTTTGCATGTAGTGAAAACATTCTTTCGTTGGGACACTTTCTTTACACACATGTTACATTATTTCATATACATATATATCTTAATGAGGTCCTAATAAATAATGCCTCAAGTGTCGTCAGAGGTGACTAATTAATTAAAAGCTCTAGCTCACTGCAAACAATATTTGATATTTTGATATGATATGATATTTGATATTTATCTATTTATTTGTACAGTATCCATTACAAATTCAGTACAATAAAATTTAACATAGAAAATGCTGTATTATACACCCAGTACAAATACATGAAATTGCAGACCTTAAGATTTACTTGCTGACTCAAGTCCCCTGGCCATAAGCCTTTGGTGTTCTTGAGCAGCTTGATGTCATTTCTTCTTGACCTTCGCTTCTTTTGCCCTAGTCCACTTTTCTTAATCCCATATAAATAATTTCCTATACATCTATTTTTCTTTCCTCCCATCCCCTTTATCATGCGTACTGCCAATATCTTTTGACTTACACTGTCCCATTTCTTATTCCATATTTTTCTCCTGCAGTTTGTTAGCTCCTTACATTCTATTAGGTAAGGAACAGTGCTTTCTTCATCTCTACAAAATTCACATATTCCTACCTCATTACTTCTCAACCCTTTTAAGTATAATAGTCCTCCTCTCATCCAGTTTGGTCACATTGATCTATATATTTTTCCCTACACCATTCTGTCTTTAATTGCTTATAAAATTTCAAAGATTTCTTTTCTTCTATACTTTCCCATATCTCTTGACTATCTATGTCTTGTAGCCTAGTTATCACTTCCTTACAAAAACTGTTAAATTTGTCTCCTCTGCTCTCCATAGATCCCCCACGCCTATCTTTAATATCATTCTTTCCAATTCGGACCACATACTATTTGTATTTTCTATGCTTTTCTGTTGCTTCATGCACAGATTCAATAATTCTCCTTTCTGCCCTTAATACACTTACACCAGAATTTTCAATAATCTCTCTATTATAATACCCCTCCTTTTTGTATTATGTAACTCTAGTAATATCACCTCTCATGGTGCCGATTTTGGTAGCCCTAGTAGTTCTTTGCAAAACAATCCATACATCTGGTCTATTTGTGTTCCTATCTCTTATGCGCCCCATACCTCCACTGCATACATTGTTCTGCCTTCAACGACCGCTTCATACATTCTTTCTAACCATTTAGCTGACATCTCCAGTTTATATTTACATATTCTTACCCCTGAAATTTCCGCCCTGCCATTAGCTATCACTTTTCTGGCTTGTGCAGCCCATCCTCCACTGCTAAATATCCTTACACCTAAATAGTCATCCTCGTTCACCACTTCTACGTTTTGGTCTCCTATAAACCATCCCTCTCCTTTCCTAAGTATCGATCCCCTTTTAAATACCATTATTTTTTATTTCTTGGTGTTTATTCTTAGTCCCCAGTCAGCGCAAAACCTATGGATTACCTCAATTAATTTTTGTAGACCTACTACGGAAATTGCTCCTACTGTTATATCATCCGCATACAATAAACCAGGGATCACTGCAAACAAAAATCTGCTTCTTCTTCTTCTTCTTCTTCTTCTTCTTCTTCTTCTTCTTCTTCTTCTTCTTCTTCTTCTTCTTCTTCTTCTTCTTCTTCTTCTTCTTCTTCTTCTTCTTCTTCTTCTTCTTTCTTCTTTCTTCTTCTCTTCTTCTTCTTCTTCTTCTTCTTCTTCTTCTTCTTCTTCTTCTTCTTCTTCTTCTTCTTCTTCTTCTTCTTCTTCTTCTTCTTCTTCTTCTTCTTCTTCTTCTTCTTCTTCTTCTTCTTCTTCTTCTTCTTCTTCTTCTTCTTCTTCTTCTTCTTCTCTTCTTTCTTCTTCTCTTCTTCTTCTTCTTCTTCTTCTTCTTCTTCTTCTTCTTCTTCTTCTTCTTCTTCTTCTTCTTCTTCTTCTTCTTCTTCTTCTTCTTCTTCTTCTTCTTCTTCTTCTTCTTCTTCTTCTTCTTCTTCTTCTTCTTCTTTCTTCTTCTTCTTCTTCTTCTTCTTCTTCTTCTTCTTCTTCTTCTTCTTCTTCTTCTTCTTCTTCTTCTTCTTCTTCTTCTTCTTCTTCTTCTTCTTCTTCTCTTCTTCTTCTTCTTCTTCTTCTTCTTCTTCTTCTTCTTCTTCTTCTTCTTCTTCTTCTTCTCCTTCTTCTTTTCTCCTCCTTCTCCTTCTCCTTCTCCTTCTCCTTCTCCTTCTCCTTCCTTCTTTCTCCTTCTCCTTCTCCTTCTCTTCTCCTTCTCTTCTTCTCCTTCTTCTTCTCTTCTTCTTCTTCTTTCTTCTTCTTCTTCTTCTTCTCTTCTTCTTCTTCTTCTTCTTCTTCTTCTTCTTCTTCTTCTTCTTCTTCTTCTTCTTCTTCTTCTTCTTCTTCTTCTTCTTCTTCTTCTTCTTCTTCTTCTTCTTCTTCTTCTTCTTCTTCTTCTTCTTCTTCTTCTTCTTCTTCTTCTTCTTCTTCTTCTTCTTCTTCTTCTTCTTCTTCTTCTTCTTCTTCTTCTTCTTCTTCTTCTTCTTCTTCTTCTTCTTCTTCTTCTTCTTCTTCTTCTTCTTCTTCTTCTTCTTCTTCTTCTTCTTCTTCTTCTTCTTCTTCTTCTTCTTCTTCTTCTTCTTCTTCTTCTTCTTCTTCTTCTTCTTCTTCTTCTTCTAGCATTGTTGCACCCCTACCAAATACACAATAAAACACCTTCTTTAACATATATTGCTTCTTACTAACATTTATGATATTTCTTTTTACAGTTACATTTGTTTGCTATTCATATAAATGCAAAGTAAATTATAATTTCACAAAAAGATTAATGTGTTTTAAAATATTCAGAAATTAAATTTTTAACAATAATTATGAATGTTTCTTATTATGATAAGATTATATTTAGTTTATACTGAGCCAAAATAGCAATGGAATATCTAAAGTGTTAATGAAATCTGGAGTGAAGGTTACGTCGGACACAGCCAAAACTTTCAGTTAATCATCAGAGGAGTCTCCATTGTTGCAGATCAAGATGCTCTACACTTTTAGAGTTAATTATTGCACAAATGTGCACGAATTCCAATAAAATGTGAAATGTGTGCAAAAAAATTGTAAACAGTCATAGTGCTTCACAGTTCATAGCATTTCCATGTTACTGTCTTACGTCCTTCAAATGTTCTTTAATCAATATTAAGAAGCTGAGAAAGGATTGAATGCACATTATTATAAACTGCCAAGGATGTTGCTAACACATTTTAGGATGGTGCATTAGAAATTTATAACTCCATTTAGAAATTTCACATTTTTGATGTGCATCTCTAATGAATTATCCAACCCAAAATCCTGGAACAGGTAAAGATTGCCATAACATTTCCAAGCATAGCCAACTGAGTCTAGATTCAGCAAACCGGAAAACCAGTATGAATCCTATATTAAAAATGAAATTAGAAACAGGGACAAGCAAAGAAAAGAGTTCTCAGTATCATAAAAGAGCCTGTGAAGTACTCACATGTAACACTTTAGGGCAACCTATAAGCTGAAAAGTTCATTTTCCTGAGAGAAGGAAAGACAAAAAAAATCATTGCTGTCACATCCGGAAAGGTGTTTACTTCACTCGTCTGTATTCTTTAAGAATTCTTGAAATGATGTACATAAATGATTGCTTATTACTTTTCTTCTTCAAATAATATCCTTCAATGGAGGTCAAATGGGAGGATGAATGAAATGGGTGAAATGATGATCAAAGGAGCCTAGAGTCATAAAGCTTAGGGTTACCCGTCATTCATCTTGCAGAATAACAGAAAACCCTGCAATAAACCGTATTTAGATAACTCATCCTGACTGAGTTTTAAACTCGGAACCTCTTGAATATAAGGCAGATATGCTATCTCCATACCACATGGTTAGACTGATTGGTATTAACATAAGCTTAGATAAACTATCAACCAGTGGTCATACCGGAGCAGAAGAGAGAAGCTGAGGTGCATTTCATAGAACTGAGCAAATTATGTCTTCTTGATCATTTATATAAGCTTGGGTTAGTTAGCAACCAATGACTATGAGTAAATAAATGTGCAATTTCATAAACTTGTGCAAATTTTCAATGCAGCCAACCATTTTTATGAGCCTACGTTTCTCAAAGACATATAAGCTTAAGAAAAATGATTAATCAGTAATCACAACAAAGCATAAAAATAAAATAAACCTGTAATTCATAATTCTAGTTAATTGATGGCAATTAATCATTTTTTCACACTAGCCATATATAGGCTAAGGTATTTGATAGATAGAGTCAACATGAAAAATTTTATGCCATGGCCGGGATTTGAACCACAGATCTCCTGGTTTCCGTCCAGTCGCTATAACCCATTGAGCTACCATGACCAACTTGCCGTCATGATTTTAAATTCTCCATTTGACTCATATATTTCCTCGGTAGACCACTAGGGGCTCTCGCATTCGAGATACACTGTTTGTGGTGACTTCCTATCGTAAGTACTTGAGTCCCAGGCTTCATCACTTACTCTTATTATTTTAGTTAATTGATGGTAATTAATCATTTCTTCATACTAGCCATATATAGGCTAAGGTATTTGATAGATAGTCAACATGAAAAATTCAATGCTATGGCCGGGATTTGAACCACGAAGAATTTAATGTGATGATAGGCCATGATAGGTCAATGGGTTAGAGCGACTGGACAAAAACCAGGGGATCCGTGGTTCAAATCCCGTCCATGACATTGAATTTTTCATATTGACTCTATCTATCTGTAATTCAAAATTTTGGGCGAATAATGCTTACTCTTCAGCCCTACTTTCTTTAGCCATGCAAAAAGGAGGCTTATTGCCTAATATTTCTTATTATTCACTGGTGGATATATGCCATGTATCACATGGCATATATGTTGTACTGCGTATGGGAGAATGTATGTAGTGCCACATTATCTAGGTTACAGTTATAGTATAACCGTTGGTTGGTTCACAGTACCATACAAATGTTTCATCTACATTTTCACTGCAGGTAAGGGCTGAAAGTTCCACTGGTGTCCAGGTGATGGTATCCTCAGAGTGAGACCCACTGGGAAGTTAAGCTGGTATAAGTTAAGCTTGACTTTCTGAGTTTAGGTATCATTTTCGAGACAAATACATGAAAGTAACTGAAGGAGCTCAAACCATTTCTGAAAGGATAACCAAGGTGCAGAATCAGATAGGTGTGTTATGTATGAACATAATGCTCTTCACGATAAATTCCCAGAAAATTGTAGCTTTATATTGATTCAAAGTAACCTTTTCTATAGGCTAACTGTAAACAATTTTATAGACATTTATAACCGCTTATTTTTAAAATAATTCTTTGATATCTAACCTTGAGAATTACTTGTGTACATGTCATTTGTGGTTAAAACATAGTTATAGCCAAAAAATTTGGCTATCTTTCCAGTGTAATATTCGCTTTTGCAAGGTTACTATGTTTGGCTGCTGGCCCTTTATGTTCTGACTATCTATTGGTCTGTGTACCTTCTAAGCTAATTAGGAAGCTTGCTCTTTGTTGTAAAACAAATTTGGATGAAAATAAACTAATGGATACATTGTGATTTGTCTTATGAGCAAAGTAAATAAATATTAAATAAGAAATATATAGTGAACACATCTTCCTTAGAGAATGTATGCCACTTTTGTCATATTAAAAAGCTATGAGTATTAACAGGCTATGTATAAATACACAACTAGACTCATACCATGTAGAATTTATATTTTATAAAAACATAAGGGAAGTTTGTAGCAAATTATTTTATTTTTATATTTATATTGCTTCATTGTTAGTAGCGCTAGTTCTTATATATTATATTAAGCATTTTATATATGCATACAGTATCAATACATTGATGATGCGTGCCTCCCATAAAAATATTAAATTTTAGTCAAACAATAGCACCAGCTTTCTTGATTTCTGGGAGGGGAAGCAAAAACTGCAAACATCTAGGACATTCTCCTGTGGCCAACTGTAAAACTCAATCCAAAACTTAGTCAGTCAGATGCGTTGAGTTTATGACAGCGTCATTCTGAAGGATTGTAGTACCTCCAACTCCATGGTGAAGAGGTTTTGCGCAGTGTGGACAGTGCAGTAAAGCAGT
Source organism: Mantis religiosa (assembly GCA_030765055.1). Classification (NCBI taxonomy): domain Eukaryota; kingdom Metazoa; phylum Arthropoda; class Insecta; order Mantodea; family Mantidae; genus Mantis; species Mantis religiosa. Next base: position 235,281,349 of record CM060950.1, read on the forward strand.
TCACGAATAGCAACTGGAGTTTCTGAGTTGTGTCAATGTCAGTGAGCAGGCAGTGTACAACGTAATCTTTTGCATACACTAGAGAAATTATTAGCAGCACAACCAGATGTGTGCAACTAAAACATGAAGAAACATTATAGACATGTCATTAAACATGTTTGCCTAAAACAAGAAAGTGACTGTATGTTAGCAATGGACTAATAATTTAAAAGACAAATAAAAAGTTTAAGTAAACTTTGTTATGCATGACTGGAAGATTTTAGTAACAATGACATCCAAATTAATCAGAAAAACTATGTGTAGTTGGTTTATTGACACTTTGGCACTTACATGTAAGTGATGAAGTGTCAATAAACCGAACACAATTAGCTTTTCCGATTAAACTTTGTTATGTTGTTTTTAATACAATATACTGAAATAGTTTATTAGAATGTAAAATATTTACACAAATGTATAAATTAGCATGAGATACATATGATATTAAAAAATATAATTTCATAACATTAGCAGAAGTATATAATCCTGCTTCAGAGCAGTTATCATGGCAGCTACCTCTTGATATCAGACAGGGAACTTTGTGGGGAAAACAAATGCTGAAGCTGCTCAATGGAACATGTTTTTTTTCTGAACACTGGAAATTATTAGACAATTTTCAGTTCAGAATTCTAACACCAGTTATTCAATTTTGGATAAGTGTTCTCACATGATACAGCACTATTACTACATGATCTACTTAGAAGTAAAGACAGATAACCAATGCATCATTCCAAGCTTTGATGATTTGAATAATGGCACATTAGCTTTGTTTTTTGCTTTTGTTACTTTTCAGTGAATTCATTACAATTTCTTGCTGCTTCCAGCTTTATATGCATTATTACTTAGCTGAATTACACTTTTTACTGCTTTGCAAGGATTATTTGCTTGACTCATTATATTCATGAATATTATTCAACAATTTACTACATTTCCTTACTGCTTGTAGCTTAAGATATCTTACTATTCATCAGTATTACATTCCTTTAACATTTACATTTATTAATTAAAAATTAGACAATACCAGGAGGCTCATCATGCACCCAGAAACAGACATAATTCCTCAGCAAAACAAGTCTGGAACTTACAGAACTGATTGCTCAGTGTGATATACATTGCAACGACAAAATATAACATTGAAATAAGATTTAAAGAACATTTTAGTAACATCAAGCCAAGGTAAAAAGATATGTCTGCAGTGTCAGCACAATTCTGGAATCCTTACCGTAACATACAGAAAGAAAACCCAACTTTTAAAACCAGTTCACATGAATCATGAATTAACCTACTGGGAGAACATGTATGAAAAAATTCAAAGAATAGACTTATCTTCTGTGCTTGTAGGTCATGGTACAAGAGAACGGAAATTTAATATGCTGAGCTTGTTTGAGCTCTGACTTGCATGGATCAAAAGTGCAGTCCCTAGATAAACATTGAGATATTTCAATCCTACTAGACCACTGCCCACAAGCCGAGATGATTCTCTTCTTCATGACGCTGGTCATGAAAGCCTCAGCATACATATTTGTTGCCTCTGCAGGGAGGAAACTGTACAGCCTGTAAAGTACCTTGAAAAACATTCATGTTCTCACTATCACAGAGCACAGATCACTTTTGAAGATGACAAGGGGAGTCCTTGGTGAAATTTCAAACCTACTGGACTGCCTCCAAGCCCAGAAGATAACTGTGTTCTGCATTTAATGAATTTCAACATTCGTTCAGAAGAAGATGTTTTACTTACCCTCATTGAATAACCTCCAGATGTCTCAACTCTGGACACCAAAGCTCCAAGTTGTAGACAACTTACTGATAATCCCTCCAAGAGGAGGCAAAGTGTGTTGACAGGAAACTGAGCTATGTGAAGCACAGAGTGTCTCAGTCATATCATTGTAAACTTTTTCAATTATTGATTACTTCATAGTGTTAAATCCAATTTGATTTTTTTTCAAATTATTCACTTTTTTTACTTGCAACGTATTACATTATTACTTCATGCTTTCAATCACAGCTTTGTGACCCAATTTTTTAGCCTCCTTTTACCGCAATGTAAAACATCTCCCAGATATAACTTGCTTCAGCCTTTTCTACTAATGTAGTATTTTTTCTGCTGTTCAATTGGTAAGTGAATTGAGATTTAACAATAGGTGCTGTGACAGGAGCAAGTCTGCAGCAAGGTGTATATAGAATTAGCTTTAAATTGATACTACACTGCTTGTAGGTATCCATTTGATGCCTTAGTAGATATAGCCTCAGTATTTTATTCAAGGAATTAATTTAACACAATTTCTTTCAGAATATGTATTTATTTATCTACTTAGTACGATTACCAAAACTGAATCCTTTCCTGAAATTTGGTTTTGACCTGTTTACTCATGTACCCTAATTACATTGAGGACATAGAGACACCTTTGTGAAAACTGTGATTTTCTGTTTATCTACTTGACGAACTAAATCCATGACATGTGATAATAAAGGCAGGTCAAATTTATATTAGCAGTCACGAATAATAAAACAAATGCTTATAAAAATAATGAACAATTATCTTTAGCAACACTGATTACAAGGAGTTCTTGGACTTTTGTTTACTCTTATGGAAAACATAGTTCAGGAGCTTTTGTTCCAATTCAGAGGTCCTGTTCAACAGCCTGCATCACTTCCTGTGGTGACTGCCTTTTTCTTGTGTTCATTAGACACACTTCTGTAAAAATTTGTTTTTGTGCGTGATTCCCAAATAACATTGAGTCTTTTTTTCATATAAATATGTTTTCTCAAATGTTCAGTTCTGTTTTTTCTGAAGCACTTTTTGATGTTCCCATATTTCTGTTTCTTCTGTGTTGGTTTCACCAACCATCAAAAGTATTCAAGCAGGATAACCTAATCTTAGTCATGAAAAGTAGTTACTCCTTTGAAAACATATTAAATTCTAAATTAAAAGTGATGTTCAAAGAGAACAAACCAGCACAATACCAGATAAGCTGCAACAAACATGAGAAAAGCTTTATCAGGAAGACCAAGGGGAACATGAAAACAAGAATAGACACACAAGTAACAAAGTTAAATAAGAGGACAAATCAGAGGTAGCATGGCAGCTTTAAAGAAACCAACACAGCATTGAAGTCTGAGAATACTGTCACCCAATTATCGGAAGGCACGGCCAACTGGCAGCTGGGTGGCGGACAGGAGGCATTCAGAGCATGCCTACGCATATATTTTGTGGTCCTCACCGAGGGGATGGTTGGAGAAGTGTCACGAGCCACTGTACCGTCTCTTTCCTCTTCGCCCTGACGTCTGGAACAATCGGGATGAGTGTCCCGAGCCGCGAAGCTTCGAGATGCAGCGATCTGCCTATATAAGCGTCGCGTTAGACGACTGAGGCAGTTCTCACTTCTCAGTCCTGAGTTCTTAGTCGGATCGAGAGCGAGTTGTCACTGAGTAGCGAGTGTTACGTAACTGTGAGTGTTGCGTAATAGTGAGTGTGGAGTGGACCTGTGACAGACGAACTGGCGGATTGTAATTGTCTGCGCTACATAATTCTATGTTATCGGCAACTGTAATTCGGTGGAAATAAAGAACATTTAAGTTTCTGCAATTGCACTTTTAATTCTACGAACCCACAAAGTCACAATACCAAAAATAATATTTTGGTAAAACTGAACATACAGTTTGGGAAAGCGTATTCATATTGATAAACATAAAAAAGCCTTTTTAAGTAAGAAATATTGTCTGGGAACCTACTATTGTAGAAGTTTCTCCAACCACCACAAGGAACAAAGCCAACCACCACATGGAGAGATTCAGGTTGTAGAACAATAAGAGAGGATGGAAAGCAAAGCTCATTAAACACACTTTTCTTAAAAACAATCATGTAAGAAGTGTATTGTTAAAAAAACTGGCTCAATACGAGGGTCCATTGAGAAGTCTGGTAACGAAACCAAGATGTTCCAGCTTTTTCATCCCGTCGGAAAGATAGGTTACGTCAAGGTCGGCAAAATACTCGTTGACGGTGACTATCACTGCTTCATTTGATGAAAAGTCTTACCACTAAGCCAAATTGTGAAGTTTGGGAACAGAAAGAAGTCACTTGGGGATAAGTCTGGTAAATAAGGTGGATGAGGAACCAATTCAAAGCCCAGCTCCTGCACTTTCACCAATGTGGTTGTTGATGTGTGTGATGGTACATTACGCCGCTGAAAGAGCACCTTTTGCGCTTCAATCTCGGCCTCTTTTTAGTTAACTCATGTTACAAATGATCCAACAGTGAAGCATAATAGGCTCCAGTTATGGTTCTGACCTTTTCTAAGTAGTTTATGAGGATTATTCCTTGAGAATCCCCCCTCGCCCCAAAACCGTGGCCATCACCTTACCAGCTCACAAAATGGCTCTTGCCTCCTATGATTCACTTTCACCAGCCTTTGTCCATTATTTTGATTGCTGTTTTGACTCTGGTGTGTAATGATGGATCCAAGTTTCATCCATGGTCACAAAATGTCGCAAAAAGTCTTGCGGATTGTGACTAAACATAGCCAGACACTCGGTAGAAGTGTTCTTTCGGATGCGCATTTGGTCGACTGTGAGCAATCGCGGCACCCATTTTGCACACGGCTTTTTCATTGCCAATTTTTTTTGCGGAATATTGTGCAATCGCACATTTTACATAGCTACAGCGTCAGCAATCTCACGAATTTGATTCGGCAGTCTAGCATAACCATATCGTCATTTTTTTCAATTGTGTCTTGTGCGGTGACCTCAATTGGGCGAACAGAGCGTGATGCATCTTCGGTGATTCTACGACCACGTCTAAATTCATTAATCCAAAAGTAAATGGTCTTCAGTGTTGGCGCACAGTCTGCGTAAACTCTATCCAATACAGTTTTAACTTGTGCGGCAGTCCAGCCCTTCAAATGAAAATGTTTAATAACAACACGAAACTCTGATTTATTCATTTTCAATCGCAGCTATCACACGGGCCAGTTCAGTTGGCTGTCAACCATGAACTGTAAATTGTAGCACATTCAAATTTTCTGCACAATCTTTCGAATAATGAAGCTCACCACCCACAAAGTACGAGAAAAAAATTCAATCCTTTCATCGAAATTTACCAGACTTATGAAATGACTGTTGTATTATTAAACAGAAACAATGCGCAATCACCTGATACTCTCTTCCTTGTTCAACTTAGTTATAAGAAGTTGTATTGAAATGAGATAAACATTTGTAAGATGAAAATTTATGATAGTGGCATCTCAATATAACACATATAATATAACATATCTCATTATAACATATATCATCATGACGATGAAATATTCCAGAAATACTGAATGATGATGATGATGATGATGACTCACTTAAAATAAAGTGATAGAATTTTTTTGCTAAGGGTGAAATCATCCCTTCAGGTATTCTCTCATGTATGAAAACTTAGCGATGCTAGTGTTAACGGTTCTGTTTCTAAAAGTGCCTTCAAAACCCTATGCATCAATGAAGAAGTAAGTAGAAAATTTTGATATATTTCATGTTTGAAAAGGATGTCGATAAAAAATATAGTATCAGAAAAGAACATTTTGTATTAATAGTTGCTAAGACTTATCATGTTATGCACCTTGCAGTAGACAATGTGCGCACTTCTGGTAACGATAGCTAAGTTAAATACTGGCGTATTTTTCCGTTTTAGCTACTGGAAAACATCGTGCCTCTGGTTAAAGAGAAAATGAGTAGCTTGATACTCATTTTCTAATTAATTTGTTTTACTTAATTGTTATTACTTAGTTACTCCTAACTTTATGTCTGCTATTGTTATTTATTTGTGTTAGATCTGTTTATATCTTGAGTTGTACTATGGTTTAATGGGAAAATGATTATCCAAGATGAGCCTCAAAGTAGTTGCCCTGTAAAGACCATCATAAGACACAACGAGGAAGGAGTGGATGTGCCCATTATAGAATACCAGCATATCACTGTGGATAAAATTGCTGCAGTGGAACATAGTGCCACAGAGAAATGATTGAAAGTTCAGATTATAGAAAAGGTTATAGGCTCCTAAATTTATTGCCAGAGAATGACAACCTTAAGGATGGAAGCATCAGATAATTTCTGACGGGTATTTGATAAGCTTTGGAAGCTGGATTCGTCACTAGAACCTAAAACATAACACTTATTATGGAATGGCACCACTTGAAACCGATTTCTATTAGAAGCATATTTACATAATGATGTTGAAGCTGTTTGCTACAATATTTACAAAAAGTGCAGAATGTATTTAAAGGAAAGGAAACTATGTAGAAACGTGACACAGGCCTTCTGAACAGTAAGCGTTTACTTTTTTTAAATTTTCTGGAAGTCTGTTTATATAAAATGTTTTGCTAAGAAGTCAGCTTTGTCGCCTTTTCCTCCCCCGCTGCGTCTGCTGCTACTCTGTCTCTGGTATCAGCCACTCTGGAAGTGACCTTAACAGGATGGATTCCGGTGATCTGGTCGCCTAGTAGATTGCTCTATGATTTGACTATTCTTTGCCCTGGCTAGTCATTAGAGCTGAGACCACGCTATCTACAGGGTATGCGTGAGATAGGTTGACGAAATAAAAACAACACCGTTCATACTATCAGCTTTACTATTCAGTTCGTTTCGTGCTTACAGTTCACCAGGAGTTGCCGCCGCGTTCAGATCGAATTACTCTAGATTTCCACTATCACGTTAAAACTATACTGAATTGCTGAAATCTATCACGATGGAATAAATTAATAACACGGTTTTGAAAGTATACTTCGCCGCTTAATTAACTGCTGGGAGATCTTGTTCACTTAATAATATTCTCATTACTGATTATACTTCTCGGCGCAATCCGACGTTTGTGTCACCGGCAGGCAAAACACGTCTACACGGTATCACGTCTCAGACTAGAAGACCGACGCTAAAACCTAATATTCCTTACCAAAACAGATATAGCCTCGCCTCCAGCTGGATTTCTCTGAAAAACTCTAGTTAGCGAGCTACAACCACGCGGACGTTTTCCCGAAATACTGGTTTGGGCCAGGTTTGTACCGGTCTACTAATTACCCAGGTAGCGACCCAACCCGTGACCACAGCCTTTCGACGGAACATTTCATCCATATAGACCAGCAACTTTATTATATAGCTCTGGGTTAAAATACTTATTGGCATTCTAGTAATTGAATCTAAATGCTGTTGCTTCGTTTCATGAACTTATCCATCTGTAATATTCATTATCTTAAATTCTTTCACCTTACTTCCTCATTATAATTTAATTATCATTTTATTCATTGTTAAAATCGTATTCAATCATACGGCTGATAAATACGGCATCAAACTGCCCCCGTTTCATTATTTAATTATCCCATAATTTAAGAATGGAACGTCCTTGCCCGAATAACATTACTATTATTATCAACAACTCCACACGTCGGCAACTCTGGTTCACTTTACAATTGTCTTTGCATTTCAGCTGCGTTACATACAAACATAGTGACAAAATTTATAATACTAGTACATAATTTCTTTTTGTTTTCAACACTTCACATTATAAACATCTGAAATAATCCAATACATATTAGTTTACTATACGCTATATACACTCCACTTCTGAAAGTTTTACATTTTCTTGCGTCAAACAACGAACGTTTACATCGTATTAGTTATGAACTACGTAATACTTAAGCTAGTTTACAAAATCTGTTTGTCTTCTGATTCTATATAAAGGTGTAATTTGCCAAAAGTCCTTGCACCTTCTTGGATTTGTACTCAGTTTTATTGCTTTGAGTTGGTTATTTTCATAGGATTCACTGCACTTCCACTTCACTTTAAAGTCTTAAAAGTACTTATCACCACAAGTTTTTTTTTCTTCACAATTTCGATATTTTGTGATTGGATACCATTAAGATTATATATATTTGTTCGTCTGAATTCATTTTCATTAATTGAGTTGTATACATTTTCATCTATACCTTATCCTATATGCCTCTGCATGATTATTTGTTTATGTCCGGTACGGACGGAGAAGTTGTTTGTGCCACCTACCCATGAGTTTTCTATTTACCGCATCTACTATTTCAAATGTATGTTCCCCAAATTTTTGAATAATTTCCCCAGGACCTTTATATAGTAACTCCATGCGCTTGTTTCTGTTCTTCAAGGCGCAGGACAACTTGTGATCTTTAATTAATACTAGATCACCTATGTCTGGGTTCCATTTGTGCCTTCTTCGTTTTCTCTTCGATTTCACATAAGTGTTACGGGTGCAAATCCTGTAGTCACATTAATGGTGTTATTTATTATCTTTTCAATGACTGGACAATATCTTACCCAATCTTTGTGATTCTTATGTGTCAGTATCCTGAAATAGATCCCAATATCGCGTAGTACTCGTTCCGTCGGGTTTCCTGATGGAAAATAGGATGAGCAATAATATAATTTTATTCCGTGATCTGTGAGGGTTCCTTTAAAGCATTTACTCCGATGGACGGTCGCGTTATCAGACAAGACCGCTTTTACTGGTCCGTATTTCGGCATATAATCATTCACTATCTTCCCTACACAAGTCCTGCTGCTTATGTTTCTTACGGGGTATATTTTTACATATTTGGTGAAGACATCATGAAGTACAAAAATGTATCGGGTACCGAAATTGACCTCGAGGTAATTCTCCGTGAGCGTCCACTGTGACTAGCGCATTCTTTTCATCTCTTAAAATCGCTTGAGGTTCTGTATCGAATTTCACATTGAATGGTTTCGCTCGTTGGCACATGTCGCAAGTTGAACATATTTTCCGTACTTTTCGGGCTAAGTGTTTTATGTAGCAGTGTTCACTTATTACCAAATTTAGTTTCTCACTGCCGGTATGTGCTAAGGCTTTGTAATATGCGGTGATTAACCGGTTTTCGATCCCTCTCGGAATCATGACTTTCCACTTCGGTTCTGTCCGTCCGTGGAACTTGTAAATTTTTCCGTTGTATATTCTAATGTTCTCCTTTAATTCTGCTGTAATCGGTGACGCCTTTTCTCGAAGTTTCTGCAATTCTTCGTCTTCTTCCTGGAGCTTCGCCAAGTTTCTCAATTCTTTCGTGAGTGGTCTTCCTTCCATTGTGTCTAGGTACAAGATCGTGACATCGTGTTTGTGGTCGTCGATCGTGTCTGGTATTGGGTAGTTTGTCTTCATTCTGGATAGCAGGTCGCTGAAGATATTATGTTTCCCCGGAACATGACGGATTTCTATTTGGTGTGACGTAATCTCGTGCACGTATCTCGATATTCTTGTACTGGTTAGCTTGCAAGAGTTCATAAAAGCCAGACTCACATGATCGGTATACACAATGATGGGGTTGTTGTAAACATATTGTCGGAATTTCACCAAGGCAAAATAAATCGCAGCTATTTCTTTCTCAGTCGTGCACGTTCGTGCTTCAATTTTGGATATTCCTCTGGAGGCTACTGCTATTAAGTGGTCCGTTCCATCTTCATCCCTTTGGGTCAATATCGCTCCGTATCCCAATCCCGACGCGTCTGTGAAAATAATGAACGGCAGATTTTCCCGGGGTTTTTCCAGTAAAATGGAAGCTGCGAATAATCTTTTAACACTCAGAAAGGCCTCTTCTTCATCCTGCGTCCAGCGCCATTTTTCATCTTTCTTCAACAACTGTCTCAAAGGAGCTACGACGGTTGCGAAGTCGAGAATGAATCTGGATTGATAATTGAGAATTCCGAGGAATCGACGTAACTGCTTTATATTCTTCGGAGCCGGAATTTTATTTATGCTGTCTATCCGTTCCGGATTTGGTCTAATACCTTCCTGGGAGATGACATATCCTAGGAACTCGGTTTGTTTGACGAAGAAAGCAGTTTTACTTGGTTTAAATGTCATGTTGGCAGCTTTTAACCGGTTTAAAACGTAATCAAGGTGCTTCAGATGTTCACCAATTTCTGACGAAAATATGACAAAGTCGTCCACATATTGAGCCACGAATTTCTTTATGGTTTCTCCAAAAATAGCATACAATGCTCTCAACAATGCGCCTCCGCTTGTGTTCATTCCAAATGCGCAGACGGTAAACTGGTAAAGAATTCCAGAATGTAAAAATGCAGCAAATTTTCTCAATTCTCTCTTAAGTGGAATCTGCCAGAAGGAGGCGGTCAGATCTAATGTAGAGAAGAATTTTCCTTTATGCAACTTGCTCAACGTTGCATCCACGCTCTCGGGTCTAAATCTGTCTGGTTTACAATGCTTGTTTAGCTTTCTTGCGTCTAGTGTTATTCTAATTTTCCCACTAGCTTTGCTTACTATGCACAGGGGGTTCACGTATATGGAGTCTGAAATTTCGATAACCCCGTCTTCTAGCATGTCTTCTATCACTTTATCGACTTCTTCCTGAATAGCGGATGGTATGGGTCTCGCTTTATGTGTAAACGGCTCTATGGGCCGAAAGAGTGAATCTATTTCGTGCATCTTCCTGGTTTATCCGAAATTACCTCCTGGTGTCGTACTAAAATCCTACATAATTCTTCTTTCTGCTCTGTATTCAGGTAGTTAGCCTGACTGACTTCTTCTCTGAACAAATCTTCCAAGTTTTCGTAGTTTTCCGCCTTGCGGTACAAATTTGTAGTCTCATAATTCCAATTCCTGGCGGGATTTTCTCGGGGTTCAGCTTCCACATATTCCCTAATCGTTCCAACATCTTCATCATACATCTCATTGTTACTCGATTCGGCAGCATATTCTTCGACGTTTATCTCGCCAAGCTCCATTGCTCCAATTTTTATGTACTCAACAAAGAATACGTCTCCCCGGATTTCATCTTCACGTTCATCTCGTACAACTTCCTCTGAACCGCTATCGTCGACAAATGGCACCACTACTGTTTCTTGCCCTGTTTCTAACTTGACAGATCTGTTCTCGAAATTAACAATGGCTTTCAATTCATACAGGCAATCACATCCTATAATTATGTCGGTAACGAGTCTGGGTACGACCAGGAACAAAACCTCAATAGTTCTACCATTTATTTCTACGTTGAGCATGACTTGAAATTTCACTCTTTCTTTCCTCTTCCCTACAGCTAGTGAACAAAATATACCGCTTACTGGTAAAGACATTATCTTCAAACCCCGGTTGATTAGTTCTTCATAAAACTTTTGCGAGCACACTGTACTGTTAGCTCCAGTGTCTATTATTGCAGTGTCCGGAATACCGTTAATGGCAACTGCTATTCGTGGTGGTTTAAACACTTTGTCACTGTCTTCACTTCTGTTCCTCAGATTGGTTTCCTTCTGTAACATCATTTGCCTTCTGACGATCTTATCTTTCGCATACGGTTCACATAGTTTCCTCCCAGTCTTCACTGAAGGCGCGTTTGACTGGGTACATAGTTTCCCTGAGTCTTGCTCTAAGCTCCAGTTCTCGTTGCATTCTTTCCTTCCAAATTTGCTTCCTGAGAAGGATGGCCGCGGTTTTCGAACACTTGCCTGGTTACTTGTAGGGCTTCGGCCCTTTCTCCATTTATCGGCGAATTTCTACCGCTTCTGCTCCTTTCTCCGTGCTGCGGCGACTTTGGCCTAAATTCTGGGATGTTGTCGACCCTCCAGTAACCATTTCCCGTGCTCCGTTTTCCCTGCCTGGGTGACCTCGGCCTAACTTCTGGTATATTGTCGACTTTCCAGTAGTCATTTCCTGAATGTCGTCTTTTTCTCTCGTTCCATCCTCCTCGGTTCCTTTCATGTCTCGCCGCGTATACGTAATTTACTCGTACATTTCTGTTTCGGTCGTGCCCGTTGCGGTTCCTCTGGTTGCCGTCAAAATTATTTCGGCCTCGGTACTCCCACTGCGAATTTCCTCCTCTGGGTGCGGGACCTCGGTATCTATCTCGGACATCCTGGTTTTGATTGTAATTGATATGTGCCCCTTTCCCGAAATTATTTGAAATTTCCCTTTCGTTGCTCGCTACAGGCCTAGCGAAACTTTCATTTTTACTCTTTGATTTGTTTGTCTCCAATGCCAACAGCAAATCGATCATGGTGGCGACGTTTGTGGGTTTAGCTATAATTAAATAGTTCTGGAGGGCCTCTGGGAAGTGTGTCGTGATAATGGCGATTAATTCTTGCTCACTCATGGGTGGATCCAACATTTTAGATTTCCTAGCAAGTTTCGTGAAATAATTAACCATCGACTGATCAGTTCTTGGGTCATACTTTCCACTACTCAGTTCTAACCTTACGCTAGACTGCCTGTTATGTCCCCAGTATCTGCTCATGAATAAACTTTCAAAGGTCCTGAAGTCATTATTATTTCCCATTGATACCTGTAACCAGTTAGCTGCATTTCCCTTAAGGCATTTCCTAACAATTGTCATGCAATACTGTTCAGGAATACACTTTACAGAAAAATATTCATGCAGACTCCTCATAAAATCCTTAGGATTATCAGAATCCTCATGTTCAAACACTGGTGGCACAATTTCATTTAAGATGTGGTTTGGCCATTGCATTTGACCACCACTCCTTTCAACATGTACATTATTACCTCTGGGTTCATAACTGGAGGTACTTGGACCCATATTAAGCATCGAAATGTCGGCTGAGGCATTTTGTCTCGCTTCGTTTCGTGCAGAGCTTTCACTTATCTGACTAGCATTAGAATTAGGTTCAGTTACACACAACCTCAAATTTGCTAATGTTTCCTTCATTCCATTAATTTCTGTAGCTACCTCTTTCATTTGTTCATTTATTTCGTCTACACCCCTACCTTGACTTCTAATTTCCCTTTCTGCTTGTTCTAATCTACTTCTATTTTCCCCTGATTCTTTGCTAGCCGTTTCTCTAATTTGGTCTAATTCCTTGCTAACTATTTCCCTCTCTTTTTCCAATTGCTTTGCTACGTCCTCTCGTAATTTCTTGTATTCTCTGCCTGACTTCTCACTTACTTGATTACAAACTTCGATTCTTATACTTTCTATTTCCCCCTGTACTTCAGTTCTAACTTGATTGATTTCCCCTCTAACCTCTGCTTGAAAGGTTTCTAATGCTTTCTGCTGACTTTCAAGCTTCCTAACCAAATCTTGCTGTCCTGCCTCTAATTTTTGACTAGTACTTTCTAATTTCTGACTATTACTTTCTAGTTTCTGGTTAGTACTGTCACCCAGTTATCGGGAAGCACCACAAGCAACAGCTGAGAAGGGGCCGGAGGCCTCGCCACGCCCACTCATCTGTCTCCTGTCACTAACTGAGGGGTGATTTGCAGTAGTGTCGCCGGTCCTTCGATGTTTCTCTCTCCTTCTCCGGTGGTCTGGAACGTTCGGTGATTAGAGACTTCTAGAAAAACACTGACATTCTTATAAAAAGGGTTTCAGAGAGACAGTTAGTCAGTTAGTGTTTGACGTGCTAGTGAAGTAGCGCCGTGTACGTGCATCGGAACGATAACGGACGAACTGGTGAATCGTAATTGTGAGCATTACGTAATTTTGTGTAATTGGCAAGTGTTTAACTGTAAGTCGGTGGAAATAAAGAACATTTTTGAGTGGTGAAATTGGACTTTTCATTTCACGAACCCACAAAGTCACAATTGGTGTCAGAAGTGCGACATAACACAATGGAGGCAGCATTAGAAAAGATTTTAGCGGAACTGAAAGAAATGAAGACGGCAAATGAAAACCTCGCTGCAAAAACGGAAGCGGCAAATGACAGCCTGGCCGCGAAGCTGGAGACTACAAATAACAACCTCACCGCCGAGTTGAAACAAATGAAGACGGCCAACGACAGCATCACCGCCGAGTTGAAACAAATGAAGACGGCCAACGACAACATCACCGGGAAGATGGAAGAAATGAAGGCCGAATTAACAGCGAAGACGGAAACGGCTAACAACAACTTGGCCACGACAATGACCTCAAAGATGGCCGAACTGACCACGGAAATGAAGGTGGCGAACGAGGCTCTCGCCGCCAAATTTCAAGAACAGTTGGCCGGCGTGAGGGATGACGTGACGGAGCTGGGCAAGCGGATGGGCCAAGTGGACGAGCGCGTCGAGGACCTGGCGAGCCGCGTTAACGACCTGGAAGGGAAAGCCGACAGCAGCGCGAAGTCCCTGAACGCCATGGTGGAGGACGTCGTCGGCAGGAAGCTGAAGGATTTGAAGGCCGACGCGCCGGGACGCGACACAACATCTGCGCGCGTCAAACCTCCCAAGTATGACGGCGCGTCAACGTTTGAGGTCTTCCGCCGCCAGTTCGACACAGTGGCCAGGCACAACGGATGGTCACTGGAGGAGGAGGCCACACAGTTAATAGCCAGCCTCCAGGGACGGGCCGCGGAAGTACTAAACGCGGTGCAGACGATGGCGGCGCCCAAGGACATCTGGGAGGCCCTGGAGAATCGCTTCGGGAACCACCGCTTAGCCGCAGCATACCGAAGCCAGCTAAAGGCAAGGGCGCAGCAGCCGGGGGAGACGCTGCAGGAGTTCGCCATAGCCATCGAGCAGCTGGCTAGCAAGGCCTTGGTTGACCTGCCACTGGAGTTCGTATCCCGGGAAGCCGCCTACAATTTTGTCGACGGGGTACGGGACACGGAGATTCGTCAGCGCCTAATGCTCGGCGAATATAAAACCATACACGAGGCGCTGACAGCGGCATTAAGGATGGAGGCGGCCAAAGTAACATCTATTCCGACGTCGAGAACGAGGAGTGTCCGCTACGCCGGAGACAGGAGACCAGCTGAAGGACGCCGGCGAACACCTAGTGGCCTGTGTTGGGGGTGTGGACAGCCCGGACACCTACAGAGAGACTGCCCACGCCAGGAAGAGCAGCCAGAAGAACGAGTAAGGGCCGTCGTGGAGAGGGGCACGTCGGCGCCATCACCACCATCCCCTCGAGTGACACTGCGCGCCGTCAGCCGGCGTATGGATGACAGCCTCATCGCGGACGGTTGGATAAGAGGAAAGCCGTGCCGCGTGCTGGTGGACACCGGGGCGGCCGTGACCATCATCAGACCTGACGTGGCGAAGGGTTTGCCGACAAGGAAGCCAAGCCGGCCATACCAGCTTGTCACGGCATCGGGTGACACCTTGCCTGTGGAGAAGGAGGCCCTGCTGGAGCTGAACTTGGGACGGAGTGCCGTTCGTCTGTGGGTGTTCGTCGCGAAGGTGGCTGAGGAGGTGATCCTGGGACTGGATGCCCTCAGGAGCCATGAGGCGACGGTCGACGTCGGCAAGAAGGTCCTGCGGCTTAACGGAGAAGAGGTTATACTCCGTCAACCCGAAGAGCGCCTTGGAATGTGCAGGGTCGTCTTGGACGAAGACGTGGTTGTTCCCGCGAGGAGCGAGGTGGTGGTGACGGCGCGACTTGAGGGCCAGAGAACCAGGAACATGATGCTGGACCAGAAGACGCCTGTACACGGACTGTGTGTAGCCAGGGCATTGCTGCCGTGCCGAGAGGAGGTGCCAGTGAGACTGCTAAATCCAACGGACACCGATCACGACGTCCAGGCCGGGACGGAGTTGGGAACGTGCGAGCCCGTAGTGAGCGTAACAGCAATCGACAAGACACAGGAGCCGGCGCCGAAGCAACACCTGGGGCCCCGGCTAGAAGGCTTACTGGAGAGGGCGGCCGACCACCTGACCGCAGAACAGCTGGAGCAGGTTCGACAACTACTGGGGCGATACGAGCGCGTCTTCAGCCAAGGCGATAGTGACTACGGCCGCACGGACAAAGTGCTTCACCGCATCGACACCGGAGACGCCCGGCCTATTCGGCAACCACATAGACGCGTTCCGCTGGCGAAGCAAGGAGCGGTACGAGACATGCTGGAGGACATGAGATCCAGGGGAGTGATTGAAGAGTCCGACAGCCCTTGGTGTTCCCCTGTAGTCTTGGTGACGAAGAAGAACGGCGAGCTGCGCTTCTGCGTAGACTACAGAAAGCTGAACGCTGTCACCCGGAAGGACTGCTTTCCCTTACCCCGGATTGACGACACCCTGGACACGCTAGCTGGTGCACAGTGGTTCTCGACCCTGGACCTGAAGTCGGGCTACTGGCAGGTAGCTCTAGACCCGAGAGACAAGGAGAAGACCGCATTCTCGACGGGCCAAGGTCTTTGGCAGTTCACGGTTATGCCCTTTGGCCTCTGCAACGCACCAGCTACCTTCCAACGCCTCATGGAGTCAGTGATGAGAGGACTGACTTACGATGCCTGCCTGCTATACCTGGACGACATCATCATCGTCGGGAAGACTTTTGAAGATCACCTCGAGAATCTGAGTAAGGTGCTACAGAGACTGCAGGCGACCAACTTGAAGCTGAACGCGAAGAAGTGCCAGCTCTTCCGCAAGAAAGTGAACTACTTAGGCCACATAGTCTCAGCAACCGGAGTGGCCACAGACCCGGAGAAGACACAGGCTGTGAGAGATTGGCCTCGCCCAAAGGATAGGAAAGAGTTGCGCAGTTTCCTGGGGCTGTGCAGTTATTACCGCCGCTTCATAAAGGGGTTCTCCAACATCGCAAAACCACTCACCCGCTTGACAGAGGAACACCGGCCATTTGTGTGGACGGAGGACGCCGAAAACGCTTTCCAGCACCTGAAGGAGACCCTGTGCAGTGCTCCAATTTTGGGTTTCCCACAACCGGGTGGCGCCTTCATTGTGGACACCGACGCTAGCGACCATTGCATTGGAGGTGTCCTATCGCAGATCCAGGACGGCCATGAGCGGGTGATAGCATACTACAGCAAGACGCTATCCAAGGCAGAGAAGAACTACTGCGTCACCCGACGAGAATTATTGGCGGTAGTAAAGACCTTGGAGCACTTCCACAAGTACCTGTACGGTCAGCCATTCCACCTGAGGACTGACCATTCCGCCCTAACCTGGCTATTGAGCTTTAAGAACCTGGAAGGCCAGACAGCACGTTGGGTCCAGAGGCTGCAGGAGTACGACTTCACCTCGGAACATCGTAGAGGGAAGAGCCACGGTAACGCAGACGCCATGTCCCGAAGACCCTGTCCAGAAGAGTGCGGCCAGTGCACAAGAGTGGAAGAGAAGGAGCGTGCCGCTGCAGTCCGAGTAGTTGTGGCAGTGCCTGCGGACGGTTGGGATAGCGCAGGCCTGAGGAGGGAGCAGCTGGCGGACGCAGACTTGGGGCCACTCTTGAGGGAAGTGGAGGCAGGGACAAGACCAACCTGGGAGGATATCGCACCAAGGAGCGCCACCTACAAGTCGTACTGGGCCCAATGGGACTCGTTGAAGATCAGAGAGGGCGTGCTGTTCCGGGTATGGGAATCACCCGATGGGAAGACGCAGAGAGAGCAGTTGGTACTTCCCCGGAGTAAGGTCCCGGAAGTCCTGGAGGAAGTACACGCCGGTACTTCGGGAGGACACCTGGGAGCGAACCGAACGATTGACAAACTACGGCAGCGCTACTACTGGCTGAGACTCCGAGCAGATGCTGAGAGATGGTGCCGTCAGTGTCACGTGTGCGCGGCGTGTCGTGGCCCTCAGACTAGGAGCCGGGGTCGCATGCAGCAGTACAACGTCGGAGCGCCATTCGAACGGATCGCCGTTGATATTGCTGGACCGTTCCCAGTTTCCGACCGAGGCAACAAGTACCTAATGGTGGTCGTGGACTACTTCACCAAGTGGCCGGAGGTGTATGCCATCCCAAACCAAGAGGCAAAGACAGTCACAGACTGCCTCGTGGAGCAAGTATTCTGTCGATTTGGGGTGCCGTTAGAGCTACACAGTGACCAGGGTACCAACTTTGAGTCCAACCTAATGAAGGAGGCACTACAAAGGCTTGGGGTGAACAAGACTCGCACTACGCCTCTACATCCCCAATCGGATGGCATGGTCGAAAGGTACATCAAGACCTTAGAGGAACACCTGAGGAAAGTCGTGGCCAGCCATCAGCGAGACTGGGACGTCAAGGTGCCACTGTTCTTGCTGGCCTATCGCTCGTCTACACACGACACAACTGGGATGACGCCAGCCAGCTTAATGTTCGGCCGAGAGTTACGCCTCCCTTGTGACCTGGCTTTTGGAAGCCCTCCGGAAGTGAAACAGCCAGCGACCGAGTATGTGGAGAACTTGGTGGACCATCTCCACGACATGCACGAGATGGCTCGCCAGAACATCCAGAAGGCGAGCGACCGCATGAAGACCAGGTATGACAGGCAAGCCAACAGCCAAGGGTTCCAGCAAGGTGACCTAGTCTGGTTGTACCGTCCTACCCGGACCAAGGGACGGTGCCCGAAGCTCCAGCAGCCATGGCAAGGACCGTACCGGGTGGTGAAGAGGATTAACGACGTGGTCTACCGCATCCAGAAGGTTCCCCGAGGGAAGATGTTGGTGGTACACCTGGATCGTCTAGCCCGCTATGATGGTGCTGTTCGGGACGACCAGCTTTGAGGAGGGAGCAGTGTCACCCAGTTATCGGGAAGCACCACAAGCAACAGCTGAGAAGGGGCCGGAGGCCTCGCCACGCCCACTCATCTGTCTCCTGTCACTAACTGAGGGGTGATTTGCAGTAGTGTCGCCGGTCCTTCGATGTTTCTCTCTCCTTCTCCGGTGGTCTGGAACGTTCGGTGATTAGAGACTTCTAGAAAAACACTGACATTCTTATAAAAAGGGTTTCAGAGAGACAGTTAGTCAGTTAGTGTTTGACGTGCTAGTGAAGTAGCGCCGTGTACGTGCATCGGAACGATAACGGACGAACTGGTGAATCGTAATTGTGAGCATTACGTAATTTTGTGTAATTGGCAAGTGTTTAACTGTAAGTCGGTGGAAATAAAGAACATTTTTGAGTGGTGAAATTGGACTTTTCATTTCACGAACCCACAAAGTCACAGTACTTTCTAATTTCTGACTTAATTCTAGGTTATTACTTTCTAACCTCTGAGTTAATTCTTGGTTGGTACTTTCTAATTTCTGACTTAATTCTAGGTTATTACTTTCTAACCTCTGAGTTAATTCTTGGTTGGTCCTTTCTAATTTCTGACATAATTCCTGGTTATTACTTTCTAATTTCTGGTTCGTACTTTCTAATTTCTGACTTAATTCTAGGTTATTACTTTATAACTTCTGAGTTAATTCTTGGTTGGTACTTTCTAATTTCTGACATAATTCCTGGTTATTACTTTCTAATTTCTGGTTCGTACTTTCTAATTTCTGACTTAATTCTAGGTTATTACTTTCTAACTTCTCCATTATCGCTTTCATCATGGCTACAATACTCATATTCGTATCTGAATCATTTACATCTACCCCCTGGCTATTATTAGTTGTTTCCTTAGCTACACTAACCTGTACAATTTGATTGTTACTACTACATTCTGTATCCCTTCCTACGTTATTTTCTAGACCCTGAGCATTATTACTTTCCATTGTCTTTTCTAATCTATTCTGTATATTCTGAGCACTTTCTCCTATTTCTGCTACTTTCCCTTTAACAATTTGTATAGTACTCCCCTGCACGTCCATGCTTTGTGAATTTGACCGACCTTTCACCTTTCCGTTTCTTAAAATACTCTCCATCAGTTCACTGCAACAACGACAACAACACTAAAATGTTACACTCAGTACCTTTGGTTTTCTGCTGGAGCTTCCGATGATCCTGATGCTGGTTGCTTTTCGTCTCTCGAAGCGCCACGTTGGTTCGCCAAGTTTGTGACCTTTTTTTCTCCCCCGCTGCGTCTGCTGCTACTCTGTCTCTGGTATCAGCCACTCTGGAAGTGACTTTAACAGCCTGGATTCCGGTGATCTGGTCGCCTAGTAGATTGCTCTATGATTTGACTATTCTTTGCCCTGGCTAGTCATTAGAGCTGAGACCACGCTATCTACAGGGTATGCGTGAGATTGGTTGACGAAATAAAAACAACACAGTTCATACTATCAGCTTTACTATTCAGTTCGTTTCGTGCTTACAGTTCACCAGGAGTTGCCGCCGCGTTCAGATCGAATTACTCTAGATTTCCACTATCACGTTAAAACCATACTGAATTGCTGAAATCTATCACGATGGAATAAATTAATAACACGGTTTTGAAAGTATACTTCGCCGCTTAATTAACTGCTGGGAGATCTTGTTCACTTAATAAGATTCTCATTACTGATTATACTTCTCGGCGCAATCCGACGTTTGTGTCCCCGGCAGGCAAAACACGTCTACACGGTATCACGTCTCAGACTAGAAGACCGACGCTAAAACCTAATATTCCTTACCAAAACAGATATAGCCTCGCCTCCAGCTGGATTTCTCTGAAAAACTCTAGTTAGCGAGCTACAACCACGAGGACGTTTCCCCGAAATACTGGTTTGGGCCAGGTTTGTACCGGTCTACTAATTACCCAGGTAGCGACCCAACCCGTGACCACAGCCTTTCGACGGAACATTTCATCCATATAGACCAGCAAGTTTATTATATAGCTCTGGGTTAAAATACTTATTGGCATTCTAGTAATTGAATCTAAATGCTGTTGCTTCGTTTCATGAACTTATCCATCTGTAATATTCATTATCTTAAATTCTTTCACCTTACTTCCTCATTATAATTTAATTATCATTTTATTCATTGTTAAAATCGTATTCAATCATACGGCTGATAAATACGGCATCAGCTTCAATTAAAATATCACAACCTACTGGAAACAAAAAGCGGTGTGAATTTCAGTTCACAGTTTTGGAGCACTTATATATTAAAATTCTAACCAAAATCCGTACCTTCAGGCTAAAGGTCATCTTTTTCCTACAAGAAAACACACACACACACACACACACACACACACACACACACATCTTCCTTTGTCATAATATAGTTTATAGTAAAGTATTATTAGTATCTTACCACCGTTACTTCGATATTGTCCCCAAATTCAGGCTAACAAGCATTTCAATTCCAGATGGACCGCTGCCAACATTATACTAGCAGAGACATCTGGTAAATAATATCTGCATTTTTAAGGATGTTTTGATCTCTACTTTTATCGGCTCCTATTTCTGTATCACAAGAGGTAAATTTATATGATTTTATTTTTGTGTAAACTTAGATTATTAGCAACTAGTGATTAAACATAGCTTGCAAAGGATACATATGTTTCATATCTGAGCGCAATTGATGTTTTAATAGCTGCAGACTAATGATGATGATGATGATGATGATGATGATGATGAGGATGAGGATGCTGCTGATGATGATGAGGAGGAGGAGGAGGAGGACAAGAATGAGGAGGATGATAACGATGATGACGATGACGATGATGATGACGACGACGATGATGATGATTATGTATTAAACCAAACGTAACCTCCTTATATTCTAACATGTGAGCGCAACTAGTATTAAGAAGAAGAAAAAGGGACTATGTTGAAAAGTGACACAAAGTTCTCTTTAACAAAAGAGCATTAACATTGAACAGCACCATCGTAGCGGGCCAGACGATCTGAGTGTACCACGAATATCTTCCCTCGGGGCACCCCCTGGATGCCGTAGACTACGTCGTTAATCCTCTTCACCACCCCGTACGGTCCTTGCCACGCCTGTTAAACTTCGGGCAGCGTCCCTTGGTCCCGATAGGGCGGTACAACCAGACTGGGTCATCCTGCTGGAACCCTTGGCTGTTGGCTTGCCTGTCGTATCGGGCCTTCATGCGGTCGCTCGCCTTCTGGATATTCTGACGAGCCATCTCATACGTTTCGTGGAGATGGTCCACCAGGTTCTCCACATACTAGGTTGCTGGCGGTTTTGCGTACGGGGGGCTTCCAAAAGCCAGGTCACAGAGGAGGCTTAACTCTCGGCCGAATATTATGCTGGCTGGCGTCATCCCAGTGGTGTCGTGTGTTTACGAGCGGTAGGCCAGCAAGAACAGTGGCACCTTGACTTCCCAATCTCACTGATGGTGGGCCAAGACCTTCCTCAGGTGTTCTTCTAAGGTCCTGATGCCCCTTTGACCATGTCATCCGACTGGGAATGTAGAGGTGCTGTGCGGCTCCTTTTACCCCAAAGACTTTTTAGTGCTTCATTAGGTTGGATTCCAAATTTGTACCCTGGTCGCTGTGGAGCTCTAACGGCACCCCAAATCAGCAGAACACTTGCTCCACGAGGCAGTCTGTGAGGCCTCCTGGTTCGGGAAGGCATACACCTCCGGCTTCTTGGTGAAGTAGTCCACGACCACCATCAGGTACTTGTTGCCTGGGTCAGACACTGAGAATGATCCAGCTATGTCGACGGCGATATTTTCGAATTGCGCTCCAACGTTTTACTGCTGCATGCGACCCCGGCTTCTATTCTGGGGGCCGCGACTCGCCGCTCACACTTGACATTTCCGGCACCACCTCTCAGCGTCTGCTCGGAGCGTCAGCCAGTAGTTGCGCTGTCAGTCATTGTCGATCGTCCAGTTTGCTCCCAGTTGTCCTCCTGAAGTACCGGCGTGAACTTACTTAAAACTTCCGGAACCTTACTTCGGGGAAGTACCAACCGCTCACTTTGCGCCTTCCCATTAGTTGATTTCCATACCCGGGACAGCACGCCCTGTCTGATTCTCAGCCAGTCCCATTGGGCCCAGTACGACTTGTAAGTGGCGCTCCTTGGTGCGATGTCCTCCCAGGTTGGTCTTGTCCCTGACTCCACTTGTCTCAAGAGTGGTCCCAAGTCTCTGTCCGTAAGCTGCTACCTCCTCAAGCCTGCGCTATCCCAGCCATCCGCAGGCACTGCCGTGATCACTCGGACAGCTGCGGCAGGATCCTTCCCTTCCACTCTTGTGCACTGACCACACTCTTCTGGGCAGGGTCTTAGGGACATGGCGTTTGCGTTGCCGTAGCAGTTCACTCCACTTCAGAGATGAAGTCGTACTCCTGCAGCCTCTGTACCTGTACCTGCTGTGTGGCCTTCCAGGTTTCTAAAGCTCAATAGCCGAGTTAGGGCGGAGTGGTCAGTCCTCAGGTGGAATGGCTGACCGTAGTGGAAGTACTCCAATATCTTCACTATCGCCAGTAACTCTCGCCGGGTGACGCAGTAGTTCCTCTCTGCCTTGGATAGCGTCTTGCTGTAGTATGCTATCACCCGCACGCGGCTGTCATGGACTTGCGATAGGACGCTTCCAATTAAATGTTCGCTGTGTAAGTGTTTGGCCAAATAATCATATTCCGTAAGTAATCTAAAGTTTGCTACTGCAGCTTTACGTAGGATTTATGGAATAATTTCTGTATTTTTAATTAAAATGTTCAATTTTTTATCTTTGGCTTTGTTAGATATTGATTGGTTTTGCTTGTTTTTATATTTCTTCTGAATTAAATTTGCACCTTTTTTGGCAAGAAAATCAGCTGATTCATTTCCAGCAATTTCACAATGTGCAGGTATCCACTGTAATATAAATCTTTTCTGTCGTTTTTGAAGTTGTTTGATCACTTTGTGACATTCCTTAATTTGGATTGACCTAATTTTATATGAACTTATTGCACATAATGCTGCTTTAGAATAAGAAAGTATGACAGCATTTTTTAATTTATCCATTCTGTACAGAAAGTGTGGAAGTGAAAATGAATAGCCGTTACTTCTGCATCAAAATTTGTTGTGGGGTATCCTGCTGGTTGATAGAATGAGAACAGTGCACACTTAATTCCTGCTCCTGAGTTGTTGTCCAAGTTAGACCCATCTGTGTAGACAAATTATATCATATAATTTATACACATATCATCATCATCATCATCACGTAAAGAACTAGCGCGCAACCTACAACATGAAGTAGATAGATGGATAACATTTTAACAATAATTGGTCCACCAGTGACTAAACAAATTCTCGTGAGTGTATGCTGTTTCTTTGTTTTTTGCTGTATACTTTATGTTAATTGCAGTTTCATCACACATTTCTTCATAGGCACAAGAAACCCAAGAAACCAAGATACTAATCAAAAGTTTAAAATGGGGTTACTATATGCCTGTTTTTTTTAGATATTATGCTATCCATGAAATCGAAAGAGAAAATTTAATGCTCAGCACATATAAAAAGTATAAATTATTGAAAAGTTCATGTAAATCCGGCATATTTGGAAATGACTAATCTCAAAAAGCAGCCGCGTGATTTTCGTAGGCTTCACAGTTCTGTGTAACAAGTTTATTATTCTCTCTCTGTTTTATGATTATATTCTCTCTCTCGCTCTCTCTCGCTCTTGATTTTACGTTAAGAAACTTCCTTTCCAATGAAGACCAACTTACATGCTATTACTATAAGATACAAGCTATACATGTTATGGATTCTCCTAAAATATCATAAACATAGGGCATTTTAAACAAATATGTCAATCATTTTTAGGAAAATAAAACACACTGAAAATGTTTTCGTGTAAAGTGTAGTTTGGAGTGCGGACTCTTAATAATTTTCTTTAAACTACAGTATGTTTAATATATTTTCAGAACCAATAAAATCTACACATACTTTTAATTTTCGGGAATGCTTTCTGAAGTCATCTTCCATTCTGAATGATTTTCTCGTAAATGATAACCCGTATATGATGTTAAAGCATAGAATATTAAATAAGTTTCAGTATTGAGTTTACCTTTCCTAAGATAGTGCTTATAGTTAGTGCTTTGGATTTTCTGCCTCTTAGTCGTTCTTTCCTCAAATGGGAAGTCGTTATTCATTTTTTTCTCTTAGTCATGCAAATGAAACGGAATTTCAAAGCTATCTCAAGGATATTACCTCTTAAACAATTTACTCATTTAAAATTACTGTATTCCTCTATACCCATTGTAGCTATCAGTAAATACGCAATAAGGCGATTTCTAAAATGAACTAAATGGACTAATCTGAACTGGGTAAACTAAAAGTTTGTAGCTTGTAGAAGAGTGAGTAGAGAAATTAATGTGTTTGCAATACATCCTGCTGTTTTTATTGAGGAAGTCTCAAAATGTGTATTTTCGTTGAAATCTCTGTATTAATATTAAGGATGGAATGTAAGTGAATTATTATTTATTTTAAGGGTTTAGAAGAACATTCTTTGTTAAATACTTCAGGTGTGAACCTAAATTGATACCTGATTAGTTATTCTATGAATACTGGGCCTAAAGCACTTTTCGGTTTTGAATTTATTTTGTTTTCTGTAAGCTAAGCGACAATCTCCAGTCTGCATAAGTAATCGATATATCGATATAGTCGTACTACGGTATTTCATGCATTTCAGAAACTTCTCCGAATATGTGAAAACGAAGATAAATAATTTTCGTATGGAGAACTCAGTTTCTCTTCTGATTTCCTATGAGAGAAGCTCCTTCCTGTTCCTTGTTTACTGTTCAAGAAGGCGAAAAATATCGTCTTAAATTGTTTTCTTTGGTTTTTGTTTTGTTGTAATATCACCTCTTCTTCCACATTCACATAGGTCGTTATCTCGTCGCCCTATTCTTAGGAGGTACATTGGTGTTAATGCCACTTGAAATAGTATTCTGAAATATAGTGATAACGCCTTCCTTGTTAAATACGGCGTGTTAATAAAAGTACTCAAGGCGATACTACCCTGTCCGGCTGAGCAGGCTGTCTTTGTGTTATTGTGTGTCATATTCCTCGCTATGTCTGTCGGTGGTATGAGGTACTCGTTTGATACCGGTTTATTGATAGTGGCTTCTCGCACTGCCTCATCCACTCTCTTGTTTCCAAGAATTCCTACATGGCTTGGAATGCATATGAGTTCGATCTCTGTCGTCGGCGGTAAAATTTCCAACAGGTTTCGTATAATTATCTCATATATGGGTCTGGGTCTTTTTACCCCCTTCACTGGTCTTTGTAGTGCCGTTAGCAATCTAAGGGAGTCGCAGTGTATAAATACTTTTATTGATCCGTGACTTTGCACATATTTCAGTGCCCGGTATATAGCTATGTTTTCTGCCGCATATATCGATGTATCCGTATGCAGTCGCCATGCCATTTTGTTTCCTGAATTCCATAAATAGATACCTGCACTTGTACCTGTTGTCGTTTCTGATCCGTCTGTGAATATGATAACTGGCGATTGTGTACGCCTGGTAGCTAAAACTGGTTATATAAATTCCCGCCATGCCTGTTCGTAATCTGTCGTTATTCTATTAAAATACTGCGTGTCTACTTTTTGTTGGGGGCAGTTCGTATGGTGGCTTATGTAATAAGTATATGGGCCATATCGGTGTCCTGTAGATGTATGTATGAGTTTGAAAGGCCACTATACAACGTGTCAGTGGACGGTGAAGATTTCCATCCTCTTCCCTTTCCTGTCTCATTAGTTCTGTTAGTCAAGTCAGTTTGGGATGCAATATATTCGGCATGTGTGTAAGCAGATCTGCTGTAAAGCGACATCCGTTTTTCCACTACCTTTCTTGTATGTCATATGTTGGGAAATGTTTGGCAGTGAGGAGTTTCGCCGGTCGTCCTGGAATACTGAAAACTATATTATACAATTGGTAGAAGAAGGACTCCAGTTGTCGGCGCACACCCTCGGTTGGTGCTCGTGCCATTAATAATCCATACTCAAGGCGGGAGTGTATTAAAGGTGGTATTAATTTCAGCATGAGTCGGGGGTGCATGCCTCAATGGTTTGCTGCCATTGCTCGAAATAACAATTTCAACTTCGTAAATTTCGATAGTAATGTCTGATAATGTGTTGTGTATTGCTGGATCTGTTGTAAGTGCACCCCTAGAAATTTGATACTTCGCACTGGTCGGATTATATGATCTTGTATTCTCAGTGTGCATTGTGATGCACGCATTGATTTCTGGAAATGTACGCTGTGTGTTTTTTTTTTTTTTGAAGTTTATTTCCATGCCTATACCACTTAGACACTTGACGATCTTGTTGCAATCTGCCTCAAATTGTTGTACGTCTGGCTGTGACCCCAGTGATATTGGTGTGTATATCACTATATCGTCTGCAAATTGTAGAATCCTAGCCGTCACCCTTGTGGACGAGATAATATCTCCAACATACAACGCGGAAAGCAGTGGACTGAGTGACGATCCTTGGATCAAGCCTCTTGATGTTGACCGACTGGTTGTGTCTCTCTTGTACGTTGCCAGGGAAGTTTGTCTATGCCTATATAGGTTTTCTACGAGTCTACCAATAATCCCAGGAATCCCGTATATTGCGATACGTTCTGTTAAACGCTGTATGTAGACATAGTCATATGGTGATGACAAATCCAAGAACAGGGCCAGAATCTCTCTTGTGGTCCTGAACGCTATATGGATATCCGTGGTCAATACGTATATCGGGAAGGCTGTCCTATGCCCCCTACAAACTGAGTTTTTGGCCATAGCTGGTTTCTTTCCAGATGAAAGGTTAGTCTATCCTGCAAGATTTTTTCAAATAATTTGCGTAGTGTAAGAAGCATCCCTATGGGTCTATAGTCTGTGGGATGTAGACCCTCAACTCCCGGTTTCATGATTGGATGTATTATGACATGTTTCCACGAGTCTGGGGGGTAGCCAGCATGTAATATTTTTGTGTATGCTTTGGCTAAAAGGCGATACCACGCTTCGGGAATATATTTTAGATGTTTATAGGTGATACCATCTTCGCCCGGTATAGATATGTCCTTGGTTCCTCGCAGGTGGTTGAGGACCTCCTGTGCCACTATGGGACGCAGAAGGAAATCCTCCATATCTACTGGTTCTGGAGTTCCCATTGTATTTCCTATCACGTCGTCCGATGCGATATGATGTAAGTATTGTACCTGAAACTCCTGTTGTCCCGTTATTTGGTATGGTTTCTGTTGATTTCTCGAATTTTTGAACCATTTAAGCCGCTACCACATAACGGTCGTCGGTGTGTTCGATGTAATAGATGCGCAGTATGTTGCCCACGACGCTTTCTTGATATTTCGCATCTTTCGGTTTACTCGTGCCTCTGTGTTTTTGGCCGTCAGGTACGTCTCTCGTGTTCTCTCCCGCTGGTATAGTGCATAAGCTCGACGTTTTTCCGCCACCAGACGTGAGCACTCCTGTGTCCACCAAGGGGGTCTCGGTATTCGGGATTGTCGTTGCAGTGTCACCGGATGGTTATCTTCCACGTATTGCCTTAGTGATGTTCCCAATTGTACGTATTCTACCGACGTCTCTTGGATATGTTCCATTGACCTTGTTATGTATTCGCGGAAGTGCTGTGCATCAAATCCTCCCTTCCTGCGCGCTTGGTATGCTGGATGTCTGCTGTGTTCGTGGTCGAAATGTTTATCATCAATGGGAAGTGGTCACTGCCCATAGTGTAAGTGCATTTCCAAAACTGTAGCCTTAGATGCTATGTCCACTGACGCGAAAATCAGGTCAGGCGTGGTGTCACTTTGTCCCGGTCTCCCTTGTCTGGTCGTGTATTGCCCCGATATTAAGTCCCAATCGTACGTCGAGGCCATCTGTTCTATCGGCAGCCTATACCTGCTTTGTGCACTAAGGTTGTGGAAATTAGGGATGTTAAAATCACCACATAGTCCGTGTTTGTTATGGCGTGGCGTGAGCAGGGTTTCCCATTCCTCTCTCGATAACTGTCGTCCCGTCTTATCGATGCCTAACAGGTTGATATGTCCCAAATTAACCCTCACTGCTTCCAGGTGTGGTGGTAAACGAATACCTGTCTTCCAAGTTGTAGACGACCAGATTCTCTTGGATGCCGATGGCCCCCGCCCCTCCCCCTCCATTTGTTTGTCTATTCGTACGATATACTTTATATCTTGGGATTCGGAATCTTTAGTGGGTCTGTAACCATGATTCTACAATGATGAACGCCTGCGGTCGCGTTCGCGCTAGAAGTGTTTGGAACTCATATATTTTGCTGGTAATGCTTCTGGCGTTCCAGTATAACACCGCGAAATCTGACATATTCAGGTTTGTTATGTTAATTATAAATGTAAATGGGGTTGTAACCCCATTAATGTGTGTAGGAGGTGTACCGGTGCTTGTTCCATTAACTTCGCGCATAATTGTTGTAGTAATCTAGTATCTATATGCTGTTCTCCCGTAGGTCCACTCCTTCCCTCTTGCGTCACCATTTTTTCTCGTGTCCCTACCTGTCCCTCTCGAGACCTCTCTCTGGGTTTTATCGGGGCCTCGCCCCGCATCGCGAGGCCCCGATAAAACCCAGAGAGAGGTATCGAGAGGGACAGGTAGGGGCACGCCGTTTCCAAGGCCCTTGGATTCCTGTCCTGTCCCCCAGTATTGATCGTCACCCGCGTCTGTATTGGTTTTGTTGCTTCTACTGGCCGACGATCATGTGGTGCCCAGCACTCTGATCTCCACTCTGGTGGGGTAGGTTTTTGTGATTCCAGGCACTTGCGTTTTGTAGAGCTATTCTGCGTGGATACCCTGTCCCCACTGAAGGGTAGTTGGGTCCGTACTGGTCCTTTCGTGCCGATAATCTAGGATAGTTGTCCTGCCTTTCCTCTCTTGTCAGATTATCTCTTGAATGTTTCATTATGTCTGCATATGTTATATTCCCTGACGCCATTTGCCGTGCCTCAAACCTCGATACTGGTAGTTTAGCTATGGCGCTTGCAATGTGATTTTCTAATTTGTATGCTGGGCAGTGTTGTTTGTCCGTTGCTGCGTGTTCCTGTTTACAGTTTACACATCGTGGCCTATCTGTTTGACATTCTGATTGTCCCTCCACCTGTGTCTCATCACATCGCAGGCATCGTCTACTATTACGACAAAATTTCGCACGGTGGTTGAATTTACCAAAATTGCTACATATTACTACTCGCTATATAAAGGAATCTACGGGAAAGCGTTGATAATACAGGTATACATGTTCCGGTAATTTTTGCGTTCTGAAAGTAATCTTGATAGACCGAGTGGGTACATATTGGGTTTCCCCATTTGACTGTATTCTTCTATTCAATCTGTATGCATGATGCACGGGAAGTTGTCCCGATATTTGTAGATGTGTACGTAGTTCTTTTAAATCCATATCTAAGTCCACTCTTCTAATTACTCCCGTAACAAGTAAGCTGTAAAATGGTATGTATGAGTGTGTGTTGTGAACATTATCGAAGTTCGATTCCAAGGAATCGTTTGCATATTGTGCTGTCGCAAAATGGACTTCTAGCTGGTTAAATCCGGATTTATGACTGTGTGTCACTCCCTGTGCATGTACACATAGCCATTTAGCTAGTTTTAGTGGGTGAAAGTCATTAATATTTTTGCTGTTCCTACGTATTGTGACTTTGTGTGTTCGTGAAATAACAAGTCGAGGTTACAAACACAAAAACTGCACTTTATTCTCGTAGCAATACACCGTTCACCATTACAAATTGCTAGATGACCTAAAAACTGTTTATTTTAAAAACACTTCGCTCAACTGTCTGTCGCTTCTAGTAACGATTGGCCCCGAAGTTTCCCGAATCTCCACCGGCCATCATTTATTGATCGCCATCGCGAGTCTGCCGCCAGGGTAACAGTATTATTACAAAAAACACACCCTGATCCGTTGTTACGTATCTTAAAGGTTGTTTAAGTTTGTTGGTTTGTGCCGTGCTTTGATCTGGTGGCGCCACATTCAACTGTTCTTGATTCGTCTTCTGTTTAGGTAAAATCTGTGTGTCTATCTCTGGAATATTAGTCAATATTGCTGTAGTGATAATGTCTGTTTCAATTCCCACGTCTGGTACTATCATATTTCCTCCTTCGATACTTTCCATATTTTTTACTTACTATCCCCGGGGGCCGCTGCCCACGTGGAAGTAGCCTATTAACAGTAATCTGATACGGTGTGTACTTTGTAATAGTAAACTGCTTAATCTTACCTCTGTAATTCCTACACAAGCCGGTATGCGAGTATTACACCTAATTATAATACTACTCACTGCCTTTCCACTTGTATTAAGTGCTGCAAGTCACTGTGTAAGTTTAGCCTATAATAATACACGCTTCCCGTACTCAATGGCTGGCAGAATCGTGTGTTATCGACGATATCTCACTCATGAACCAGGACGTAAATTACAACAAAAAATGCATTTCCAGCAGAAGTAGATATTGCATTATATAGTAGAATGTAATGCTTCTCTACGTACTCAACAGAGTGGGTCAGGTGGTAGCGGGCCGAGGTATTGCATAGTCTATGGCACTTTTTAAGTTTCATTACAATATCTTATAAAATGCTCTGAGGCAGTACCTGCGAGTTAAAACGAAATACCATTAAAATTTTGCATAAAAAGAAAAACTTAAAGCAGTACAACTGGCAAATTGTATTTAAAAATCGAGTTCACATACAAAAACAAATAGCGGTAAAAGCTGTTCAGTTGTTTATTGGCATAGCAACAAAACACTAATTTTGGATTAAAATCTCTTAGAGGTAAGTGGTTAAAAATAGCAATGATAGTTAAATCTAAACTTATTGGAAACTTGTATGTATAACGTTTCACGTGAAATTATCCTCCGTGGCTTAGGGATCCCAAGATCACAGGTTTAAAACTGGCGACGGACGATGGATCTTATTCACTTACAAAGTTACTTAGAATGACTTCATTGGAAAACCGATGGTCTTGTGTCGTATATTTTCGGCCCCTTTAAAGAACCTCAAGCTTTGTAAAGAAACCTGAGCAAAATCAAGCGGTCTTTCATGACCAATACAGATTGGGAAGCTGAGAACCACAGCAGTTAAAGAGCGTCTGTAAATAAAAATTAAACTTCAACTTCAAACAATGTAAATCTGCATGTTCAATAACTATCCTATGAAATAAATACACAAGAAAGATGATTTAAAGAAGGAAAATGAGTACATTACACATGGGGTTTCATTCCGTTTATATACATATACTGAAATAATCATCTTGGGCTAACTTGGGCTACATTTTGATATTACAGGACCCCTCATTCTGCTCAAACACACACACACACACACACACACACACACACACACACACACACACACACACACACACACACACACACACACACAAGCAAACATACACACACAGATCTAGGTGTTGTAACCTAACTTCTGCAGTATTTTGAATTCACGGGGCCTTCATCCTGTTTATAACATGCACTAGCAGAAGTGTGGTACTTACAGAAAGATTCTAAAATATCGGTATGGATGTAGATATATAAAAAGTATGATGATAATATGTTAAATATCTGCCTAGAACAACAGAAGAATTCAACGTGCAACGATAGCTGGTGGTCAGAGCTAGAGAGAACGTTGGACAGAATAGGGATGGCGGGGGGGGGATACCTTGCAAGAGGTAGAAATGTGAAAGGTTTTTGGACAATGATTAATATTATAGGGTAGAAGACATAAACAGACAAATGGCGTGGGAAAGTCTGATAAGTAAGAAGTTACTAAATGTATACCTGAAAATAAAGAGAGAATGGGGAAAGGAAACATATAGAACCATGCAAGATATATGAGAGAGAGGGTTTAGCTTGCCTAAGGACAGGAGCTATATCGAGAGGGAGTTCACCAAAGGAGTGCATTTTATGTGGAAATAAAATAAGCTTAGTGCATTAAAGTAGTGGAGTATAAAGAAATTAAAAAGTGGAGGAAATTATAATGGGTTAAGAACTGGGATAATAAAGGGGCTTATGTGGTAGCAATAAAACTGCTTATGTTGAAAGGAGAGGAAAGTATAATGGAGGTGGGGAAGTTTGCAGACAAAATGAAAGAGAAATGAATCAGGAGACCAAGTAAGTTATGAGGTAGAGAAATGGAGGGCACAACAGAATAATAGGTCATGATCGAATAAGGCCTAGGGTAGAGGTAAACGGACAGGGAGCCAAGATCTCTATCAGCCTGTAAATATAAGTATCCGGCAAATCTGTACCTAGATTAGAATTGTAAAATTTGTAATTGTAATTATAAGATGTGAGAGTACAAGTAAACTAAACTAAACCCATAACATGCACAAAGCTGGGCCCAGTAAGCTAATTTGGGCTATATTTTAAAATCAAAGGACCCTTCATTCTGCTCATATAAACACACTAAACTGTTGTCATAGCAAGTTGGACTATATTTCAATATCATTAGTCCTTTAATTCTCTGGAATTTCAAGCACTAGCCCTGGTGACATAACATGACATGGTCTATGTTTTGATAACCTGGGGCCCTACATTTCGTTCATGTACACACACTAAACAGATATAATCAAACTTGGAGTATATTTTTATATCACAGGATCCTTGATTTCATTGATATACACATATTAACCTAGGTATTATAACCTAACTTGGGCTATATTTTAATATCATGGAGCCCTACATTCTGTTCATACATGAACACTAACACACACACACACACACACACACACACACACACACACACACACACACACACACACACACACACACACACACACACACACACACACACACACACACACACACACATACACACACACACACCCACACACACACACAGACACACACACACACTCATGAACACACACACACACGCACACACACACACACACACACACTAGCCTATATGTCACAACCTAACAATGACCCTCGTTATAAACAGATGAGTCACAAGTGCCATCTAAAGCCAAAGAGCTTTAAAAAGAATTTCAGCAGTTTAAGAAAGTACAAAATTTTCTCCCTCATTTGAAACAATGTTGATCCACCCAAAGTAATCACTTTCCTAAAGAATACCTTATTTTTTAATTACATAAACCTATGGCTAATCTTGACTGCTAGAGATGACATCGAATCAATGATAAATATAAAAAGAAATTATATAAGTTGCCTTGAATGTTGTCTCTATTAGTGTCTACAATCCCCTTACTCCTCTTTTAAGGATGTGTTTCTTTACAGCAAAATTGTGGTGAAGGAACAACAGATATGTTTATAATCCAACTACCTCTCATGCACCATAGGCATTCTCAACATGAATGGTGTGTGAAATCTGCTGGATTAATGATGTTTTGATTTCCTTTTTGTGTACTTGTTTACATCTCGCTCGTATAGGCACAAAAAGTTTTTTTATACACTAAACTTGTTATTATTTCAGTTTACCAGCTTCCAACTGCATGACAAAATTTTGAGAAAAATCTCCTCACCAAATAATACACTTTATGTATGCAAATTCTACATTTTTTTATATTGCTAACCATTTCAAATAATGCACCATTTATTCATGATATTTTCATGACAAACGAAATATGTAAATCAAATTTTCTGGAAATGACCTCAGAAGTACTCTTCATTCTGGATGACAATAGTAGCACTGGTATAGCTTAAGAGATAGCAAGAATCTTGCTACACAAAAAATTTAGATCTTGTTAAAATGGAACTTTTGGTATACACTTAAACCATTTATTTTTTATTGATATAGAGTTTCCAATACCTATAACTTCCTCAAATGTGAAGTCCTAGTTTATTTAATCTCTTGGCCATGCAAAGAGAATGAGGTTTCAAAACCATCAACTTTAAAAGATCTGATTATGAGGTAAAGTCTACTGAATTCTCAAATTTCCTTGTACCTATAAGAAGATTTTATAATTAGTTAATTTCTGCAAGTGATTGTCATTTAAAGTGAATTAGAAAAAGGAGTAAGCATTAGTATGAACAGTATGTACAAGCATGCACAAAGTCATATATCTGTACACATAATTTTTTTTTCATCTTTTATACACTGATCTGTTATTAGTACTACCTACTTCAATATAGTTCCACACTTTACACTTGTTTTATTCAATGTCAATGTTAAAACTAGCATTTTTAAATCAGTTGTACTGGAATTCTCTACGGCATGGTTGTGACCTGAGTTTGACCTATGAAACACATACTTACAGATAGAAGGAAAAGACAGATATTTTTGTGTCCTGGATTATCTCACATCTTGGCTTATTTTTAGTGGATTCACAGATTATGTCCATTGGAGTAGATGAATGTGGTGGTCGAGAATGAGCCACCAAGCCAAGCTATTGGAGAAACATAGTTCTGTGCAGCAGCTAAACCAGCTTCATTCATTATTCTTTTAACAATAAAAATTACATGAGTTTTTCTCCTTCTTTCCTCATCTTTTAGCACGTTTTCATTTACACATATGAATCTATGGGATGTTGCATTTATTTACTCAGTCATGTTATTTGTAAAGTTATAGTCCAGCAACATTTAGGGACATGTGCAAGGCAATAATGTAGTGCAGCACAAAAACGAATCGAGAAGATATTGACACACTGCTTCACTCACAGTGATTTTTCACAGGCCATGTTTCAAGAGCTTTGCTCTTATCATCAGCTGGAACTCGACTAGTGCAAATTGTAGTGGTTTCCTCTTTCTCCGTATTGTCGGTAGATGGCATGATATACTTGTCAAAGATGTCCAGTGTTGGAGTTTCAAAATTCATGACTCTGTGACGATTTTTGTTAATGAAGATTTTTTCCCATACGGGAAGGTCTATGGGGTGATTAACGTATTTTATTAAAGAAGTTCTCAGGTTGCATCTCAAAATAGGTTAAATATCAGAAATTTGTTAAAAGGCCCCCCAAAAATTCAATTACTATCAAAGAAAAACCAGGAATCTATAAGATCAAATGTGAAACTTTCCCTAAAATTTATATAAGAAAATCAAAAAGAAATGTTGACATCAGAACTAAAGAACATATAAGAAACATTCAAAATGGTGAAGCAGAAAATTCAGCAGTGCCTTTTCATTTTTTGAATACTAGACATGACATCAACTTGAAAACATTTTTAGTAAAATACGTTAATCACCCCATAGACCTTACCGTATGGGAATAAATCTTGATTAACAAAAATCGTCACTGAGTCATGAACTTTGAAACTCCACCACTGGGCATCTTTGACAAGTACATCATGCCATCTATCGACAATACGGAGAAAGAGGAAACCACTACAATTTGCACTAGTCGAGTTCCAGCTGATGATAAGAGCAAAGCTCTTGAAACCTGGCCTGTGAAAACTCACTGTGAGTGAAGCAGTGTGTCAATATCTTCTCGATTCACTTTTGTGCCAAGTTGTGCTCCACTGTCTCTACGCTTCTTTCAAGTTTATACCATGAATAATGTAGTCTGCCTACTTCTGCCTTTTCTTACCTAGTATAAAGTTATACGCAGTAACCCTCAATAATGCCAAACTTAAACATTAAAATATATTGTAGAGGTATGGATGGTTTATCTTGAAGTATTATGCTTAAATCGGTACCACAAAGCTTCAAGATTTCAGGGTACCAAGCTGCCATCTCTAATAACAACTGGTGAATTATAAGAATGTTAAGAAATATATGGGACCAAGCAGAGTGTGTTTAGGGCATCCACTGTTCACTAATTGCCTTAACCATTTATATTCATATGTAAGGATCTTAACTTCCTGTAAACCAAAAACCTTGGATGTGTGTGTGCGTGCGTGCGTGTGTGTGTATGTGTGCGTGTGTGTGTGTGTGTGTGTGTGTGTGTGTGTATGTGTGTGTGTGTGTGTGTGTGTGTGTGTGTGTGTGTGTGTGTGTGTGTGTGTGTGTGTGTGTGTGTGTGTGTGTGTGTGAAAAATCTAATTTCCTATAAATCAGAAGCACAAGTCTATTAAATAAAATTAAATAAAACACAGGTCTATCCCTAACCTATGCTCCTGTGTATCAGAAACCTATGCCCATAAAAGTCTGTATATACCTTACATAACCTTCTGCAAATAAGGAAACCTAATCTTAAACATATATCCTAAATCTAACCGCTGTGGATCACAAACTTTAGCATATGTATAAGACTTAAAACGGTCTCATTAATCAGAATCCTCATTTTATATACAAAAATCTAACAGGTTCTTACAATTCCTTTCTTGGAAGTGTTGAAAGCAGTGTTGTTATAAATTAAATTTAAGGGGAATCGATTAATGACACTAAACAACACCTAATTTTAAATTTTCCCGAAACATACCTCTGAAACATGTTCTGGGAAAATTTAAAAGATGTTGTTGCTGTTGTTGATGTTGTTTTAAAATGCTAGGCTTCGGCAATGAAGCCATTAGCTCTCTTGCTCTCCAATATTTCTGTGTAGTGGGTCCGGCAGGTAGGACTTCACAGGTTTAAAGATGTTCATCTGTCATTTCCTCGTCTTTGTTGTACAGAGGAAAATTTGGACTTCCATAAATTCCTATTCTGTGTAAGCGTTTAGCCAAATAATCATGTTCTGTAAGTAATCTAAAATTTGCTACTGCAGGTTTATGTATGATTTCTGGAGTAATTTCTGGATTTTTAATTAAAATGTTCCATTTTTTATCTTTGGTATTGTTAGATATTGATAGGTTTTGTTTGTTTTTATATTTGGTTTTGATTATTATTTTTATGGATGTAAAGGGTAAGTTTTTACTTTTGTTCTGAAGTAAATTTGCACCTTTTTTGGCAAGGAAATCAGCTGATTCATTTCCAGCAATTTCACAATGTGCAGATATCCACTGTAAATGTAATTCTTTTCTGTAGTTTTTGAAGTTGTTGGATAATTTTGTGAAAAGTAAGTGCTGTTTACTTTCATTAATCCACTCTCTTTAAATTTAAGTTCTTATAAATTGAAAACTTATTCTTATAGAGGAAGCCTAACTTAATCTTCTGTAAGTCACAAACCTAAGCATATATAAACAGTAATCCATAAACGTCATTAAAGAATATACTTATATACATACAATAATATTCACTAGTTAAGCTTTGCACAACATTTATCAGAAGTTGACAGTGTTTGTTATTTCTATGTTGGCAACAATTTGTTGTGCATTTTTACAACTCATATAATGGAAAATGGAAAAACATTTGACACAAAAATGTAGGTTTATGCTAATATCTGCATTAGTATATTAACAAGGGTTATACTTTAAGATGAATGCAATAAAGATACCTAATTTAGAGTTTTAAGAGAAGTGTTAACATTTGGAAAGCCTGGAAATCAACATGCCCCTTTTTAAGAAAGCTTCTTCCACAGGAAAATAATTGCAAAGTGCCAATAAAAGAGCTCCAGATTTCCATGCATTAAAGGAATTGCAAACATGATATTTTGTAAACAAAAGGTAAGAATATATGCTATCATGGTTCACTGAAGTTCACAGATACTTCTAACTCAGGTTTTCTCAACTTTGATACTGCCACAAGTGAAAACAAATCATAGCAGCACACTGTCAATAATAACTTGAACAGATGAGTTTCTATTTAGTTTGGGAGGAAATAATAATAAACAAAATACTTCTGCTTTTTCGACACAAAGTAACATGTTAACAATCTCTCCTCTAATTTTTTATGCTGTTACTTAGAAGAAAATGTTCAAAATGTGATTGATTTACACTGAAGATTACACAGTGATGAACAATTTCAAATTGAGATTATCAGAAGAAATGAAAAGCTTTGATTAAAATCTGATGTGTTAACGTACTCCTCTTTTGTACAGCTTATTGCTAAAATCACTTACCCTTCTATCTACTTCATGTTAATCAAGATAAACACTTGCAGAATTTGTTTATATCATATTTCCTTATAGGTACAATGGGAATATGGAAGCAAATTTGGTTTAAGAGCTGGTTGCTATACCATATATAGCTGGTTGCCTTATGGTCTTTAAAAAGTTGTTCTTTTGTATGAGAAAGGAATCGGGACTTGCCATTTGAAACACATGTTAACTATTGCAAAACTGAAACAAATATTAGGGCATATCTCCCAAATGGTTCGCTTCACACACTACAAAAGAAAAGTAAGAAGATATTGCTTATTTCTTACGCTTTACTAGCTGTGCAAAAATCATCTAGAATGAAGAGGGCTTCTAAGGGTTATCCAAGAAAATTCAGGATATATGATGGATAGAGTCAACATGAAAAATTCAATGGCATGACCAGGATTTTAACCATGGATCACCTGGTTTCCGTCCAGTGACTCTTAACCTTTGAGCTACCATGGCCAACGGGCCGTACTGACATTAAATTCTCCAATTGAGTCGTATATGTGGTCTACCGGGGACATATACAAGTCAACTGGAAAATTTAATGTCAGGACGGCACATTTGCCTTGTATATATATACACCTTTTTCTAAAGTGAATTTTTCAGCGTAGAATTTCTTGACAAAGCAATTCATTCAGAAGCCTTCATGTTTTTGAGTTTTCATGTTAATAGGTCAGTATCACATCCTCAATGTTTAAGCATAATATTCCTTGGTAATATCTTGCAGCTTTGATTGTAAGCTGTTCATCACAAACTCTAGTCACATACTGCTATCTACTTCAGCAACTTGTATTATTATTACCAATGATTATCAATTGTACTTCTATTAGACTTGTATAATTTAGAGAGCTTTTACTGAAGAAAGTTTGTTGTAGCAGTCTCATCCAAAATATTGAAACCTTTATTTTCTTTTTCTGTTTATAAATAATTTACTACCAGCCAACATTCCAACATTCCTGCTAGAATTATATTTAACAGACAGGTAAATGTCAGTAGATTTGTGAGTGTTTTCATGCTTGGCTTATCCATAATAATACTGTAATTTTGTAATTATAAATTATTAACAGAAATGCCAAATCCAGAAAAGGAGATCGTCATGGCTAACCTGGCAGCTTTGGAAGAGGAAGTGTGGCTACTGAAAGTAAGTATAAAATAAACATAATACTTAATTTCAAAACATTTATGTTTGCAATACTCCTCCCCTTTTAAATTTGGATTAATTTTAAACAAATTCCATTTATGGGTATTTCTTTAACATAATTTTTGCTTCTTTTACTATACTCACAGTAAATAGTATTATATTCCACACAAAAACTCAATATTGGTCTTTAACCATAAATACATCTCTTGAGGCCCTCAGAAAGAAAGCATACAGCAAGGTGCAGTGCACATATATTTGACTAAACAGTCAAAAGTTGATCAAATATTTTACTTAGAATTTAAGTTCAGCAGTTCCCAAGGATGCAACATCAGTTTTGAAAGGTCATCCTACTCCAAGATATTCTTGCATGGGAATCTTTTCAAAATGTTGATTCCTTCAATATAGCTGTAACAATATTTTAAAAGGTACTATATGTTATTTTCGTAGCAAATTAATTTTATTTCTTGAATTTTCTGCAAAAAGCCTTCAAGGTCGTCTTCATTCTAGATGGCCTTTGTATAACTGGTGAACAATAAGGAATAGAAATATTTTACTGTTCAAAAATGAAGAGCTCATTAAAACATGCAACTGATGTCAAATTGTTGTTTGTGGAGTTCATTATTTCTGTGAGATTATTCTTATTTGTCAGAATATTAAAATATTAATTTTTTATTTTATCTTCTTATGATGGAAAGAGAATGGAATTTCAAAGCTATGACAATTTGACCAGCATCTAAAAGTTTTGTTCATTGCTTATCCCTACTGTGTATCAATAAGGAAATATATTCCTATGAGTAAGGACTATAATACAATGATGCACAAAATTAATATAATTTTGAGT
Source organism: Mantis religiosa (assembly GCA_030765055.1). Taxonomy (NCBI): domain Eukaryota; kingdom Metazoa; phylum Arthropoda; class Insecta; order Mantodea; family Mantidae; genus Mantis; species Mantis religiosa. Next base: position 235,321,726 of record CM060950.1, read on the forward strand.
TGAACTAGTACTCAATGCTCCATATATTGCTAGTGCTGTATTACTAAGAAACATATTTTAAAACTATTTGTAAAATATTTAGTAAATTTTATGTAAGTAAATACTGTTTGCCAATGGAAAAAAGTCCCTTTTAGGAAAATGCTACCCTTTCAGTTTCAAAACAGTGCAACAAGGGCAGTGAATGTATGTGAGAAAGAACACATGCTTCACAAGGAGTAGCACTATTGAAAAAATATGAGCCCTACACTAAAGGAACTCACTCAGTATACTACAACCGACAAGGTTTATTCACAAGAGCAGGCGGTCTCAGAATGTTCTGTATGGGCTGTAACTGAACTAGCCTAAGTGTCATAAACAGCTTTTATGCAGGGTATCGAAACTGTGCCTAATCAGCAGTTGCCCCTCTGTGCGGACTTACTTTCCTGTGGCAAACTGAGTATAGGTTCTAGATCAGGTAAAGTACTTCATGAGATATTTTTAAAGCGCTTTTTTCTTTTTTTGTTCTCTAAGGTTATTAGATGCAATTTCAATTAAGTATTGTTACAGAAACTTTGGGTGAAAGAGGGGAGGTATTCTAGGTACCATGGGTTTTATATATGACATCCATACTCTTCACAGGGTATTTTACCAAGCTTCTCTACAGAGAGGTATGTGTAGGGTTGTCTGCCTTTGTTTTTTGACCAAGCAGTGGACTGTGCTTTTATTATTGTTACATTTATATCCCGCCTGAAGCACTTAACTGGTGATGGAGAAGAACTGACATGTGGTAGAGTTGTTCCTGCGGAAGTGAGGAAAAAGAATCTATGTGACATGGCAACGTAAAGCAGACTGGAGATGCTATAAGAAATAATGGTTTGGCAAGATTTAAATAAGAATGGAGGAGGTGGGTCACATAGAGGTGGAGATTAAAGCCATGGAGCTGGAAAATGAAGATGCAGAAAATGGAAAGACGAATGGGAATTGTGGAAGAGTTTATGACAGGATAAAACCTAATAAGAGGATAAAACCTAAGATAGATGAAAAGGAATAGGAGCATTTCAGGAAATATTGGAATTATTAGCAAGAAGACTATGGATGAATACGAGAGGCTTCAGACTGCAGGGTGCATTTAGAATTAGGAAACTGAAAGGTAAAAGAAATATATTGGTGAAACTGACCAATATGGAAATGGTAACAGAAGTATTAACACAGGCAGAAAATCTAAAAGGAATTTTTATTTATATCAATAAGGATGTATCTTATGTGCAAAGGGAACAAAGGAGTATGCCATTTGAAGACAGAAGTAAGGAGAGGGAACAAGGATTTAATGCATTTATGCAAAACAGCAAACTTTAGATTGCTGGGAAACACCTGAACACAAAAGTGGCATAAGCATCATCCAAGATACAGAACGTATGAGTGTTGATGCAGCAGACTCAAACAAGCTGATTTCACTATCTAGATTGAGAAATGTGGTGTTTAACGCCCGCTTTTACTACATATGGCACCGCAGGCGGTGACACTGGTGACACATAAGATGAAGATGGAGCACCGGTGGAATGAGATGGCGGGGGAAATTGGAGGTCCCGGAGAAAACCCACCCCAACGCCATGTTGTCCACCACAAATCTCACTTTGCGGTCGCTTGGGATCGAACCCAGGTCGCCTTGGTGAGAGCCAAGCGGTCTAACCACTGAGCCACAGCGTGGCCTCACTATCTGGATTGAGTGCCCAGAAGTCATATGAAGTAAGTACAGTGTGCATTGACGAAGTGGAAAAGACGAACAGTGCAAATGGTAGAGAAGAGGGGATAATCTCAGAACTTGTGGTTGGTGGAGTGTAGAAGAAAATAAAAAAAATGAAATTGAACTATGGTGAATACAGAGTGAAACAAGTGTGGGAATCGAAGTGATTAAGAAAAAACTTATTGAAACAAGTGTAAGGATACGTGAATAGTGAAAAGCAGAGCAAAAAAAATGTGGCGATACAAAGGATTAGAAATGGTGTGAGAATTAGGCAGAGGATAACAAGGCAGATGAGTAAATGGAAGGTAATTGCTATTAAATGGCAAACACATATAAAGTATGTAATTGTATTGAAGGGCTACCCTTTTTGCAAAGGGACTAGGACCCAGCTCAGCGTGGACCAATATGTATGTGATTTGAATGAATGAATGAATTCCTATATTTCATTTAAGTGGAACATAGGGCCTTCTGAACTGTACAACCTGGAGGCCCGCAGGCAACGGGTACAAGATCAGAGGTTTCCTGATCAGACAAATTCCAGAATGAGTGATAAGCCCAATGCTGTAAGTGAAAGTGTGAGAGAGATGAGTTGATAGGAAACATGATGATGGAGCAATCAGTGGAGTATTGCCAAAGAAATCCGAAGGACCCAGGGAAAACCGGCCCCAGCTCCATGTTATCCACCACAAATCTCACTTTGCAGTCGCATGGATTTGAAGCGAGAGCCAAGAACTCAGCCATGGCGTGGCCATGTATTTGACTTAGTACTTACAAATTATACCATATCCCACCTGCAAAAGCTAGGTTGTATCAGGAGCTTTTGGCTTTTGGAATAACTGTATATAGGCAACAACGTTCACTTGTTTTGAGTTGGTTGATATATTTTGGTTTACCGTTTGAGTTTAAAAAATAAAATGTTCTTCTATTTTACATTAACAGCATTGTTTTGTGGAACATAGTTTAGTAGTGTAAACATAACCAATTTCAATTAATGTAATGAACCTCACTCTTCAAAACCTGTAAATATTAGTTAAGAAAGCTGAGTGTTGTTTTACAGAGTCATGCGGAGGCTCCGTATAATTATAGTAAGTACTGCTGCCGTGGCCATTGCCCTTGGGCTTTCAAGTCCGAAGAAAAAGAAGCTAAAGCACCAATGATAGAAAATGAGATCATGAAAAAACTTGAACCTCACTTTGAAGTTCTGCGTGCAGAGTAAGTAAGATCTCTATATGGTAGATATTTAATAAATGACAGGTTTTGAAATCTGTACATACAGTAAAATCAAAACCGAATATTTTGTTGTAAATTACAGTTTTCAATAAATATCACAACTGGGTGGTTATAATATGTAAATGTGATTGTGTTAAGAGTGGCCCAGCGCTTACTGTGATGATCATAGGAATCCAAAAACTTATTAACTGAACAGTGTCCTTGTGATTATGTCGCATAAATAGTTACATGTCTTTTCTCTAAGTAAAAATATACCATAAGCAGTTGAAGTATGGGGTGTGGATTCAAGAAAAAGGCAGGATTGATCAAATACCTGATAACACTGGTTCATATTGGGTATTATTATAAAGACTGTTCAACATATGTAGCTTACCTGTTTAGCAATATTCTGCATCCATAATACTGCATGGTCTACTATTGGAGCATATCTGGTGAAATGAGATTGAGTAGTGAGCAGATATATCCCTGATAAATATGACCTTTAAAATATTCTAACAACTAGTCACATTGTCAACTGTTGCTTGGAGCACATCTAGTGAAATTGAAATGTATAGCAATTAGATATGTCATTTACATATACATTTATAGATAACAAATATTAGGTCAGTGTAAGGTACAGGCATAAGCTCGAAACAGACTAAAGCAGCTGAGATTTGAACTATAAATTCACACCTTAGAATTTAACCTGCATTGGATCAGTCATGTATAGCCTAAAGTTATGATGATTAAAATAGCTGAGATTTTAATCAAAGATCTGCATCTTCTTAGCTAACCGGCATTATGTAAATGTCATATAGAGGCTGAAGTTAGAATCAGACTAAAATATCTGAGAACTGAATCACAGATCTACCACTTTGTATTTAACTAGACTACTTTCTTGATCACTATAGGACTTTCAGTTGTTATATTTAATAAGTTAAAAAGTTATGGAATCTGAGATATTGTTGTGAAATGGTTAGACCTTGAGATAGAAAACAAGGAACCGAAATTAGACCACTTAGCAGGGAGGATAACATAGAATCTTTTATATAATTACTACAGACCAAATATGGAATATCACAGGGTTCAATTCTTGGTCTCATATTTGTATTGTATATCAGTAAGTAACTGCTTGTGGTCGAAATGTTTGGGGGGCGTGGAAGTACTTGCTTGCTAAATATTAACAACAGTAAATTATTACACTTGTAAACCTTAAAAGCCAGTTTTTTTCAAATTCCATCCCTATAACCCACAGAAACAGTGGTTCTCATGTTGTAATACATACCTCAGAAATAAATACAAGAAGCCTAATGCAATATTTGCCCAAAGCTGCTATATTAATATGCATGCGACATATAAAAGGATAGTATTAAAACATCATTCAAACTCAACAAAATCCAGAAGAAATGTTTGCCACATAAGCTGCTATCTCACCAGTGCAACTATTTAGTGTATGTAGACACAGTACTCGTATTTCACATTTACTCAGTTTATCATGAATTACACTTTTGGCCTGTTGATATACGAGGGCTATCCAGAAAGTAGATTACGTTTTGGAATAAAAAGTAAACAAAGTATAGGAAACAAATTTTATTATATACAGATGAAAGCCACACTCAAATACTACTTTTCGACATAGTCACCATTCAAATTAAGGCGTTTATCGTAGCGATGTACGAGCTTGGAAATTCCTTCGTCGAAAAATTCGGCCACCTGCGCCTTCAACCACTTCGTTACCTCTTCTTGCAGCTGTGCGTCGTCATCAAAACGCTGCATAGCCAGCCACTTCTTCATTGCTGGGAATAGGTGGAAGTCGCTCGGTGCCAGGTCGGGACTGTACGGCGGATGAGGAAACAACTCCCACTTAAAAGATTCCAGAACTTCACGAGTGACATTTGCCGTGTGGGGCCGGGCGTTGTCGTGAATCAACAAGATCTTAGAGCCCAACATTCCTCTGCGCTTGTTTTGAATGGCCCTTCTGAGTTTTTGGAGAGTTTGGCAATAACTTTGAGAGTTTATTGTAGTGCATCTTTCCAGGAAGTCCACCAAAATCACACCTTTTCTGTCCCAAAAAACAGTCGCCATCATCTTCCTTGCCGACATTGTTTGCATGCATTTCCTGGGTTTTTGGGGAGAACTTGTGTGCCCCCACTGCATTGATTGCAATTTCGTTTCACAGTTCACGTGTTTCACCCATGTTTGGTCACCAGTAACGATGCGATCGAGTAAAGAGTCACCATCCTTATGGTAAACGTCCAAAAAGTTCAACGCTGCAGCCATTCGCTGATTTTTGTGGTCCTCTGTCAAGATTTTTGGAATCCATCTTGCACAAAACTTGTGGTAACCAAGCTTTTCGCTGATGATTTCGTGCAACAAACTTCGCGAAATTTGTGGAAAACTCAAAGAAAGTTCCGTTATTGTGAACCTTCGATTTTCACGGACTTTAGCATCGACTTTTTCGACAAGTTCGGCAGTCACTATGCTGGGTCTCCCACTTCGATCTTCGTCGTGAACATTGGTTCGGCCATTTTTAAATCTGATGACCCACTGACGCACTCCACCTTCAGTGATAATGTTGTCCCCATACACTTCACAAAGCTGCCGATAGATTTCTATCGGTTTACAGTTTTTTGCAGTCAGAAACCTTATAACTGCACGCACCTCGCAGCTCGCGGGATTTTCAATTAACGCAGACATTTCAAACCGTCACAGTATCTGAACGGAGCACAGCACGAACCTCTCACTAGCAAGGCTAGATGCCGACTGAGCTGCGCAACGCTCTGACCCCAAGATGGCCGCGCTAGCCCCGCCCCTAGCGGAAACAGACGAAAACGTAATCTACTTTCTGGATAGCCCTCGTACAAAAACAAGACTTCTGTTCTGTAGTTTGATGATATTTTCCCCCCACTCTTTCATCTAAATCCTGCACGTTACTAAAAGATCCTTATTTATTTACAGTATTGCTTAGGCATTGAGTCTGTCGTTTGTATTTGTATTTCTTAAAAGCCTTTTTTTCATTTTCAGAGTGGAAAAGCAACGCTCAGGTTCCGCAGTCGTCTTGTTATGACAATTTTTAAAAGTTTTGTGACTTCAATGAACACTGATGAAAAGTTATTTTTGTATATGAACTAAAAAAGCTTCTATGCTCCTTTGATGTTCAGATCAATTTGCCTGTAAATTAGCTTCAACTCTGTGCGTAGTTTTGTTTGCGCGCAGGATAGGATTGCACCACTCGTGTGAAAATTTCTTCCGGGATCGTTCACAGAAATCCTTAAATAAGTCATTAGACAGCAAACATGCAACTCCTAGATGCCCATTATAAGTACATCTATCTGTAATAGTGAGGCCGCGCCGTGGCTCAGTGGTTAGACCGCTTGGCTCTGACCAAGGCGGCCCGGGATCGATCCCAGGCGACCGCAAAGTGAGATTTGTGGTGGACAACACAATGCTGGGGCGGGTTTTCTCCGGGATCTGCGGTTTCCCCCGCCATCTCAGTCCACCGGTGCTCCATCTTCATCTCATGTATCATCAGTGTCATCGCCTGCGGTGCCATATGTAGTAAAAGAGGGCGTTAAACACTATAAATTAAACACTATACATTTATCTGTAATAGTAGTTGTGATGACGTCACACACCTTGGCATCTCCAACCCTCGCACATTTTATAGGTTTTCTTTTCTTTGGCTACTGTGGAAATTCTTCACCTACTTTTTTGTGTAGTTCATTCAGTAATTTCTTTTCCATTTCTTGTTTAAATATAAGGATGTCACTCCGTAACGTTACAGTACCTTTACTATTCTTTGGAAGTTGCTGGTAGAAAATATCTTCATGAGGTAGGATTTTGTTGAAAAAAATAACCAAAAGATAAAATTTAGATCTTCAAGAGCTTTTCTGTAGTTATAGGCTTCGTTTATTTTGGCTGTATTAGTACAGCCCTCTTCAATGATTTCGAAGCAATCTTTCAAGTTTTCTATGCCTTCTTACACAACATTGAGTGTATGAATATTGTAATTCCATCTTGTAAATGTAACTCTGAGCAATCTTGCCTGCACTACTTTTTCTAAAATATCAGATCACAAAGAGGAAATGGAAAATAATGCTGGAATCCAAGGCAGAATTGAAAAGAACAGGCGTACCTGGAAATTAACATTTGTTGCCTTTTATATGATTAAATTCAACTGGTGTGCATAGCAGTGGACAAAGTACGCATATGTCCATATTTCCCTTATTCTGGCCTGTACTCCACCAGTCCTTCCCCTCATAACACTGGTCGCATCAAATGTCTGAGCAATGAGCTTTTCTCTGGTATTTCCGAGAAGCGGGTTGATTTCATTTCTTTTTCACTTTGTCAGAGATTCCACATCTCTTCCTTCAGGATTCACAAAAGCCCAAAATATCTCATATACAGATTCCTCAAATACATAACGGAATACTAAAACCATATGAAAGTCATTTAAAACTCAGTTGTCTCATCACACTGAATGACAAACTCAGAAGCTCGTATCTGTTGCTCTATTTTCTTCCTACAGACCTTCAACATTCAGTCTTATTGGTTCATTCTGCACTGTTTTCGAAGTTACTCTAAATACTGCGGCTGCTTCTCAATGTTCCTTCATCACTGTATCCAGTTCAGCTGTGTGGTCAATGAGGCAATGTACACCCCTGGAATAGAAGAACTAACAAGCACACTCGTCATGGCCCGCCTCGGTAGCATGGTGGTAGAATGTCTGCCTCACGCTCAAGAGGTCCCGAGTTCGAATCTCGGTTAGTTACCTGGATAAGGTTTTTTCCGGGTTTTCCCCTTATCCTGAAAGACGAATGTTGGATAACTCTAAGCTCTATGGACCCTGGGCACATTTGAGCATCATTTCACCCATTCCATTCACCGTCGGATATGACTTAACGTTGAAGGCCGTAAATTATAAAACAAACAAACACACACACACACACACACACACACACACACACACACACACACACACACACACACACACACACACACACACACACACACACACTCGTCATGTCCTCGTAAAGCCAGTTCAAACGCAGCGCAAAATATGACACATGAAATAAGCTTTATAAATATGTGTCTATTTTTACTCACTTGAATGTTATGTTTTCTAACATTTTCTTTAAACAAGGAGTTAAGCCATGATGCAATGTTTCGTTTTCCTAGGAGTGGCAAATCTACCACGTATCAGTTACACCATTAAATGTCCACAAACAATGGGAATTTTTATGAGCAAACAAAACACTCGGATAGCAGAAAAAGGATTTGAGATCTTCACAGACCTGATCTAGTCACATTTCTCATACATGACTTAATTAAGATGTCTCTTAAACACCCAGTTTTAACTTTTTTTACTTTATACTTTTTATCAAGAATTCCGCCATTGTTCTACCCCAAGATTTCAGTTGTACTTTTCCGTCAAGAATCGACCTTGAAAATTTCACTTCCATTACTGATTTTACAGAGTTTTGCATTATTCTTTAGTCACTGGATTTTATGAAGTCACCTGTAATACTCTGTTAATATTCGTAACTCCAAAAAGAACTCTAAAATAAGAAACCCGTGCATTTTAACACTGTGAAACTAGTCCACGCACTGCTGTAGGCACGGACAGAACCGCGCCGGATAAGCACATATGCAAGTCCTTCCCCCCATTCCCTCACCCCCAGAACTGCATGTCTTCCGAAACGTGGAAATGCAGCAGACGGGCGATAATCCTACCGGGCCGAGCCATCTTCTGTATGTATGAAAATATCACTTTTACTACCCTATGAAGCCTTCTCATGTTTTAAAAATAAACTGTCCTTAATAGTGGCAAGGCCATGGTTCATTTATTTCCGTATGATTGTTTAGGGGGGGGGGAAGGGGCAGGCGCCTTCGCTCCCTTATGGCGAACCGCCCCTGATTCAGTGCTTCAAAAATCACCTTAAAATCCAGGATAACAAAATTATATTACGTTGATGATACTGCTATTCTCATTACTTCAAAACCTTTAAGAGAAAACACATAATAAATGTAAAAGTGTTTTGCAAAACCTGGAAAAACTCTTATTGTTTATTATCTCAATCCAAATGACAGCATGACAAAGTATTTACTTTTTCTGCTAAATAGATATAATTATCAGAGCATAATCAAAGCACCAGAGCCTTAAATATGATTTAAGATGGACAGATAAAGTAGAAGCCCGAAATAATACAGTTGTTGGGGGATAATCTTTATCCCCGCATTATAACCTTAGCGTCGTATATGGAGATAACACTGGAAGGGACAAAAATCAATCCGGTGCTGTTTGAGGAGGAAAATATGCATGCAATAATAAACTACAGTAGAGCATTATACTCTCGTAAGTAAGCTCAATATGTTACAGCACTTTTTACAACTTCTCAATGGTTAATGCTGTGAGAAGTATATCAACCCGTAACTGAGCTACTTAGATAACATTGTTGTTAGTGAAGCGGTACAGTCCTTGCAGAAAAATGTTCACACATTTACCTGGCTGAAATAGTTGTGCAAATCTGTTTGTACTGATGGAAGCAATGAACACCTCTTTCCAACCTGCCTCGGTAGCGTAAATGGTAGCATGTCTGTCTCGCGTTCAAGAGGTCCCGAGTTCGAACCTCGGTCAGGGTGAGTTACCTGGATAAGGTTTTTCCGGGGTTTCCCTTATCCTGAAAGACGAATGTCGGGTAACTCTAAGCTCCATGGACACCGGACTCACTGAGCATCATTTCACCCATTTCATTCAACGTCCGATATGACTAAATGTTGGAAGACGTAAAATAAAAAATAAAAAAATCTCTTTCCTGGACGAAACATTTTGAATCACTCTTCTAACGACACATCCCGCTCAGTTAAGTTAAATAAGTATGGATCACCTTACTTCTGACACCACTGACCAAAATGACAAAGTTGAACTAAACTTACTTTATTTGTCACTAGGTGTTTAGCCAAATGCTAGCAATTACTCTACTTTTTACAAACATACAGGCTGTTCACTTCACTGTAATGTTTTCTTTATATCTCTGTTGCATGCATCAACTTGCATGGCTTAAGCAACTTGATGCTCATTGCTCTGAAACAAATAATGTTATACTACACAACTGCTTCACAACTCAGATGCTCAATGGTAAACGCATTATTAGCAACTAAATTGACTGACTTTTTCTCTATATTTTATATGTTATGGCTGTGATGAAAGGAATGTTCTGTTTTGTACACCAAAATTCTTTTAATCAAAGGAATCGAATATTGTCAATATTGAAACTCCTAAATTTCTGGAAATTGAATGTTCTGGGAACATACAGTGTGCACAACAGAGGCGCACATATGCACTTCCAGCTTCACGACATCGGCTGAGTATCTTCTTGAATGTTCCACTTTTTACTCCTCTCAGTCACCAATCGACAAAAAATTGGAAGGGGCTGACTCTCACTTAATTCCTTTACGGTAGGAATTTGCAGCTGCAATGACACCTCTTATCTGCTCCACTAGGTTGGCACATAAAAAAGGTGGTGGAATGAAATGACTCATACCCTATTCCGTTATGATCAACATTTACTCCTACCATTACACTATTTATATAAATTATAATTTTAGTTATGTCATAAGGTATAGATAATCCATTTAATTAAGCAATTATGTCCACATTTTACCAAAGACAAAAAAAAAACGTTTTTCTAAATTCATAGAGTGGTGCATTTGGAAAGAAATATATCATTCATTAACTCACTGGCAACTGATCTAAACGAAATGTATAACAGGGAAACAGGTTAAAAAGGGCTCATAAATGATTCTTTAACACATTTTACTTATATTTCTGAAGAGTTATTAAACCATAGCAATAGATATCAATCTGGTTGTTTATTTACCCTGATATTTATTAATACATATAGCCATTTTGGTACAATAATACTGTGTGTATAATTTATATTGTATTATTTATAGTATATTACAAGACAATGCATATAGGTGTATTGAAAAATATGTGAAATAGCAGAGTTGTTTACAGACTCTTCAAGTTTGATATTGTCCAGTGCCTTTTGCGAAGCTGTTTTTACCGCCTCCACATGTCATGACGCTCCCCTTTTAGCGTTTCTTTCATTCATGGAAATAGGAAAAAGTCGCATTGGGCTAGGTCCGGCGAATATGGAGCGTGGGGAACGACAGACCACCTCTGAGATGCCAAATAGTGGGTCACTCGTAAGGCCGTGTGAGCTGGAGCGTTATCGAGATGCATAAACCAGTCACCTGATCGCCAAAGTTCCGGGCGCTTCCTCCTCACATCCTCTCGCAGATGCCTTAAAACATCCAAGTGAAAGTGCTGGTTAACAGTCTGGCCAAAGGGTACGAATTTCCGATGCACAATTCCATGAACATAAAAAAGACAATAATCATCGTCTTCACATTTGATCTCACTGGCATTGCTTTTTTGATCTGGGAGAGTTGGGAGTCCACAACTGGCTTGACGCTTGCTTGGTTTCTGGCTCATACCCGTAACACCAACGCTCAATCTCTGTTTTCAAGTACGGACACACATTCATGCGGATGGTTTTGTGCTCCTGTGTGAGAAGGCATGGAAGAAATTTAGCAGCAACACGTCTCTTGTGCAACTCCTCCCTCAAAATCCTCCGGCACGAGCTCCAACTGAAATTTTGTCGATCGTTTGGCAAAGATCCTCGTTGATTTTTTGGCTGGCCTTTTCAATGTTCTGCTCATTTCGCAATGTTGAAGGGCGTCCAGAACGAGCTTGGTCTTCAACACACATCTCACCACGTTTAAAGCGCCCGAACCACTCGAAAACCTGTGTGCGACTCATAGCACCCTCCTGGAAAGGTTACTGAAGCATCTGGTGTGTCTCCGTTTAGCTTTTTACAGCAGGAAACCAAATTTCACACACACTCTTTGTTCTTTTAAAGTTGCCATAACGACTTCGCAGAGGTAACCCGCCAACAGTCAGAAGCACAATATCACACATGCACTTTCAGCTCTACACTGACACCGTCTGCACAGCTGTTTCATGAAGGTCTCTACTAACACCATCTAGCGTAAGAATCCTGCACTACGTCTACGAGTGGTAGCGCCCTCGGAGTGCGGTTTCTTTTGTGTCCCCACTCGTATATTAATAACATGTGTATAATACTGTTATAATTGTCACTCCTACTGTTGTAATTATTGTATATCAGCTTGAACGTTTTGATGTGATCTACAATAGACATTTCTGTATCTTCAGTATGTTGTTTGACTGATAAATTAATAATGACAATAATGACAATGATGATAATGAATCAGCTTTAGGTTGGTGCTACGTATAAGTTAAAATTAGTATCAGGCTGAACTGTCTGATATTTGAACCTTGAGATTTCAGGTTTTTAGTTACTGCATTTCTTTCTTAACCCTCGAGTAGTCGCGTGGGCTACATATGTAGCCCAGCCACCGCTAACTGCCAGTCACACAAATAGGTCGTGTTATTGATGCGAGAGGGAAGCAAGATTCGGTGTACAACAATGTTACTGTCAGTTCTTGATCCAGCCCGCACATGAGAAAGCGTATCTTCACTATGTGTGCAATGGTTACTTTAAACCAGGACTAAGATTGAATTGTGTTTCTGTTTTTACTTTTGTATTTCAGACATTATTGATGCATACATAAATCCTCATCATAGGTTCCGGATTTAAAATTGCGCATTTATTTCTCGATTTTATTTCATTTTCTTTTAATTTAATTTCACTACAAGCGAAGGGGCTTCCATATTGAATCTATAGTCAGGCTATATGAATCTATATCATACCGGGAAGGGAGAGAGAGAGGGAGGAAGGAGGGAGGAATTACAGCACCCAGTGGGTGTGCTAGCGTGGAGTTCCTAGCGTGAGCTTCATGGGATTCCCGGCACTGTCCCGCGGGACAGTCACTAGCCTGTGCAACCAAGTCATTCTAAATGACTCGGTATCTTAAACTTTCGGCAGAGTTCCATAAACAATTTTATATAATTACACAGGAATTGAAATTAAATTAATACAACGTTCAAAGTTAAGACCACAACAAAATTCGCCTGCATGCTTGATTAATTTATTAACAGTGTTTCTGACTAGATGCTTAACATTACATGCCAACTAAAATGTATAATTAAAATAATTCGTTATGCATTTTATAATTTGTTTCGATTTAAATTTTGAATAGAATTCATTTAATATTGTTTCAACGATAGCTAACATCTTAAAAGATTAAATTCAGAAGTGCGAGCTATAAATTTCAAATTTTTCACACACCAAACTATGATAATATTCACTAAAAGTACTACAAATTAGATAGAAATATATTAAAATTTACAATTTATTATTATTTCAATGATAGGAAATGCTAAAAAGGTGAGATATAGTAATTAATTAACGCATCTCCTTTGGCTTTTATGGTGCTGGGGGTTTTGGTAGCTTTTTGAGCGAATGTATTCTAAACAGCCAGTTGGCTATAATACATTTAGCCAGACAGTATTTTTGTTACTTGCGATTAAACTCAGTTGTGCAAAGTTGTCACTAATGTAACAGTTGTTGAAATGGTTACTAAGAGAAAGATCACATCAGTGAGATCAATGTCATGGGTATTTTTTCTGCCAATCAGCAGTTTAATAAAAGGAAACGACGCTTGTTTCTTGAGACAATGTCCTCGGAGCTCATAAAGCCTCAGAGAGCAAGAAGAGCAGAACTGAACACTATAACAGTCTCACTAAGAAAGCATACTAAGATTCCTCTCGAAATTGAAGTCGTTCTCAGAACACAAGTCACACAGCGTGACGAGGTAGGGAGCTGCTACTTATGTGGAAGAAACAAGGATAAGTCTACCAGGAAGAGTTGCAGCATGTATCAAAGAAAGATTTGCAATAATCATTCCACGGCAGTGTGTAAAGAGTGCCTACAAGAAAAATTGTAAACCTAATAGTAATTCTTTGTTTGTGTTATATTTTGAGGCGGTTACTACACATTACATTCATATGGTGATTGTTGGAGCTATGTAAACATTTAATACATTCTGTATCAAATATTGTTGTTTTCACTACTACTAACTTTATTAATATGATTCGGGAATATAAAGGAGCACTATAAACGAGTTTACCGTGTATTTTACACGACATAAAATATAGTTTAAATTAATATCAAATTATAGATAGATAGTTAGTTTTATTCACCTTAGGAATATACAATATTCATGGCTTCGTCAAATTTGTACCCATAAGAATAATACATTTCTTATGAATAATACAATTATGAATAATACAGCAGTAGTTAAATAATACAATAGTGATTAAAGTAATGCAGTAGTAATTAACAGAATAATAATACAAATAGTAATTAAATTAAATTATCTGGTGACAGTTCATGAAACTCAATTTAAACCTAAATAAACACTATAACGAAATAAATGAATGTCCCAGAAGGCTACTATAAGAATTATAAACAATGCATAAAGTAAATTTTATACGGGCTGTGTATGTAGCCCACTCGACCGCTCACATTACACGTCATCACGTGACTACTCGAGGGTTAATTTACCTCTGCCAACATTTAGTCGTATTGGACGATAAATGGAATGGGTGAAATGATACTCAAATGAGTCCCGGGTTCATACAGCTTAGAGTTAACCAACATTTAACTTTAAGGGTAGGGGAAAACCCAAGGAAAATCCAAATGCAGATAATTTACCCCAACTGAGATTTGAACTCAGGACCTCTTAATTGTGAAGTAGATGTGCTACCGCCTATGCTACAGAGGCAAGCGATCGTGTATGAAGTCAATCTCATGTATGCTAAAGTTAGGTTTAGATGAAATAGCTGAATTTTGAGTCAGAGTTCTATATGTTAGTAGTTAATCAGCATTACCTATGTCTACTATGCCCTATAAAGGACAAACGTAAAACCACAGATCTACCACTTTGTAAAACCAGCATTAGCCCATTGTCATATACAGGCTACTGTTAGAATCAGGCAGAAATAACTGAGATTTCAACCTGAGACTTATTGCTTTGCACTCTGATCAGCTTTAGCCCATATCATGCGTGTACAGGCTGAAGTTACAATCAGACTGAGATTTCGACCATCAAGTTACATCTTTGTAGTTACACAGCATTGAGATATGGTCATGTATATGCTAAAGTTAGAGTAAGACTGAAATATCTAAGATTATAATCTCAGATCTACAGCTTTGTATTTAATATCCTGAAAATGTTTCTATTGTGGTCCAGTATTTGAAAGTGACGGTGAGTGTAAATAAATGTAATTACTGTTATGCGTGTTTGAAGGCAGTTAGTAGCAGTGACCTCCAAATAAATTGAAAAGAACATTTTGATATTTTGATGACATATTTCCAATTGTTCTAAATAAACATTTAGATGATAATTTAAAACTAATCAATCTGCAGTAATAAAAAGCCTTCAAATTTGCGATACAAAAGGAAGTCAATAAACAACTCTCTTCGTTGGAGCAAATATCATCAGGAATGTCACAAAAATAAATTTGGAGCCTACAGGAAGACAACATAGTCAGAAAATATACAAAGAAAAATCATAGCTATAATCCAATTATACATAAACATGCAATACTAAACAATTTTACACCAAGACTTGTCAACTTACCCGTGGATAAATCAGAATACTACAAGGAACCAAAAGCCATACCTCACATAGCTTATGAAAATGGATACAACAAAAGTATGTTGTTTAAGAGAATTAAGAAAGCCAAGCTAAAGTAAAGCATCAAGGAAGCAACCACGTTCACTAAAGTGAAAGAAAGGAACAATATATTAACAGCGTGGATTCATGCACCACCCAAAAACATTTAATAAATTCAAAAAGGTCTGTAGAGAACACAGTTATTATCTTGGCACCTAAAATAGATACACAGTGTTATAATTCATAAATTAAAAAGAAAACGTGAAACTGTACTAATCAATAGATCCGGAATATACGAAAAAAATTGCAAAAATTGAATTAAATCTTTATCAAAATTTATACATAGGTCATACTAAAAGAAACCTAAAACCCAGAGTCAAAGAGCACTTTAGAAACATCAAACTGAAACTAGAATATAAGTCAGCAGTAGCATTTCATTTTTGGAACAAGAACCATGACATTGATCCAAATACAAAGTTACTAAAGGCGGTGATAAACTAAAAGAAACTGACGTCGGCCAATATATGCATGTGGAAAAATAAGGACAAGTAATGAGCTTTGAAATCGCACCAGTAGATAATTTGATAAAGGATTTCATAGTTCCACCACCAGAGAGAAGAGAGCAGACGACAGTAACAGGACTGAGATTGAAAGCGGATGCAACGGCTTCCTAAACTTGTCCCCCAATAATACAAAAATGCAAGTAACAAAGTGTCAAGAAACCCAGTATAAATAGCTTTTTCAATAAAACCATAACACACTGACAATGTAGGAGAACAACCTAATATGAAGAAATGAGGACAAGGTATTCAAATTTCAAATCCCACCAGTAAATAATATGACTTTGTGGGTTCGTAGAATTAAAAGTCCAAGTTGCAAAAATTCAACACGCTCTTTATTTTCGCAGAAACACACTTTATGAACCCTTACAAAAGCAGAACTACATAACATACACAAATACAGCATTTCAGTTCATCTAGCACACCCACAAAAAGAGTTCACTTTCAAAACACAACTGCACGATTATCAAGTTCTATTTTGACTCTATTTCACGGCTCCTTTTTATACGTTCATTGATATTTCTAGACGTATCCGGAATGATCTGTAACAAACAAAGAAATCAAAACTTCCAGTCAGCTATCTGTCTCTTTATCTGTTTCGGCAAGCTTTATCTCCGCGTTGCCCCACAGGTCCCTAATCTCCGTCGGCCGCCACTGCTCCCTCCTCAAGGCTGATCGTCCCGAACAGCACCACCGTAGCGGGCCAGTCGATCAACGTGTACACCAACATCTTTCCTCGGGGCACCTTCTGGATGCCGTGGACCACGTCGTTAATCCTCTTTACCACCCGGTACGGTCCTAGCCATGGTAGCTGCCGTTTCGAGAAGCGTCCCTTGGTCCGAGTAGAGCGATACAGTCAGACCAGGTCACCTTGCTGGAACCCTTGGCTGTTTACTTGCCTTTCGTATCGGGTCTTCATGCGATCGCTCGCCTTCTGGATATTCTGACGAGCCTTCTCATGCATGTCGCGGAAATGGCCCACTAGGTTCTCCACGTACTCCATTGCTGGCAGTTTTGCTTCCGGGGGGCTGCCAAAAGCCAAGCCACAAGGGAGGCGTAGCTCTCGACCAAATATTAAGCTGTCGGGCGTAAACCCAGTGGTGTCGTGTGTTGACGAGCGGTAGGCCAGTCTCGCCGATGGCTGGCCACAACCTTCCCAGATGTTCTTCTAGGCTCTTGATGTACCTCTCTACCATGCCGTTCGACTGGGGATGTAGGGTGTTGTGCGGGTCTTGTTCACCCCAAGTCCTTCCAGTAACTCCTTCATCAGGTGAGACTCATAATTGGTGCCCTAGACGCTATGGAGTTCTAACGGCACCCCGAAACGACAGAACAGTTGCTCCACGAGGCAGACTGTGATGGCATACACCTCCGGCCACTTGGTGAAGTAGTTCACGGCCACCCTCAGGTACTTATTGCCTCGGTCACACACTGGGAATGGTCCAGCTGTGTTCGACAACGATGCGTTCGAATGGCGCTCCGACGTTGTAATGCTGCATGTGACCCCGGCTCCTAGTCTGGGGCAGCGACTCGCCGCGCACACGAGACATTTGCGGCACCATCTCTCAGAGTATGTTCGGAGCCTGAGCCAATAATAGCAGTTCAGTTTGCTCCCAGGTGTCCTCCTGAAGTATTGGCGTGAGCTTCCTCCAACACTTTCGGGACCTTACTTCGGGGAAGTACCAACTGTTCTCTCTGCATCTTCCCATCGGGTGATTCACATACCCGGAACACCACGTCCTCTCTAATCTTCAGTGAGTACCATTGGGTCCAGTACTACTTGTATGTGGTGCTTCTTGGTGCTATGTCCCCTCAGGTCGGTCTTGTCCCTGCCTCCACTTCCCACAAGAGTGGCCCCAAGTATGCATCCACCAGCTGCTTCCTCCTCAGGAATGCGTTATCCCTGCCATCCGAGGAACCTGCTGTGACCACTCTGAAAGCTGCGCACGTTCATTCTCTTCCACCGTTGCGCATTTACCGCACTCGTCCGGACAGCGTCTTCGGGACATAGCGTCTACATTGCCGTGGCTGTTCCCTCTACGATGTTCAGAGGTGAAGTGGCATTCATGCAGCCTCTGGACCCAACGCGCTGTCTGGCCTTCCAGGTTCCTAAAACGAAGTAGCCAGGTTAGAGCGGAATGGTCAGTCCTCAGGTGGAATGGCTGACCGTACAGGTACTTGTGGAAGTACTCCAAGGTGTATACTATAGCCAGTAACTCTCGCCGGGTGCGTAGTAGTTTTTCTCTGCCAGGGATAACATCTTGCTTTAGTAGTCTATCACTCGCTTGTGGCCGTCCTGGAATAGGACACCTCCAATGCAGTGGTCGCTGGCGTCGGTGTCCAAAATGAAGGCGCCAGCAGGTTGTGGGAAATCCAAAACAGGAGCACAGCAAAGTGTCTTCTTCAGCTGCTGGAAAGCGACTTCGGCGTCCTCCGTCCACACATAAGGCTTTGTTCTTCTGTCAGTCGGGTGAAGGTCTTGGCGGTGTTGGAGAACACTTTTATGAAGCGGCGGTAGTAGCTGCACAACTCTAGGAAACTCTGCAACTCTCGCTTATCCTTTGGGCGAGGCTAATCTCTCACAGCCTGTGTCTTCTCCGGATCTGTGGTCACTCCGGTTGGTGAGATTAAGTGGGCCAAGCAGTTGACTTCCTTGCGGAAGAGCTGGCATTTCTTTGCGTTCAGCTTGAAGTTAGTCGCCTGCAGTCTCTATAGCACCTTACTCCGGTTGTCCAGATAGTCTTCGAAGTTCTTGACAAAGATAATGGAGTTGTGCAGGTATAACAGGCCGGTGCCATAAGTTAATCCTCTCATCAGCGACTCCACGAGGCGTTGGAAGGTACCTGGCGCATTGCAGAGGCCAAAGGGTATAACTGTGAACTGCCAAAGCCCTTGGCCGTCGAGAATGCAGTCTTTTCCTTGTCTCTCGGGTATAGAGATACCTGCCAGTAACCCGACTTCAGGTCCAGGGTCAAAAATCACTGCGCACCAGCAGGCGTGTCCAGGGTGACATCAATCCGGGGTAAGGGGACACAATCCTTCCTGGTGACAGCGTTGAGCTTCCTGTAGTCCACGCAGAAGCGTAGATCACCGTTCTTCTTCGTCGCCAAGACTACAGAGGAACACCAAGGGCTGTCAGACTCTTCAATCATTCCCTTGGATTTCATGTCCTCTAGCATTTCCTGAACTGCCGCTTGTTTCACCAGCGGAACGCGTTTGGGTGAATGCCGAACAGGCCGGGCGTCTCCGGTATCGATGTGGTGACGCACTCGTTCCGTGCGGCCGTAGTCACTATTGCTTTGGCTGCCCCGATACCCGTGGGAGATCGGGTACGTCTCCGGACGGGGCTGAGGGAAGCCATATATTCCCGCGTACTAGCCTGTATAGCTAGTATAAGGTATGCTAGATCACCAGGCGGCCCTACCGAGGTTAATCAGTAGCCTTCCCCTTTGGGGTTGGCACGCGTTACTGGGTACCCACTTGCATCCCGTCTTGAGTCCACAGGACTAGATGGGGGCTTGTTAGTCTTTAAATCTTGACCTATGGAAAGCCCCACGGAGGCGCCGGGCGCCCTTTTGGGACAGCTGGGTGACTCCCTGGTCATTAGAGGGGGTTCAGTCTTCACTCTGTGTGGATTGGCCTGGTAGATACCCTCGAGCTTTTATGTATATATTGCTTTGGCTGAAGACCTGCTGGAATTGTCTCAGTTGCTGTCTAACCTTTTCTAACTGCTCTGCGGTCAGGTGGATACCCGGCCTCTCCTGTAAGCGTTCCAGCCAGAGCCCCAGGTGTTGCGTTGGCCTCGGCTTCTGTGTCCTGTCGATTGCTGTCACGCTGAACACGGGCTCGCACATCCCCATCTCTGCGCCCACCTGCACGTCGTGTTCGGGATCTCTCAGGATGAGAAGTCTCACTGGCACCTCCTCTCGGCACGGCAGCAATGTCCTGGCTACACACAGTCTGTGCACAGGTGTCTTCTGGTCCAGTTTCATATTCTTCGTTCGCTGACCTTCCAGTCGCGCCGTCACTACCACCTCGCATCTCGCGGGGACAACCAAGTCTTCCCTCAGGATGACCTTGCAGATTTCAAGGTGTTCTTCGATTGTCGGAGTATAACTTCTTCTCCATAGAGCCGCAGGACGTTCCTGCTGAAGTCGACCGTCGCCTCGTGGCTCCTGAGGGCATCCAATCCCAATATCACCTCCTTAGCCACCTTCGCGACGAACACCCACAGACTTACGGCATCCCCCCGCAGTCTCTCTCCAGGTGTCCCGGCTGGCCACACCCCAGAACACGCCACTAGGTCTTCGCCGGCATCCCTCAGTTGGCCTTTCTCTCCAGTGTAGCGGATACTCGTTCTCGACGTCGGTGTTGGCCGCCTACATCCTCAGTGCTGCCGTTAGCATTTCTTGGATGGTTTTGTAGTCGTCGAACATTAGGCGCTGACGTACCTTGGTGTCTCGTACCCCGTCAGCGAATATGTGGGCTGCCTCTTGGGATTCGAACTCGGGTAGGAGGTCGACTAAAGCTTTTCTGGCAAGCTATCAAGTCCGCAACCTCCTGCCGACGATGTCCTCTACCACGGAGTTCAGGGACTTGGTGTTGCTGTCGGTCTTTCCCTCCAGATCGTTAACGCAGCTCGCCAGGTCCTCGACGTGCTCGCTTAACTCCGTGACGTCCTCCTTTACGCCCGCCAGCTGCTCCTCAAATTTGGCGGCGAGGGCTTCGTTCGTAGCCTTCATTTCGGGTGGCAGGTGAGCGATCGCCGTTTTAATTTTGTGGTTAATTCGGTCTTCATTGTAGTCATCGTCGCAGCCAGGTTGTTGTTTGTCGTCTCCAACTTCGCGGCCAGGTTGCTCTTTCCAGCTTCCATTGTCTCTCAAATATTTTCCAATGTAGCTTCCGTTGTCGAATGTTCCACTTCCTGACACCAGTTGTGACTTTGTGTTCGTAGAATTAAAGGTCCAAGTTGCAGAAATTCTAAATGCTCTTTATTTCCGTAGAAACACATTTTGCTCAACCGTTAATGTAGCAGAACTACTTATCATACACAAATACAGCTTTCATGTTCGTCTGCCACTCCCACAAACAAAGAGTTCACTTTCAAAACACAGCTGCAAGATTCTCAAGTTCCATTTCGACTCTACTAGCTGGCGATCGCGGCTCCTTTTTGTACGTCCATTGGTATATCTAGACGATTCTGGAATGCTCTGTAACAAACCAGAAAGAAATCGAAAATTCCAATCAGCTATCTGTCTCTTTATCTGTTTCGGCAAGCTTTTATCTCCGCGTTGCACTCTCTGTCCCTTATCTCCGTCGACCGCCAGTCGCGACAATAAATTGATAAAGAAGTTCACACTTACAGCAGCAGAGTGAAGACAGCAGACAACAACACCGGATGATAAATGGAGCTTCAAGGTTAAAAATGGAAGCAATGGCTCCCAAAACTAGGCTCTCAAAAAATAAAGTTTTGATCGAGTGTGAAAAACTGACAACAAATGGGGTTTTTCAATTGAGTGTGACTCCTTTGATACTGCAACAGATAATTGTCATTAACTCAGTGCTAGATGTAAGCTAAAGCTAGAATCAGATTGAGATAGCTGAAATCTGAACCCAAATTTTGTTGTTAAGCAGCATTAGGTCAATGCAAGTATAGGTTTAGGTTAGATTCAGATTAAAGTAGCTCAGATTGAAGAACAGATACACAGCTTTGCATGCTGTTGCTCTACTATTTTAAGGTAATGAATTCATAATGAAGCAGCTTAACACATAATATGATTTTGAATTTCTACTCAAATTATTGTTCTCACTATGTAATGTTTCTTTACTTTCAGGCGAGATGCCATGGTGCAAGAAATATACTCTGACACGAACAAAAAGGATAATGACAAGTTTTCTACTCAAAGCATGCGTTGACTGTAAGTTTTTAATTGTTGTATTACTTTGTTTGTTTTAATTATGTAATTTGTTTGTTATTATTGTTTGTTTTTGTTTGTGCTATTTGGTGTTATTTGTTATTTGAGTTATTTCGTTTTAGTTAATTTAATAAATTGTTTTGAAATCTAAAGATTTACTTTGATCTGGTCCAAAATTTGATTTTTTTCGGTTTGCTTAGATTTTTCCTAATTGGTTATACATAAAAAATAAATTCTAATACATTAGTAAACAAATTTATTATTCAATGTCGTCACATAAGCAATTAATCACCTCTATAGCTGTAATGAAATGTGTAGTGTTTAACGCCCGCTTTTACTACATATGGCACCGCAGGCGGTGACACTGATGATACATGAGATGAAGATGGAGCACCGGTGGAATGAGATGGCGGGGAAACCGGATATCCCGGAGAAAACCCGCCCCAGCGCCGTGTTGTCCACCACAAATCTCACTTTGCGGTCGCCTGGGATCGAACCCGCACCGCCTTGGTGATCTATAGCTGTAGAATAACCAGAGAGCAATGTTATGAAAATTGAAATGCAGACATGTGTAACACAAAATAATATTATGTATACCATATATAATATGGATAAAATATGTTTTGCCAAACGTGTAATAAATGCGAGTGGAAGGCAGAGGAATGGCGCCAAGGAGAAGGTAAGTAATGTGGGAGGATGAATGTAAAATAAAAAACACCTTTGAGCCTAAGACAAAGTTGGAAGATATTTATCATCCAAAAAGGAGCAGGCTGAGAAATGCTCATATTTCTTCCTCCATAACTGCAGTAGAAATCTTTTTAAAAAGGTTGCACTTCATCTGAGTTTTTGACTGTTGGCTCTGTATTCAAGTTCACTATGTTCTAAGGATATGGCAGAAGAATTTCAAAGCAAATCCCCCTTTTACTCCAGACTGTAACTTAGAATCTAAATCTAGATATTTTTAAACAGCTCTGACAATTCAGATTAAAGTACCATACATTAAAGATGATTTCATGACATCTTGATACAGCTGGGAAATAAGTAAAGGGGTCATTACTTTCCACTATGTCACCAGAAATACATGTTTTTGTGTATATCAACATCACAAAAGTATGTTAAATATAAAACTATGTTATAAAAGTTCACATTAATCAACATTAACTATTTCTGACATATATGTATTGATTTGAATTTTCAAACTTTTGCAAATTTTCAGACTTCTTTCAAGAGGAAAACTGACTTTTTTTTACTTCCTCTAATATGTACTGCATTTCATCCAAAATTGTAATACCGAAATTTCAGTACAGGTATATGTTTCCAGGTCCCATGAATCTGAACAAAAAATAGAAAAGGATATCTGTGTGTGTGTGTGTGTGTGTGTGTGTGTGTGTGTGTGTGTGTGTGTGTGTGTGTGTGTGTGTGTGGACAGCACATCTCAAAATGAAAAATGAGTGCCATACCAAACTTGGTTTTAAGTTCAGCATTCCGCAAGGATGAATCATAGAGACTTTTCAGGAATTTCCCCCCTAAACCCACATTATCCTTGACATGGAATATTTTTCAGACCTTTTGATTTTTTCAAAACTAGGTATAATGATTATAATTAAAATATTATTTTTGAGGTATTTTCATGATATATGAAATGCATATCTTGAATTTCCTGAAAATGTCCTCAGAAGTTCTTTACTTTCTGGAAGACTTGCCTAACCACATAACCATAAGAGATAGATAAAATCTTCTTGCATAAATAAATTGACCTCATTAAAATACACGATTTGTGTGTCATGATTTTTGTAGAGTACACCAGTTATATTCCGGATTATTTATCTGAATTTTCCAATATGTATACTTTTCACAAATGGAAAGCTGTTATTCATTTTTTAGCTTTTGGGCATGCAAAAAGAACAGAACTTTTCTTTGACTTATATCGCTCCCTTCCTTTCTCTGAACATCTCTCTATATTAAACGAGCATTAGGTTCTTAAAATGTGTATTTCTAGTATATATTGAACATCCAAATTTTAATTCAAATATAATATTTATTCTGCTTTACATCATCTACAGTAGAATATGTTAATATTAGCTTTATTAAAACTGGTGAAGCCATAATCATCCGAACTTAGTGCACTCTATGTGTGAAAATAAGCAGGGCTAGGAAGTTCGTACCGATTTCCTTGAGAATTGTAAGAGTGACCAGGCATGGCTATACCACGCAGCGCTATCAAGGGCAAGTTTCATCGTAGAATGCAACTCATTACTGTAACTTGTATCCTAAACTAATATATACTACATATTTAGCACATGCTTTACACCGAGTGGACGAATCAATCAAATGTAGTTATGCAGGGGCAGACAGCTTTGTAGCTCACATGAAAAAAAAAGTATTTTAAAGGCATCTTACAGGATTGCAAAGTTCAGAGGGTTAGCACCAGACATATCGCTACCGCGGCGGCCAGTTGTCAATAGAAGGGTAACTTGACTAGGGGCTGTAATCTATTATGCCGAACATTACGACAAAATTTTTTCGCTATTAGCTGATTTAGAAGCCGATGGCATTTCTAGCATTATAAACTGCCAAACGTCTAGTAACGTACAGTTTCGTAGAAATATAGTATTTATTGCACATTTGTTCAAAGAGTTACCCACAACTATCTCACTGTTACAGTCCAGTGGTATGGAGCGACTGAATCTCTGCGGCATGTAGAAGAACTGTCAAAACAAATTTACCAAACCTCGAGCAATCCACCTGAAATAAAGATGAAAATGAAAAGTGAGATTGAAGAGAATGCAGGGTTCAGTGCAATTTACCGCATACGAAGTGCACTTTTAGATCTCAACAAAAGCTATGATACTGATATGGAACTGATAAAATATTTCAAATATGTCGGGGTATAAGGAACATTTTCGCAGGCACAGTGTGCCTATTTAAATAATGAAATCAGCCAGAGAGAAGACGTTATGTACTGTATAACAATTTGTATGTTGTACATAATGATCTAAATAGGTGTGCGTTTACAAATGGCTCATAGGACATTTTTGTTTACTGGGCAAACGGTTTTAATGCCCCTCCGCGGTGCGCTTTTATCTATGACTTCTTTGGATGCCGGGAGAAAGCGGTCGCAACCTGTATAGGGACGGCTGGCGGTACGAACTTCCTAGATCTAGATATAACGTACAATGCTGGAAATGCGTAATTGCTACTCCAATTTGTTGCTTTCTTAAGTTTTTATTTCTAGTTTATTGTTGTGTTACAAGAAAACTGTGTTTTTCTTCTTCCATAGCAATCAGAACTATAACTTAGTCTGTTTTTAAATAATAGATTGTTGCAGATAAGCTTTTAATTCAATATATGGTCATGTCAAAGGGAACTGTTACCCTTACACTCTACTGGGGCTAACAAATTCTGTTTCCATGACCTTTCTCTGCTCCCTATGTGTTAGCCAATCAGTTGGGAAATCTATGTTGTACAGAAACAGATACACTGTGAGACCACATGTCTCAATGTTAAGGTGTGTTAGTGTTGTTATAATGCCAAAGGTCTATATAAGGGGGTGGCTAATAAATCTGTAAAAACAGACAAAAAATGTTATTGTAACTAACTCACCTTTCATCTCAATATGGTCTCCTCTGACTGATGTACACTTTGTCCAACAATCTTCAGCTTTCCCATTCCATAGAAAAAAATGGGTTTTCTGGAAGTCTGCAAAATACTTGTTGACTGCAATTAGCATTTCATTTGATGAAAGTTTCTTTCTTGCGAGCCAAATTTCAAGCTAGGAGACAGGAAGACATCATTTTGTTTTACATGATAAATAGGATAGGTGAGGAACCAATTCAAAGCCCAATTCTTGCACTTTTGCCATTGTTATCAACTTATCGCAAATGTATGGGAACATGCATTATCCTGCTAAAAGAATAGTTTTTTTTTTCTGTGTTAACCTCGGTTCCTCTATTAGTCAATAGAAGTATCAAACAACCGAAACTCAAGCTAATAGAATGAAGTTATGGTTTGCTTTTTCACTTTCCTCAAACTTTAAGTGCTACCAAACAAACATTGTAGTATGCTGTAGGTAAACATGCTAATATTTAATTTTGTTGCACATACATTTGACTTAAATGTGTATTAGGCATATCTTCGTTGGTATTTTATTTTAATATCTGCATTGTTCTCTGGTAAAAACCGTTCATATAAACTTATAAGAAAGATTCGTAAGTTTCAGATCTACACTTAGCCTAAAAACTACTGTGAAGTATTCTAAATATGTAAACCAGAAATGAGCTGCATTCATTCTTTCATTCATTCATTCATTCATTCATTCGTTCGTACGTTCGTTCGTTCATTCATTCATTTAAACCTTAAGAAAACCTAAATATCTCTCTCTCTCTGCATATATATAAAGAGTGTTTCAAAACGAAACCGAACAAACATATAGAAGTAGCTGCTCAGCTTCTATGTTACACATATAGGTAGTTTTACCGCCAATAGAGCCGCATAAAATGCTCCAGAATGACTGTGGATTAGGCAGTCACAGAAACAACAAAGCGTGCCTTACGCTGTCGGGGTTTGCAGGTATAGGTCAAACGCCATGCCGCGTGCTATAAACATACCGGTATACTCCGCCGTAGCTTGCTTGCTACTATTAAGTTTCTTTGGCTTATGCAACCTCAATAAAGAAGGTATTGCTTAATTATTGCTTGTGAGTGTTTAACGTGTTCCAAAACTCCGTTATAGCAGTCCATGATGGCAAATAAGCTGCTGGAAATGTGCAACTTATACCTTTTAGAGGGAAGTTAATGTTAGTGAGATTGAGGATGGAAGCATTAAATTATAATTAGAACAGAAATCAACATCAAAGAATTGTAGATAAATTAACCAAAACTAAATGGCTTATACAAGAAGACGAGCATTTTATTTCACGTGTTTGATAATACTAATTAAAGCATTTGTAATTGAAAAGGAGGCTGTTGATATTTATAGTGAACTCCCTAAATTTAACTAAAACTCCAAGAGCCAAGAGCAGACTCAGGTCGCCCGGGTTCTCCCGGGCGGAGGGTTACACGCCACGGTACCTATCCGCTGTGCGGATTTGCCCGTGCGGTATGATAGATATATGTTTATGCGCAAGCTTGCGTGTCGTTTAGTAAGATGGCGCAGTTGGCCTCTACTGATGCTTCTGGTACCGGGATATCCCCCCCCCCGCGCACACGCACCTATTTATACGCGAGCTAGCACTTCTGGAGAATTCTTCACAATGTAGGCGAAGACGTACGAGACTTCACGGTCCTTCCAGGAGGTAGGAGGAAGAGGGGAACGAAGATCCAGCAGCCTCCGTGTCTTCCCCTCTTCCCACCCTGTCTCTCCTTCTTAGGCGCTAGCTCATTGGCGTAGGCATGGCTTAAGGAGAGGAATTTCCGACCGCAAATTGTAGTTATCCTTGTTTTCGGTGTATGAGGTCCAGAAGTTGCTGGTGCTGTGTTGTGGTCTTGGAGATTTCAGTGACTTGCTCCTGCAGTGCTGTGAGTTGCTGTGTGATGGTAGAGATCCGGTCTTTTGCTGTTATATTGTGTTTGTTAAGGTGTTCTGAAGTAGATTGAAAATGGTTGTCCAGTGCTGTCGAAATTGTCGTGAAGTTGGAATAGGTGGTTTCTGCTGTGGTCCAAGTCTTTTGCAAGTCCGAGCGTATGTCAGTAAGTAGATCGTTCTGTGAAGCGATGTCATCTATTCGCGTCGATAGTTTAAGAAGAGCTTCACTGGCGGCTTCTTGGTGAGTGTTGGCGGCGGTGACAACGTCCTCCAAGTTTCCCAGTCGGGTGGTGATGTTCAGGGCCTCAGAGTGGAGCTCCTGTATCTCCTCCGTGGGGGATCTGGGTGAAGCTGCGGCAGCGAAGTTTTCTTCTAGGCGTCTGAGGCGAGTGTTGATCTGCCGAATTTCCACCTGGAGCTCTTGAAGAAGAAATAGTCCTTCTGGTGATGTGCTGCGCTCGGCAGAGCTGGGTGCTGTCCGTCTAACGCTCGTCTCACCTAGGTGGGGGCACAGAGGGCACTGCGCTTGCCCAGTGTGTGGCCTGCGCCACAGCACGTAGCGCAGTACAGGCGGCGCCGGCGAAGGTCATGGCTCCTGCTCTCCGACGTTAGAGAAGGGCTGTCACAGTAGTGGCATCTCGGCGGTTCAGTGCCGTTGGCAGCGTTGTGTCCAAATGCACAGCACCTTTGGCAGGGGAGGTGCTGCTGAAGCTTACTCGGCTCGATTTTCAGGCATTGCCCTAACAAGGTCAGCCCGGACCTCAGGGCGGCGTTGCGTTCCCCTGCCTCGATGAAGTGCAGCCGCACGAGTGTAGTGGGGTCCCTCCGAGACGTGATCCTGGTGGCTCTCATTACTGAGGGCCTTCTCTGTGAAGCAGCGGGGAAGATGAACCTTGTAGGTAGGTCTCGAGGTGCCTTGACGCTGACTGCAGTATGTGCTGGTACAGGGACTGCCGGCTGGTGTTGAATGGAGGCGTCGGCGGAAGTGTTGGTAGGTGACGGCAGCTGTTTGGAACGGCCTGCAGGTGGCTGCGCGGTTGCCGCTACTGGTGGCTCAGCTGGACTGCTGCGAGCAAGTGCTGGTTGAGGTTGTGATGAACTTGACGCCTGTGTTGCGCCAAGGCCTGCTGGAGTTGTTGGCCTCCGGGAGGAGGCATTGGCCCAGAACTTCCCGTGCAGCTCTTCAGGCGGCTGCCGCTCCACTGCTCGCAGCAGCAGAGAGGCTGGAGACGATGCCCGAGAGCTGGCGGTTGAGAGCTACGGCGGAGCTGCTGGCTGGCTGGGCTGCTTGTGCTGCTTAACGGTCCCGGTGTTTCTGCGTTTCTTGCCAATTCTGCGACGAGGAGAAGAGTCGAGTGTCAGTCGTGACTGACTTGGCGTACCGTGCTTCTATTTATACATGGCTAGCCGGTTCTAGAAGGTTCTCCAAGATGGAGGCACAGATGTAGAGAGATTTCAAGATCTTTCCAAGAGGAAGGGAGAAGGTGCGGAAAACAGTCACTTGTCTCCCTACCACATCTCTACTGCGCACGTCATTGGCGCAGCGAGTTGGCGTATGCGTGGCTTAACGCCATCCGCCTGCCCTATTCCCTGTTTCTCTCTCTCTCTCTCTCTCTCTCTCTCTCTCTCTCTCTCTCTCTCTCTCTCTCTCTCTCTCTCTCTCTCTCTCTCTCTCTCTCTCTCTCTCTCTCTCTCTCTCTCTCTCTCTCTCTCTCTCTCTCTCTCTCTCTCTCTCTCTCTCTCTCTCTCTCTCTCTCTCTCTCTGTCTCATACCTCGTGACAATATATACACTTTTTAAAAAAATAACCAAAACTTATACATTGTTTTGTGTGTATCTAGCAGACTCAAAAGAATAACAATAAGAAAGGATTTTTCTCTGAGATTCACAATACTTGTTTAAAAAACAAAATTATCTGAAATGTCAGTTCTTTTTTTAATTAAACTAGAAAATTGTAACAAATTATCAGTAAAAAATTTTCAAATAATAATAGGTATTATTGATGATAAAGGTTTTATGAACATGCCTGAAAATTTTCATGTACATATCAATAATAATTTCTTAATAATATGCATCCAAAATCATGGAAATAGCATCCTGGATATAGTCAGTACTTTCTCATCGTAACCCTTATTATGATTTTAAAGAAGTCAAATAACAAGTGTGTTCTATCCCATACTCTTCCAAAGTAGTGATGAACGTGTCTACGTATGGGCTTTTTAGTGGTAGCTGTTACTTTTGTTCACAGGACCCAGGGTGCAAGGCATTGCATCCTGTCCTTCCATCATTAGGTACAAAACTGTAACCTATAACAAAATACAACTCTAAAAACCTACAACTCACCCTAAAACATCCCAAATTTAACACCTAACCTGCGGTAAAACCCTTGACGGGTGGGCACGCAGCAACAACCTTCTGGCTAAATTCAGCCAGCCGGTAGCACATGGCATGGCTCACAGGAGCTGGAGGATACAACTGAGGAAAACTTACAGTATGAGCAACAATGCCGGGTCGAGCTTTCATTTAAAAAAAAAAGATAAGAAAAAATACGGTGTTAGCAGAAAATAAATAGATAGGTTTGAAGTATTTTCAAACAAAACGTATTAGTAGCTGAAAACACTCTGCACATTTTTTATAGGAGTTGCTGAAGTATGGTTTACAAACATCCAAAAATCTTCATATAAGGGCCCTGTATTAACTAGCATACATAAGGATGATAAGTCTATTTCACGATAAAACTTTTCTAACATCTTATTTCATTTAAGAATACCCATCTGTGAAAATTGGTGGAAAACTGCAAAAGATGACAAAAATTCTTTTTTCCTAATTAAATAGAGTAACCCGTGTACTTAAATTTCTTATTATTTTTAGTGACATTCGACCCTTTAAAAATTGTGGCATATGACTCTTTAAGTGGGTCACTGTAAGTGGGCACAGTGCCTTATGTCACCTATTTTGGTGATTTTCTCTTGTTTTTAAATTTTCAGTGCTCTTCAGAATATAAATTGCTCCACACTATGCAGCTTTCAAACCAGAAGCTTGAAGATATTTGGGCTTAGACAAAACAGTAAGAGAGGAAACTGATGAGCTGATGTTTGTATAATGTTACCAGTGTTTGTGCATTAAATAACGAAGCACACATTTCACAAGCAAGTATTAAAAATTAATAAAAGGAGAATCCAGTAATTTGTTTACCCTAAACCAAAGGTCAAATGAAAATTTCATTTCACAAATGTACTAACACTGTATTTATCAGTATAACTGCTAAATATTATCTTTCTCAAAGTAAAATTGCATTATGTGGAACAGTTTAATTACATAGCAGCAAAACAGCATAAATATATTAATATCACAAGATCTATTTGGGACAAAGGTATGCAAATTGGTTTGTGAACTATTGTTAATACTACAATAATAATGTTGAAGTTTCAAATATATCCAAGCAAAATTGTAAATTTTAGTATTTTCACAGATGGCAATCTTTAATACACGAGGGCTGTTCAATAAAGAATTATAACAATTCTTCTTTGACAACGTACCCTTACACATCCTCATAATTTATATGGTCCTTCTCAAAATAGTCTCCCCTGAATGCGATGTACTTGTCCCAGCGTTTCTGCCAGTCTTCAAAGACAGGCTGGAAGCCATCTTTTAACAGATCATTCAAAATCGCCTCCGCAGCCTTCACCACTGCTTCTGATGATGGATAATTCCTTCCACGAAGATCGGTTCTTCAAGTTAGGAAATAGAAAAGGTCACATGGGCCTAAATCCGGACTATAGGTAGGGTAAGGGATGCACTTCACTTTGGTTTTTGCAAGATAATCAGCAACAACATTGGCAATTTGCGGCCGCTTATCATCGTGGTGCAGTATCCAGCTTATTTCACGGAAATGTGGTCTTTTGCGCCTGACATGAACTCGCAATGTTTTCAGGACATCCCTGGAGTATTTTCCAGTTACTGATGTGTGTGCAGGTACAACATGCTGATAAACCATTCCATGAATATCAAAGAATGGGATGACCATAACTTTCCCAGCAGAAGCAAACACCTTTGCTTTTTGGAGGTTGGTGATCAAGGAGATTTCCACACTGAACTTTGAAGTTTGCTCTCAGGATCAAAATGATGTAGCCAAGTTTCATCAGCAGTGAGTATGTTTGAAAGAAACTCCGGATCTTCTCTAACATCAACTTTTAACTGACTGCAGACCTGCATGCGAATGTCCTTTTGTTCGGGAATCAACCGTCTTGGAACCCATCGCGCACAAACACGTCTCATGTGTAATGTTTCTGTCACCAACGTGTGGGTGGCACCCAATGAAATGTTCAGTATTTCAGAAAGTGTTCTTAAGTAATTCGTTGATACTCTCTCACAATGGCAGCAGCAGTGTTGATGTTTTCTTCCGTAAGAGCAGTAACTGGAGCACCGGGTCCACCTTACTTAGAAATTGATTGTCTCCGCTCTTTAAACACTATAAACCACCTTCGAGCTGTGCTGTAGGGAAGAATAGACTCTCCATATGCCTCCTGTAATATTGTATAGGCCTCAACTGAAGGTTTGTTGAGACGAAAGCAGAACTTGTAAGCCGCATATTGTTCCTCGCTTGCTACCTCCATTGCAGCTGTAGGCGATATTGAACATGGATGATATACTCTGAATGAACCACTTGCTCCTCTGGTAGTTAGATTGCTGATCTCTGAACCGGCTACTGGGACCACTTTCGAACTACAATAGGAGGGGGATGTGCGTTGTTCTGGCCTAACCGGGAAGCCTCCATTTAGTGAAATCTGGGATCCTGCCCTCTGCACTGTCGTGACTCCTTAGGTCGTCCACCCTCTGTCTCTCAGCTCATCCTTCCTTCCGAGGATGTGTTAATTGGGGCAATGGGTCCAATAGATCAAGGATGGTTGGGGTGCATTTGCTTTTGTTTGTTGATGTATGAATTTAAAGGGATGATGTGTTTGAGTTGGAGAGATGGTTAATAGATGGTGCTTAAATGATTGTGTTTTTTGTGATGTGATGTAGGATTGAAGTGACTTTCTGAATTAGGAGGAGATTGATTTAAGATAAGGTTTAAAGGATTGTGGTTTTATGAATTTTAAAGGATTGAAGTGGATTTTTGAATTAGGAGGAGATGGATTTAAGATAAGGTTTAAAGGATCGTGGCTTTTTGAAGTTTAAAGGATTGAAGAGAATTTTTGAAGTAGGATATGGATTTAGGATAAGGTTGAGAGGATTGTGGTTTTGTGAAGTTTAAAGTATTGAAGTCGATTTCTGTATTAGGAGGAGATGAATTCAAGATAAGGTTTAAAGGATTGTGGTTTTGTGAAGTTAAATGGATTGAAGTGGATTTTTGAATTAGGAGATTGATTTAAGATAACGCCTAAAGGATTGCGTTTTGTGAAGTTTAAAGGATTGAAGTGAATTTTTTAATTAGGAGAGGGATTTAAGATAAGGTTTAAGGATTGTGGTTTTGTGAAGTTTAAAGAATGGAAGTGAATTTTTGAATTAGGAGAATTTGGATATAAGATAAGGTTTAAAGGATTGTGGTTTTGTGTAGCTTAAGGGATTGAAGTGGGTTTTTGAATTAAGAGCAGATTGATTTAAGATAAGGTTTAAAGGATTGTAGTTTTGTGAAGTTTAAAGGATTGAAGTGAATTGTTGAAATAGGAGGAGATTGATTTTAGGTGTCTTTTAAAGGATTGTGGTTTTGTGAAGTTTAAAGGATTGAAGTGAATTTTTGAAATAGGAGATGGATTTAAGAAAACGTTTAAAGGATTGTGGTTTTGTGAAGTTTAAAGGATGGAAGTGAAATGTTGAATTAGGAGGAGATGGATTTAAGATATAGTTTCAAGGATTGTGGTTTTGTGAAGTTTAACTGATTGAAGCGCATTTTTGAATTAGGAGGAGATTGATTTAAGACAAAGTTTAAAAAATTGTAGTTTCGTGAAGTTCAAAGGATTGAAGTGAATTGTTGAATTAGGAGGAGATTGATTTAGGATAATGTTTAAAGAATTGTAGTTTTGTGAGGTTTAAAGGATTGAAGTGAATTGTTGAAATAGGAGGAGATTGATTTTAGATGTCTTTTAAAGGATTGTGGTTTTGTGAAGTTTAAAGGATTGAAGTGAATTTTTGAAATAGGAGATGGATTTAAGAAAACGTTTAAAGGATTGTGGTTTTGTGAAGTTTAAAGGATGGAAGTGAAATGTTGAATTAGGAGGAGATGGATTTAAGATATAGTTTCAAGGATTGTGGTTTTGTGAAGTTTAACTGATTGAAGCGGATTTTTGAATTAGGAGGAGATTGATTTAAGACAAAGTTTAAAAAATTGTAGCTTCGTGAAGTTCAAAGGATTGAAGTGAATTGTTGAATTAGGAGGAGATTTATTTAGGATAAGGTTTAAAGCAAATGTGGTTATGTGAAGTTTAAAGGATTGAATTGGATTATTGAATTAGGAGGAGATTGATTTAAGATAATGTTTAAAGAATTGTAGTTTTGTGAGGTTTAAAGGATTTAAGTGAATGTTTGAATTAGGAGGAGATGGATTTAAGATAAAGTTCAAGGGATTGTGTTTTTGTGAAGTTTAAAGGATTGAAGTGAATTTTTGAATTAGGAGGAGATGGATTTAAGATAAGGTTAAAAGGATCGTGGCTTTGTGAAGTTTAAATTACTGAAGTGAATTTTTGAAGCAGGGGGAGATGGATTTAAGATAAGCCTTAAAGGATTGTGGTTTTGTGAAGTTCAAAGGATTGAAGTAAATTTTTGAATTAGAGGGAGATGGATTTCAGATATGGTTTAAAGTATTGTGGTTTTGTGAAGTTTAAAGGGTTGAGGTGACATTTTGAATTAAGAGGAGATGGGTTTAAGATCAGGTTTAAAGGTTTTTGGTTTTGTGAAGTTTAAAGGATTGAATTGGATTTTTGAATTAGGAGGAGATGGATTTATGATAAGGTTTAAAGAATTGTTGTTTTGTGAAGCTTAAAGGATTGAGCTGACATTTTGAATTAAGAGGAGATGGGTTTAAGATAAGGTTTAAAGGATAGTGGTTTTTTGTGAAGTTTAAAGGATTGAAGTGATTTTTGAATTAGGGGGAGATAGATTTAAGATAAGGTTTAAAGGATTGTGATTTTGTAAAGTTTAAAGGATTGAAGTGAATTTTTGAGTTTGGGGGAGATGGATTTAAGATAAGGTTTAAAGGATTGTGGTTTTGTAAAGTTTAAAGGATTGAAGTGAATTTTTGAACTAGGGGGAGACGGATTTAAGATAAGGTTTAAAGGATTGTGGTTTTGTGAAGCTTAAAGGATTGAAGTGAATTTTTGATTTAGGAGATGGATTTAAGTTAAGGTTTAAAGGATTTTCGTTTTGTGAAGTTTAAAGGATTGAAGTGGATTTTTGAATTAGGAGATTGATTTAAGATAAAGCTTAAAGGATTGTGGTTTTGTGAAGTTTAAAGAGGGAAGTGAATTTTTGAATTAGGAGGAAATGGATTTATGATAAGTTTTGAAGGATTGTAGTTTTGTGAAGTTTAAAGGATTGATGCCAATTTTTGAACTAGAGGGAGATGGATTTAAGGTAAGTTTTAAAGGATTGTGGTTTTGTGAATTTAAATGGATTGAAGTGGATTTTTGAATTAGGAGATTGATTTAAGATAACGCTTAAAGGATTGTGGTTTTGTGAAGTTTAAAGGATGGAAGTGAATTTTTGAATTAGGAGGAGATTGATTTAGGATAAGGTTTAAAGCAAATGTGGTTATGTGAAGTTTAAGGGATTGAATTGGATTATTGAATTAGGAGGAGATTGATTTAAGTTAATGTTTAAAGAGTTGTAGTTTTGTGAAGTTTAAGGGATTGAAGTGAATTTTTGAATTAGGAGGAGATGGATTTAAGATAAGGTTCAAAGTATTGTGGTTTTGTGAAGTTTAAAGGATTGAAGTGAATTTTTGAATTAGGAGGAGATGGATTTAAGATAAGGTGAAAAGGATTGTAGTTTTTTGAAAATTTAAAGGATTAAAGTTAATTGTTGAATAAGGAGGAGATTGATTTAAGTTAAGGTTTAAAGGATCGTGGCTTTGTGAAGTTTAAAGGATTGAAGTGAATTTTGAAGTAGGGGGAGATGGATTTAAGATAAGGTTTAAAGGATCATGGTTTTGTGAAATTTAAAGATCGAAGTGGATATTTAGGGTGTTAGAGAAGGATTATGATAGTGTTTATCTGTTTGTAGGATTAAATGGGGATGGTTTGATTTAGGAGGAGATGGATTTAAGATATGCTTTGAAGGATTTAATTGTGGTTTTGTGATTTTTTTATTATCTAAAGATTGATGTATAAGTTTGAATTGTTGGAAAATAGCTATTGTTTTTTTTTGAAGGATTAAAGTCTAAGTTTGATTTAGGAGATGGATTTTTGTGGTTTTGTGATCTTTAAAGTTTTGAAGTGTTAGAAGAGGATTTAAATAATGTTTATGTGATAGTTTATAGGAGTGAATTGGATGTTTGAAGCAGGAGGAGATGGTTTTTAAAGGTATAAATATTATTATGATTTATATATTTTACTTTAAGAGTTTTAAGTAGGTGAAATGGATTTTGTTTTCAGAGTTAATGTGTTGTTAGAATGAAATGATTTATTTAAATTTGGAATGCTTGTGTGTTAATTATGATTTGGAACTTGTTTTGTATTTGTATTTTGATTAAATTTATTAAGAAATATTAATATTTTTGATGATTTAAAATTTGTGTTAATGTGAGTATAAATGTTATATTTGGAAAGTGTAATTATTACAAATGTTAAGCGTTCATTTAAATGAGAGTAATTAAAAATGGTGTATAAAGTGGTCTATAATTAAGATAATGTAGCTTTGTGGGTTCGTGAAATGAAAAGTTCAATTGCACCACTCTAAAATGTATGTATGTATTTTCACCGACTTACAGTTAAACAATTGCCAATTACACAGAATTACGTAATGCACACAATTACGATTCACCAGTTCGTTCGTTAAAATTCCATTTGCACTCGCGATTACGTAAACTCCTCCGACGCACGTACGCTTTCCGTCCTCTCACTGGGCGCTCCTCACAGCTGTTCGCCAAACAAATACTGACTTATTTCTAGACCCACGTGTTGCTTTTATAGGGTCAGCTGGCCAATCTAGTAGTTTCTGGATTAGATGAAATATCCCGTAAGTTCGAGAACTCAGGTGGAGCGAAAAGAGACGACCGAGTGATGTTTTTCCAGACAACCATCGTTTCCGCTACAAAACAAATGACTGGGCGTGGCGATCGCCTACCGTCTCCAGCTGCTGCCGGTCGGTTCTATAGGGTGTTCCGACGTTCGGGTGACACTGCTCCCTCCTCAAAGCTGGTCGTCCCGAACAGCACCATTGTAGCGTGACAGGCGATCCCGGTGTACCACCAAAGTCTTCCCTCGCGGAACCTTCGGGATGCGGTAGACCACGTCGTTAATCCTCTTCAGCACCCGGCTCGGTCCTTGTCATGGCTGCTGGAGCTTCGGGCAGCGTACCTTGGTCCGGGTAGGACGGTACAACCAGACCAGGTCAACCTTGCTGGAACCCTTGTCTGTTGGCTTGCCTGTCATATCTGGTGCTCATGCGGTCGCTCACCTTCTGGATGTTCTGGCGAGCCATCTCGCATGTCGTGGAGATGGTCCACCAAGTTCTCCACATACTCGGTCGCTGGCTGTTTCCCTTCCGAAGGGCTTCCAAAAGCCAGGTCGCAAGGGAGGCGTAACTCTCGACCAAACATTAAGTTGGCTGGCGTCATTCCAGTTGTGTCGTATGTAGACGAGCGGTAGGCCAGCAGGAACAGTGGCACCTTGACGTCCCAATCTCGCTGGTGGCTGGCCACGACCTTCCTCAGGTGTTCCTCTAAGGTCTTGATGAATCTTTCGACCATACCATCCGACCCCGCTTCGTGCGGGTCTTGTTCACCCCAAGACCTTGTAGTGCCTCATTCATTAGGTTGAACTCAAAGTTGGTACCCTGGTCACTGTGTAGCTCAAACGGCAGCCCAAATCGACAGAACACTTGCTCCACGAGGCAGTCTGTGATTGTTTTGCCTCTTGGTTTGGGATGGCATACACCTCCGGCCACTTAGTGAAGTTGTCCACGACCACCATTAGGTACCTGTTGCCCAGGTCGGAATCTGGGAAAGGTCCAACAATGTCAACGGCGATCCGTTTAATGGCGCTCCGACGTTGTACTGCTGCATGCGACCCCGGCTCCTAGTCTGAGGGCCGCGACTCGCCGCGCACACGTGACACTGACGGAACCATCTCCTTTAGCATCTGCTCGGAGTCTCAGCCAGTAGTAGCGCTGCCGTAGTTTGTCAATCGTTCGTTTCGCTCCCAGGTGTCCTCCTGAAGTACCGGCGTGCACTTCTTCCAAGACTTCTGGGACCTTACTCCGGGGAAGTACCAACTGTTCTCTCTGCGTCTTCCCATCGGGTGGTTCCCATACCCGGAACAGCACGCCCTCTATGGTCTTCAACGAGTCCCATTCGGCCCAGTACGACTGGTAGGTGGCGCTCCTCGGTGCGATGTCCTCCCAGGTTGGTCTCGTCGCTGCCTGCACTTCCCTCAAGAGTGGTGCCAAGTCTGAGTCCGCCAGCTACTCCCTCCTCAGGCGTGCGCTATTTCAGCCGTCCGCAGGCACTGCCGTGACTACTCGTACTCCTGTGGCACGCTCCTTCTCTTCCACTCTTGTGCACTGGCCGCACTCTTCTGGACAGGCTCTTCGGAACATGGCGTCAGCAATACCGTGGAATTTCCCTCTACGATGCTCCGAGTTGAAGTCGTACTCCTGCAGCCTCTGGACCCAACGTGCTGTCTGGCCTTCGAGGTTCCTAAAGCTCAATAGCCAGGTTAGGGCGGAATGGTCAGTCCTCAGGTGGAATGGCTGACCGTACAGCTACTTGTGAAAGTGCTCCAATGTCTTTACTACCGCCAGTAACTCCCGTCGGGTGACGCAGTAGTTCTTCTCTGCCTTGGGTAGCGTCTTGCTGTAGTAGGCTATCACCCATTCATGACCGTCCTGGATCTGCGATAGGACACTCCAAAGCAAAGGTCGGTGGCGTCGGTGTCTGCAATGAAGGCGCCACCCGTTTGTGGGAAACCCAAAATTGGAGCATTCTACAGTGTCTCCTTTAGTTGCTGGAAAGCGTTTTGGGCGTCCTTCGTCCACACATAAGGCCGGTGTTCCTCTGTCAGGCGGGTGAGGGGTTTTGCGATGTTGGAGAACCCCTTTATGAAGCGGCGGTAATAACTGCACAGCCCCAGGAAACTGCTCAACCCTTTCTTAACCTTTGGGCGAGGTCAGTCTCTCACAGCCTGTGTCTTCTCCGGGTCCGTGTCCAGTAAGGTTGCAGAGACTATGTAGCCTAAGTAGTTCACTTCCTTGCGATAGAGGTGGCACTTCTGGGCATTCAGCTTCAAGTTGGTCGCCTGCAGTCTCTATAGCACGTTACTCAGATTCCGGAGGTGATCTTCAAAAGTCTTCCCGACCATGATGATGTCGTCCAGGTATAGCAGGCAGGCATCGTAAGTCAGCCCTCTCATCACTGACTCCATGAGAAGTTGGAAGGTAGCTGGTGCGTTGCAGAGGCCAAATGGCATAAACGTGAACTGCCACAGCCCTTGGCCTGTCGAGAATGCGGTCTTCTCCTTGTTTCTTGTGTCTAGAGCTACCTGCCAGTAGACCGACTTCAGGTCCAGGGTCGAGAACCACAGTGCACCAGCTAGCTTGTCCAGGGTGTAGGCAATCCGGGGTAAGGGGAAACAGTCCTTCCGGGCGACAGCGTTTAACTCTCTGTAGTCTACGCAGAAGCGCAGCTCGCCGTTCTTCTTTGTCACCAAGACCACAGGGGAACACCAAGGGCTGTCTGACTCTTCAATCGATCCCCTGGATCTCATGTCCTCCAGCATCTCTCGTATCGCCCCTTGCTGCGCCAGCAGAACGCGTCAATGTGATTGCCGAATAGGCCGGGCCTCCCCGGTATCAATGCGGTGAGCACT
This sequence comes from Mantis religiosa, assembly GCA_030765055.1. Classification (NCBI taxonomy): domain Eukaryota; kingdom Metazoa; phylum Arthropoda; class Insecta; order Mantodea; family Mantidae; genus Mantis; species Mantis religiosa. The sequence goes on from CM060950.1 coordinate 235,361,347, forward strand.
TTCTCCGTGCGGCCGTAGCCACTGTCGCCTTAGCTGAAGACGCTCTGGTATTGCCTCAGCAGTTGTCGAACTTTCTCCGGCTGCTCTGCGGTCAGGTGGTCGGCCGCCCTCTCCAGTAGGCCTTCTAGACGGGGCCCCAGGTGTTGCGTCGGCACCGGCTCCTGTGCCTTGTCTGTTGCAGTTACGCTCACCACGGGCTCGCACGTTCCCAACTCCGTCCCGGCCTGGACGTCGTTTTGGTGCCCGTTGGATTTAGCAGTCTCACTGGCACCTCCTCTTGGCACGGCAGCAATGCCCTGGCTACACACAGCATCATGTACCTGGTTCTCTGGACTTCGAGTCGCGCCGTCATCACCACCTCGCTCCTCGCGGGGACAACCACGTCTTCGCTCAAGACGACCCTGAAAATTCCAAGGCGCTCTTCTGGTTGACGGAGTATAACCTCTGCCCTGTTGAGCAACAGGACCTTCCTGCTTACGTCGACCGCCGCCTCGTGGCTCCTGAGGGCATCCAGTTCCAGAATTACCTCCTCAGCCACCTTCGCGACGAACACACAAAGACACGGCCCTCCGTCCCAAGGTCAGCTCCAGCAGGGCCTCCTACTCTACAGGCAAGGTGTCGCACGATGCCGTGACAAGCTGGTAAGGTCGGCTCGGCTTCCTTGTCGGCAAATCCTTCGCCACGTCAGGTCGGATTATGGTCACGGCCGCTCCGGTGTCCACCAGCACACGGCATTGCTTTCCTCTTACCCAGCCGCCCGCGATGTGGCTGTCATCCATACGCTGGCTAACGGCGCGCAGTGTCACTCGAGGGGATTTTGGTGATGTTTCCGAAGTGCCCCTCTCCAAAATGGCCCTTACTCGTTTTCCGGCTGCTCTTCCTGGCGTGGGCGGTCTCGCTGCAGGTGTTCGGGCTGTCCACACCCCCAACACAGGCCACTAGGTGTTCGCCGGCGTCCCTCGGCTGGTCTTCTGTCTCCGGTGTAGCGGACACTCCTCGTCCTAGACGTCGGGATAGATGTTACCTTGGCCGCCCCCATTCTTAATGCTGCTGTCAGCGCCTCATTGATGATTTTATAATCGCCGAACATTAGGCGCTGACGAATCTCCGTATCTCGTACCCCGTCCACGAATCTGTATGCAGCTCACCGGTATACGAACTCTGGTGGGAGGTCGACTAAGGCCTTGTTAGCAAGTTGTTCAACTGCCAAGGCGAAATCCTGCAGCGTCTCCCTTGTCTGCTGTGACCTTGCCTTCAGCTGGCTGCGGTACGCTGCGGCTAAGCGGTGGTTCCCGAAACGATTCCCCAGGGCCTCCCAGAAGTCCTTGGGATCTGCCGTTGTCTGCTCCGCGTTTAATACTTCCGCGGCCTGTCCCCATGGATGCTGGCTATTAACTGTGTGGCCTCCTCCTATGATGACCATTTGTTGTGCTTGGTCACTGTGTTGAACTGGCGGCGGAAGACTTCAAACGTTGACGCGCCGTCATATTTCGGAGGTTGACGCGTGCCGGCGTTGTGTCGCGTCCCGGTGCATCGGCCTTCAAAACCTTCAACCTCCTGCCGACGACGTCCTCCACCATGGCGCTCAGGGACTTGACCCTATTGTTGGCCTTCCCTTCCAGCTCATTAACGCGGCTCGTCAGGTCATTGACGCGCTCGCCTAACGCTGTGACGTCCTCTTTTACCCCGGCCAACTGTTCTTCAAACTTTTCGGCGAGAGCCTCGTTCGCCACCTTCATTTCCTTGGCCAGACTGCCGTTCGCTGCTCTCATTTCTGTGGTTAACTCGGCCTTCATTTCTTCCATCTTCTCGGTGATGTTGTCGTTGGCCGTCTTCATTTGTTTCAACCCTGCGGCCAGGTTGGTATTTGCCACCTCCGACTTCGCCGTTAATTCGTTCATCGTCTCCAAAAGTTTTACCAATGCTGCGACAATGGTTGTAATGTTTCGTGACGTTGTAGTCCCGCTTCCTGACACCAGTGTGACTTTGTGGGTCGTGAAATGACAGGTCCTATTGCACCACTCAAAATTGTTCCTTATTTCCACCGACTTACAGTAAAACACTTGTCAATTACACAGAATTACGTAATGCACACAATCACGGTTCACCATTTCGTCCGTTACAATTCCACTTGCACTCGCGATTACGTAAACTCCTCCGACGCACGTACGCAGTCCGTTCTCTCACTGGGCGCTCCTCAAAGCTGTTCGCCAAACAAACACGGACTGACATCAAGCCCGACGTGTTGCTTATATAGGGTCAGCTGGCCAATCTAGTAGTTTCTGGATTAGATGTAGTATCCCATAAATTCGAGAACTCAGGTGGAGCGAAAAGAGACGACCCAGTGATGTTTTTCCGGAAAACCCTTGTTATCGCTACAACACAAATGACTGGGCGTGGCGATAGCCTACCGTCTCCAGCTGCTGCCGGTCGGTATATAGGGAGTTCCGACGTTCGGGTGACACTGCTCCCTCCTCAAAGGTGGTCGTCCCGAACAGCACCATCGTAGCGTGCCAGGCAATCCCGGTGTACCACCAACATCTTCCTTCGCGGAACATTCGGGATGCGGTAGACCACGTCGTTAATCCACTTCACCACTCGGTACGGTCCTTGCCATGGCTGCTGTAGCTTCGGGCAGCGCCCCTTGGTCCGGGTAGGACGGTAAAACCAGACCCGGTCACCTTGCTGGAACACTCGTCTATTGGCTTGCCTGCCATACCTGGTCTTCAGGCGGTCGCTGGCCTTCTGGATGTTCTGGCGAGCCATCTCGTGCAAGTCGTGGAGATGATCCACCAAAGTCCTCCACATACTCGGTCGCTGGCTGTTTCGCTTCCTGAGGGCTTACAAAGGCCAGCTCAAAAAGGAGGCGTAACTCTCGGCCAAACATTAAGCTGGCTGGCGTCATTCCAGTTGTGACGTATGTAGACGAGCGGTAGGCCAGCAGCAACAGTGGCACCTTGAAGTCCCAGTCTCACTGGTGGCTGACCACAACCTTCCTTAGGTGTTCCTCTAAGGTCTTGATGAATCTTTCGACCATGCCATCCGACTGGGGATGTAGAGGCTTCGTGCGGGTCTTGTTCACCCCAAGCCTTTGTAGAGCCTCCTTCATTAGGTTGGACTCAAAGTTGGTACCCTGGTCACTGTGTAGCTCTAACGGCACCCCAAATCGACAGAACACTTGCTCCACGAGGCAGTCTGTGATTGTCTTTGCCTCTTGGTTTGTGATGGCATACACATCCGGCCACATGGTGAAGTAGTCCACGACCAACATTAGGTACTTGTTGCCCCGGTCGGAAACTGGGAACGGTTTAACAATGTCAACGGCGATCCGTTCGAATGGCGCTCCGACGTTGTACTGCTGCATGCGACCCCGACTCCTAGTCTGGGGGCCACGACTCGCCGAGCATACGTGACATTGTCGTCACCATCTCTCAGCATCTGCTCGGAGTCTCAGCCAGTAGTAGCGCTGCCGTAGTTTGTCAATCGTTCGTTTCGCTCCCAGGTGTCCTCCTGAAGTACCGGCGTGCACTTCTTCCAAGACTTCCAGGACCTTACTCCGGGGAAGTACCAACTGTTCTCTCTGCGTCTTCCCATCGGGTGGTTCCCATACCCGGAACAGGACGCCCTCTCTGGTCTTCAGCGAGTCCCATTGGGCCCAGTACGACTGGTAGGTGGCGCTCCTCGGTGCGATGTCCTCCCAGGTTGGTCTCGTCCCTGCCTGCATTTCCCTCAAGAGTGGCCCCAAGTCTGGGTCCGCCAGCTACTCCCTCCTCAGGCCTGTGCTATCCCAGCCGTCCGCAGGCACTGCCGTGAATACTCGGACTGCTGCGGCACGTTCCTTCTCTTCCACACTTGTGCACTGGCCGCACTCTTCTGGACAGGGTCTTCGGGACATGGCGTCAGCATTACCGTGGATTTTCCCTCTACGATGTTCCGAGATGAAGTCGTATTCCTACAGCCTCTGGACCCATTGTGCTGTCTTGCCTTCGACGTTCCTAAAGCTCAATAGCCAGATTAGGGCGGAATGGTCAGTCCTCAGGTGGAATGGCTGACCGTACAGCTACTTGTGAAAGTGCTCCAATGTCTTTACTACCGGAAGTAACTCCCGTTGCGTGACGCAGTAGTTCTTTTCTGCCTTGCATAGCGTCTTGCTGTAGCAGGCTATCACCCATTCATGACCGTCCTGGATCTGCAATAGGACAACTCCAATGCAAAGGTCGGTGGCGTCGGTGTCTGCAATGAAGGCGCCAACCGGTTGTGGGAAACCCAAAATTGGAGCACTGCACAGGGTCTCCTTTAGGTGCTGGAAAGCGTTTTCGGCGTCCTCTGTCCATACATAAGGTCGGTGTTCCTCTGTCAGGCGGGTGAGGGGTTTTGCGATGTTGGAGAACCTCTTTATGAAGCGGCGGTAATAACTGCACAACCCAGGAAACTGCGCAACCCTTTCTTAACCTTTGGGCGAGGCCAATCTCTCACAGCCTCTGTCTTCTCCAGGTCTGTGGCCACTCCCGTTGCAGAGACTATGTGGCCTAAGTAGTTCACTTCCTTGCGAAATAGCTAGCACTTCTTGGCATTTAGCTTCAAGTTGGTCGGCTGCAGCCTCTGTAGCACCCTACTCAGATTCTCCAGGTGATCTTCAAAAGTCTTCCCGACCATGATGATGTCGTCCAGGTATAGCAGGCAGGCATCGTAAGTCAGCCCTCTCATCACTGACTCCATGAGGAGTTGGAAGGTAGCTGGTGCATTGCAGAGGCCAAATGGCATAAATGTGATCTGCCAGAGCCCTTGGCCTGTCGAGAATGCGGTCTTCTCCTTGTCTCTTGTGTCTAGAGCTACCTGCCAGTAGACCGACTTCAGGTCCAGGGGCGAGAACCACAGTGCAACATCCTGCGTGTCCAGGGCGTTGTCAATCCGGGGTAAGGGGAAACAGTCCTTCCGGGTGACAGCGTTTAACTTTCTGTAGTCTACGCAGAAGCGCAGCTCGCCGTTCTTCTTTGTCACCAAGACTACAGGGGAACACCAAGGGCAGTCGGACACTTCAATCACTCCCATGGATCTCATGTCCTCCAGCATGTCTCGTACCGCCCCTTGCTTCGCCAGCAGAACGCGTCAATGTGGTTGCCGAATAGGCCGGGCGTCCCCGGTGACGATGCGGTGAAGCACTTTCTCCATGCGGCCGTAGCCAATGTCGCCTTAGGTGAAGACGCTCTGGTATTGCCTCAGCAGTTGTCAAACTTTCTCCAGCTGCTCTGCGGTCAGGTGGTCGGCCGCCCTCTCCAGTAGGCCTTCTAGCCGGGGCCCCAGGTGTTGCGTCGGCACCGGCTCCTGTGCCTTGTCGGTTGCAGTTACGCTCACCACGGGCTCGCACGTTCCCAGCTCCGTCCTGGCCTGGACGTTGTTGTTGGTGCCCGTTGGATTTAGCAGTCTCACTGGCACCTCCTAGCGGCACGGCAGCAATGCCCTGGCTACACACAGTCCGTGTACAGGCGTCTTCTGGTCCAGCATCATGTACCTGGTTCTCTGTCCTTCCAGTCGCGCCGTCACCACCACCACGTTCCTCGCGGGGACAACAACGTCTTCGCTCAAGACGACCCTGAAAATTCCAAGGCGCTCTTCTGGTTGACGGAGTATAACCTCTTCCCCGTTGAGCCGCAGAACCTTCCTGCTGACTTCGACCACCACCTCGTGGCTCCTGAGGGCATGCAGTCCCAGAACCACCTTCTCAACCACCTTCGCGACGAACACCCAAAGACGTACGGCACTCCGTCCCAAGGTCAGCTCCAGCAGGGCCTCCTTTTCCACAGGCAAGGTGTCGCCCGATGCCGTGACAAGCTGGTAAGGTCGGCTCGGCTTCCTTGTCGGCAAACCCTTCGCCACGTCAGGTCTGATGATCGTCACGGCCGCTCCGGTGTCCACCAGCACGCGGCATGTCTTTCCTCTTACCCATCCGCCCGCGATGAGGCTGTCATCCATACGCCGGCTGACGGCGCGCAGTGTCACTCGAAGGGATGGTGGTGATTGCGCCGACGTGCCCCTCTACACGACGGCCCATACTCGCTTTCCAGATGCTCTTCCTGGTGTGGGCAGTCTCTCTGCAGGTGTCCGATCTGTCCACACCCCCAACACAGGCCACTAGGTGTTCGCCGGCGTCCCTCGGCTGGTCTAGTCTCTCCGGTGTAGCGGACACTCCTCGTCCTCGACGTCGGGATAGATGTTACCTTGGCCGCCCCTATCCTTAATGCTGTGTCAGCGCCTCGTTGATGGTTTTATAATCGCCGAGCATTAGGCGCTGACGAATCTCCGTATCTCGTAATCCGTTCACGAATGTGTAGGCAGCTTACCGGTATACGAACTCTGGTGGGAGGTCGACTAGGGCCTTGTTAGCAAGTTGTTCAACTGCCAAGGCGAACGCCTGCAGCGTCTCCCCTGGCTGCTGTGACCTTGCCTTCAGCTGGCTGCGGTACGCTGCGGCTAAGCGGTGGCTCCCGAAACGATTCTCCAGGGCCTCCCAGATGTCCTTGGGCGCCGCCGTTTTCTGCACCGCGTTTAGGACTTTCGCGGCCCGGGGAGTTCCGACGTTCGGGTGACAATAATATGAACTTTTGAGCGTTTTTTGTTAAATGATGTTAATAAGATTGTTTAGATATATTGTTTGTATTATTATTATGTTTTTATTTGGTTATATGTAATCTAAGGTGTTTTAAGAAGTTTTAACATCCCTAAGAATTTATGTTGTTTTTGACGTAAAAGGAGTGTTCAAAATTTTTAAAATGCTTGAAATTTAAAAATTTAAAACTTTTATATTCATATGCTTTTGGTTAATTCTTTTTTTAAAAAAAGGCTTTATTTATGGATTTATTCACCTTATTTATTTTATAACTCTCAAAGTTTTTTAAAGTCTTTGGTATATTTTCAGTTCCTCAAAATAAATGTAGTACTAAAAATTTACTGCATTTGTCTAAAAAAGATAAAATTTCTAATAATAAAAATGTGGTACTTATCAGTTTAATTGTTTCGATTGTGATAAGTGTTATTTTGGAAAGACAAACAGCAATTTGGAAACCAGAATGATTTGAGCATTTTTGTAACATAAAGTGTAAACAAACTGATAAATCGGCCATAGCACATCATTTTTGGTCATTTAACCATTAAATAATTCCCGAAGTTAAACTTTTAAAACATTAAATGGTACGATAGATTTAACTGTTTGGGAAAAGGTGTTTATTTTAAAAAATAAGAATCGCGTAATTATTTTGTAATATGGCAGACAATTCTGTTTTTAAATTTGTTTCATTTTTCAGGTTTTGGTATTATTGATAATAACACAGTGGTATCTAGCGACTATAACGTTGACAACGAGGTTGTTGAAGGCTCTGGCTGCGAATGTGGATAAAATTTTCACGAAGTCGCGATCCTAATCAATTTATAAAATAAAGTCCATCATTTCTTATAAGTGAAGTTTTTATTTTCTTTATTTTTTTTTTTTTCCTTGTTCCATTTGTACCCCGCCTTTAACAGCTATGGTCATATCGGCAGCCGTTCTCCTTTGGAAAATGCTGAAGGTGTTAACCCCTTATCTTTGGTTTTTAATCATTATCACGCACACATTCACACTCTTATTCATACTTCCAGCCTTTGGGGAATATGGGGAATTATTTTGGTCGGAGAAAAATCCCAACCCCCACCGCCGGGAATAGAACCCGGTACTCCTAGCGCTGCAGGCAGGTGCTCTACCGACTGAGGTACGGGGCCATTCAAGTGAAGTTTTTATGTTTTATAATTATTATATTTGTATATATTTTGCTTCAATGAGAATTACTTCATACTTTACGTATTTATCTTGAAACAGTTTATAAAATTGAATTTGAATGTAAGTGATGATGATGATGATGATGATGATGGTGGTGGTGTTGGTGATGCTGATGATGATGATGATGATGATGATGATGATGATGATGATGATGATGATGATGATGATGATGATGATGATGATGATGATGATGATGATGATGATGATGATGATGATGATGATGATGATGATGATGATGATGATGATGATGATGATGATGATGATGATGATGATGATGATGATGATGATGATGATGATGATGATGATGATGATGATGATGATGATGATGATGATGATGATGATGATGATGATGATGATGATGATGATGATGATGATGATGATGATGATGATAAGGGCGCTGAACTGCAGAGGTTATCAGCGCCCTTTAAAAATTAGTCATGGCAAAAGCCAGATACAAATGTTTCTAAAAATGTATAAAAACTTTTCAAAACAATACATGCACATAAAAAACTAAAAAACAAAAAGAAATATAACTAATCTGCCAAAAATTCTTTTCTTTAAATCCTAAACTCTAACCTAGAAAAGAATCTAAATACCTACTCCACTACTATGTTATCATCCGCTAGCATTTCTGCAAAGCTGGCCGTGAATGTAAGTAAACACCATAAAGAAATTAAGGAATATCCTAGAATATTATTAAAACAATTATAAAAATGCATAAAGTAAATTTTATATGGGCTACATATGTAGCCTACACGACTACTCGAGAGCTAATGACGTCGCAATATGTCAACATGTGATAACGATCCTATAATTCTTTATGTTACCTTGCTGGAATCTGAATTTTAACAACGTGTTGCTTATGTTTTCATATTTGTTTCAGGGACTAAGGAACCACAGAACATCGCAGTGAAAGTGCAGCGCAACTTGAGCATCACCACTATAATTGTATTAGTTGTGTAGTGTCTTGTACGTTTTCTGTTCTGAGCTTTTGTGTTTACGATGTAGAATAACTGTTATTTAATATGATGATTTATTTTATTAGTAAAAAGTTATTAGTAAAGTGTATTATGTACAAAGTGTTAGTGTTGGTGTTATTATGTGGTTTATAATAAAGAATAACTGTTATTTAATCTCTTGATTTATTTCATTAGTAAAAAGTTAATAGTATGGCATATTGAGGCCATAATACCAAACAGAGCAATCGCCATTCTTTTGCAATATTAAGAAATTGCTATCACCGGATTATGCCACTACCCCTCTAATGAAATTTAATACTTGTTTAATTGATATAAATAATCATTTCTTCACACTAGCCATCAATTAACTAAATAAGAGTTAGTTGATAAAGCTAACAGATGAAGTATCACGTTTCTATGATTAGCATGCCACAGCAGCAGAACCATTGCTGCTTTCAGCTACATAATATTCGGAATGCGATCATCGATATTCCAAGTCAAATGACTGTATAGGTTTGTGGAAGAACAAACGGTGCGGGCATTTCTTGTAGATGGAACTACAATAAGCGCGTTGGTTGAAACTTACCTTAACAGCAAAGCTCAGCCAAACATGCCAATAACGTTACCGATGCACAACAGTAACATATCTATTTCTACAGAAGAAATATATCTTCATGCAGGTTTACATGGAATAAGCCAAAGAAACAAGGACCAAAAGGTAGAGGAACTGAATAAAAGTAAGGAGATAACGAGCAAATAATTAGGTAACCTTGTGCGATAAAGTACAAAACCATGCAACTGATACAAACGATACTTGAAGTGCAAACGATCATGTGAAGTTACGAAGATATTAGGTAATAATACCTTGTTATCCGACAAAAACGAGCAACTGATTGTCCGAAATGGTCATATTGCTGTTGTCAACACATTTCTTAATGGACAAAGAACACAAGCCATTTTTTGTGCTTAGTTTTTGTCCTGTTTTTGGTCAACTGATCCATATGGGACAGAACTTTAACTCAAGGTCAACGATTCTGTACTTTATAATCAGAAGACAGGTCTGTGGGAACAGTTTTGGGAAATATGACACGACTTCCTCGTATTTAAAATCACTATTCACACAAAAATAAGGTTATAAATGTTTAGCAGCAATTTTCAAAAGGAAACGTCCGCTAGTAATGCGGCATCAGCAAGTTTATCAGCCAGTTCTTCAAATTAGAAAAAGTAATGGTTGCTGAAAGGAATGGCCAAGTCTTTAAAAATCTAACAGCAGAAAAGTCATAGAAGATAATACCTTATATAGATCGTTGAATCGTGTTTTTAACGTCTAAAAGTGATATTTTTTCAGCAACGATTGATGTATAATTTACTAAAAAAGATCCAGAACGATATTTGAGATCTTGTAAGTTATTTTGAACGAGGTGTTAGAAGGCGAAGCAGTTTTCTGAAGACTGGTGTAGTGCGACGAAATACACTTTAAACAATCGGTTACTATAAATAGACATAACTGTACTACTTAACACAGGAAAGTATCCACCTAACAACTGAGGCGCAGCTGGTTCAATCATTTGCTACAGTTTGAGCATATCTGTCGTCTAAGGCAAACCTTGGATCTATGTTTGAAAAAAGGGAAACGAAAACATGTATCTCAATAATATCAGACGTATTGACATCAAACAATCAGGTTCTAAAGGATAGTGATAATGACTACTATTAATGATTCAATAGAATGTGACTACTATCCACTAATCGTTCTGTGATTTCTAAGAGAAAAATTTCTATATATGTGGATATTTGTCTGGATTAAATGGTCACCAGGCATTATAGAAATTGAAATTGTGATTTTGCCTGTGATGGCTCTTTAAACCCTAAGTTTGTCAGTGTCCATTGTGTATTTTTTTGAAATGGTCTTCAATTTTCCTCAGAGGCCTGTTTATGAGGCTTGAGTATCTTTTACGCGCTGTAAATATACGAGAAAAAGCACAGACTTTATTTCGTTTCGAGGGGGGGCATGATATGTATATAAGGGGCTCAACTGCTGAAGTTATCATTCATGGCAAAAGCCAGATATAAACGGTTCTAAAACCTAATACAAGTGTGAATAAACTCTCAAAAGTACATGTGCACAACAAACAAGGGAGAGAAAAAAATTCTCTTCACTAAATTCTCAAATAACTCAGAAACGAATATTCCCCACTCCTTTGTTGTCATCCACCATCATTTCTGCAAAGCTGGTTGGCAGCTGCAGAGACGTCCTAAGGGGTGATAGGCAAAAACACACTAGCAGCACGTGGCGGAGTGTGGGAGCTTTTCATTAGCCAGGACTATTCCCTATCCTTCCCAGATTCTGGAAGTATAAATGAGAGTGTGAATGTGTCTGAAGTTAAAGTAACATCCAAAAGGAAGCCAATCCAAAAATTAACGCCACTGTAAGCGAATGCGCATGTCGCCTTTTCTAACTAGGATACGAAAGTGAATATTTTACCAGATCTTCCTAATGTGATTTATATAACGAAAACACAGACATGTATATCCTTTTCAAACTTTTTGGAGGAAATTCTGGTGTTTCCAATAATCTCATTTCCACAATCTATCATTATCTGGTATACTACTGTAAATGTTATACAAACACACCGAAACTTCCATCCTGAGGGGGAAGGGCCTGAGATGGCCATGTGGGAATAGTAGAAGGGAGTGCGTTTGCGGGTTCGGACGTTACCTATCACATATGTATAACTGTATTATGTGCTACCAGACACTCTATTGTAGAATTGTGTTCATTGCCTTCTGTAGCATTAGAGAAGTTGGATCAAATTAAAATAAGTCCACGGTTATAAATACCTCACTGCATTATAATGCAACATTTACAAATGCATCACTGTTAGAAATAACTGAACCGTTGAGCTGAATAACGGTCTGTTACGAATTAGAACTTCTACACACGACAAACAGAAATGTTAACATACTATTTCCTGTCCTAAAATTTATTGGTAGTTTGGTGACACAGGCCGCTATTCCATGGAAGCTTTGTTGTACATTGTACAAACTTTTAGATTCAATTGCAAGACGAATTAGACAGCACTGCAGTACTACATCACTAGCTATTAAATTCGTTTTATTCCCACAGAAATACATACATATACGTGAATTCATTGCACATCATCAATATATTATCTTATAAAAGACACGATGCTTTATATTCCCTACCCACTCTTCGCTGATCCATTGTTTAAAAAGCATATTCTTCTATCTACTTTACGTTTATTAAGATAAATAGTTTTATAAATGGTTTATTATAAGTTTACTTATACGTATACACAATATAAAGGGGACATACAGTAGACTTAAAGGTCAATCAAATATTTCAAATCCTAATCCCATGTGATGGCTTTGAGACGACATTCCGTTTGCATAACAAGCAGCGGATATTGTAAGGATCTCCCTTTTTCTGAACAAAAAAAAAAAAAAAAAAAAAAAAAAAAAAAAAAAAAAACCAAAGAAAATAAATGCTGGAAGTTTGATATCAATAACAAGGAGCTTCTCACAAATGGTTAACTTAAAAAATGAGTTTGATATAAAATGAGTGCCCCAGCGAAGTCCACGTTCTTGGTTCAGTAATATTTTGTCGATCCCTTACTGTTTATTGAGTATGCAAAAGTAAACCAGAATGAAGAGGTTCTCCAGTAACTATTGCCAGAGCATTCAAAATTTTACATTTAATTTGTGATGAAAGTGTTTTAAACCGATGTTATTATAATAGAATTCCATAGAGAGATTTCTAGAAAATCTATATATTCTAAAAATGTTCGATTTTAAGGATAAACTTGCAAATACCCTTATCGCTTCCTTGGAAGATGCCGAGATTAAACCCCAGGTTTCATATTTAACCTATTCTTCGTTTTGTATGTATCACGTTCACACACAGACGTGCATTCCTATTTTTATTCAGGAAGTCCCAAAATGTGTAATTCTGGTGAAATCTCTAGATTTAATTTTTGGTGAAATACACCTGTTAAGGAAGATGACAAATAATAGACAAAACAAAGGCTTTCATTGACCATTCTATGCCCTCACTGGTCTTTCTTGGTCAGGCTGACGATCTGATTTATGTTTTGGAACTGTTTTTGCTATGCAAAGGTAGAGTAAGACTGAAAATTTTGCTATAATTTCCAAATTAAATGGAGGAGCAAAATGAAGCGTGAAAAATCCATTTAATGTTGCTTCAACAAGTGAAAAGCCCATCTGCTTGCCTTATTACTTGTGTTGTATAGGTTCTAAGTACACAATACATTAACTTTCCATTTAATGCGAAGATATCTAAGTATCACCTAGATATACTCACTTAGATATACTTCTTTACTGAGGTCATTGTTGGTATTTATTTATTTTATACATTTTAGTATGTAACCTGCTAAAGACACGAAACACCTCAGATCTGTTGCTTGAACTTATTTATCTTTGTTCCATGAAACAATCACAGAAAAGCTACTTCATCATAAGCAAATTTGCATGTGATTTAAACAATTTGATGCATAAAAGCTTCAGCGGGGCAACCCATTTCTTTGTAACACGTACTGGACTACTGCTTGGATGCTTTCTTGCAGATCATGATGTCATTAAATGGATGTAGCTTCAATGGCCGCAGTATTAAAAGCTTAATCTTTCAACAAAACCTGTATTTCTGACAAGGTCTGGATATGAAGTTGAGGGTCCAGGCGCCAGGTGTGGCCCTGTTGAGTTTGGAGCCTCATGCGGTGGTGTGGTGGGCCTCTTAGGGGAGGCTTTGGCCCAAAACTTGCCGGTAAGCGATGCGGGCAGCTCCTTCTCCTCTGTAATAATAATAACAATAACGATCTGCATCATCCATGCCAGATGGCATACTATCTGAGCTCCCTCCTGGGGTAGAAATGGAGCTGCTGGGTACAGAGTCTTCTGTATCTCCATCTTGGTTAAATTTGTCATGGAATCAGAAGTCAGTGCTGTGTTAGCAATGCTGCCACATAGAAGGAAATCATACATGCTTTTTGAGGAATCTGGACTTGAGGGTGACAATGGGCTCCATCTTTCAAAATTTAAAGAATTTTCACATTCCTGCTGAGTAATTAAAAGAGAAGAATCCTTAATATCCTGACTATATAATTTTTCTTTAGGAGCGCCCATTAGTAGATCATCTTCCTTTGGATCATATGAACAAACAGATTCAATTACTATTGGAAGAGAATTTGTAAACGTATTATTGTGCTCTGAGCTTTTTGATTGCGTATTATTTAAATAATAACTGTTTTCAACAGTAACATCATCAGTGATATCTGCGGAGGATTGATTTGAATGCTTTTCTATGCTGCTAAAAGAAGAAGCTTCATTTCCTTTGGAAAAAAAAACTCTATCAAACTTTCCATGGAATGTGCTAGTTTGAGCTTGATCACCATCTTCAACAGATAAATTATCCAATGCAGATTTTGATTCAGCCCCCTTATAATGCAATATTTCTTCATGTTTTTCTAAATATTCTGGTTTGACGGTCCTGGCAGCGTGGCGGGAGTCAGCGCCCGAGAGGTGGCAGGTGAGGGCTGCAGCTGCTTTGGTGTCTGTATCGTCTTCGTGCGGCGATGTTCTTTTTGCCCATACTGCTGCGAGGCTTTTAGGAGGTGATGTTAACTCCTCGCAGTCTTCAGCGAGAGTGAGTCGAGGGTGTCGACCCAGACTGGCTCTTTTTCTTCTGAAGTTTTAAACATAGTCTAATTTCAGATTTAGTATCGTAATAATTAAATTAAATGCATTAATATTTTAAGCAAAATTGTCCCTAGTAAATTAAAGGTGAACGTAACTAAACAGAATACTTCAAATTAAAAACTAATTATTACGTAAAATGTGGAGCCATTTGCAGTGAAGCAACAAATACTACACAAATATTGTGACGACCTAATCTTACTTTGTGGGTAATTAAGGTACACGAGGCCAGGTCGAACACTCAGAGCAGAACTACATGCTTTAGCGAGAGGTTGGGATCTTTTCTATAATGGTTCACTGGTAAAAAAGTAGGGTAAAGCTTATTAAAAGCGGAATTCACTTAAAAAGAATATTTACTACAACAAACAGATTTACAAAGGCGGCCATAACGGCCGTTTACCTGTCCAGAAGTGGAGCTGCCTACAAAATCATCCTACTCCATCAGCTGGCAGTTTCAGAGAGAGCGAATATCGCTTAAAGATTTTTCATCTAGTCATAAAGGAGGGAAGGGAGTGACGTCACACCTACTACTTGAGTAACCAGAGAGTAATTAATACAGTCATTTGTGACATCTCTCCCTCGCTTCCCCAAAGATCAATGGATACATTGATCTTTAAAATAATATTACATTAATGTTGAAAAAGAGTTACATTACATTTAGACTGATATAATCTTGTTTTTTCATTGCTAAAATTCGTTTGTTTTGTTCACAAATTTAAATTTAAAATATATGTTGTCTCTAAAAGATATAAAACATCATGCCACCAGCTTGAAAATAAGATTATCATCTCCATTATTTGGATTCATACAAATTTAAAAAGGAAAATAATTATTATTTTTTTTAAAAAAACACTCATTATAACTGTGGAGTCCCCAGTATACAACTATTAGATTGTTTAGCCACAAAATATAAAAAAGCTCACTGTCACAAAACAATTCCACTGAATTAGATGCACAAATGAACTTTTGCTTTCTTTTTCTTTGAAGCACTACTCACTGTAGATGTCTGTTGTAATTAGGGGAACCATTTCCCACACACGATTATAGTACGTAAGGTGGTGTCGGCCCTTGCTCGGCTAACACATATTATGAGTCCACTAGAACCTGTGGTGAGGGGAAAACACCTCCCCCACCAGACGATTATGAGTGTGCTGTAGAGGATGATCATACATGGTACACAGGTTGCTAGCAAACCTGCCAGGAATTTGGGGGCTGTTGTAGTTGCAGTAAATATTGGCTAGATGTGTTATAGCTGGCGCTCCTAATGATATTCAACTAAGCAAATTGGAAAAATTTTACAAGAGTATCAGAGACAAAGAAATGTAGTTGAAAGTGACATACAAATTGAGTAGATAACATTAGATAACATACAAAACATTAAAAAATAAGCTGTGATTACAAATACAATATATCAAAGTTTTTGAATAAACGAACCTAAAATTACAATAAAGAACAGCAATATGTATGTGCACATATTACCAATATGAAAACGATGTGTGTTGCCACAAATAAACCTAATTAAGGGTAGCCTTGAAAAGAAAAAAAATTGACTTACAAAAGTTTAACATTTTAGAAATTACAAGCAGGGTTTCACATTTTTGTTGAAGACAAAAGAATTGACAATACAAAACTTTAGATAATCAAGTGTATTGCAAAACACTTTTACATTTGAGGAAAAAAATGATTTGAAATACAGACATTAACGCAATATTTTGAGGTCATATATTGAAAAGATTACAACTGTAAGATGAACACTCTATTCTATTAAAATTACAATCTTTACAAAGGCGGCCATAACAGCCGTTTACCTGTCCAGAAGTGGAGCTGCCTACAAAGTCATCCTACTCCATCAGCTGGCAGTTTCAGAGAGAGCGTTTAATGCTTAAAGATTATTCATCTAGTCATAAATGAGGGGAGGGAGTGACGTCAAACCTACTACTTGAGTCACCAGAGAGTAATTAATACAGTCGTTTGTGACAATATAATTATTTGTAACAGAAGCTCAACTTATGTTTAAAGAAAATTGACATTTCATTTAGACATTTTTTACTTGAAATTGAAGGTTTAATGATAAAGTCCATAAGTGAAATTACTTACAGGTTTAGCCGGTTGTGAAATAATACACCTTTAGTGACACCGAATAACACTACTAAAAGATTCGTTCACCGTCTCCTGTAATCAACTCTCTAGTTTCATCTTCTGCACTCTCCTGACTTTTATGGGTATTCTGTACAGATCTCGGAGCTCTCTGAAAATTAGATTCCAACTCTGGCTGACTGCTTGACTGTTAGCTTCCTGATGCACTGCATTCCATGAAAATCTTTTCACTTGCTCTGCCATTTCTATATTTTCTCTTAGAGCCTCAGCACATGGAAACTGTTTCTCTGCATTTCTAAGCAGATAATATGTTCCCACACATTGTTTTTGAGTTTGGCACATCATAATAACATAATTAAATCTGCTTATATTAAAGCTGTTAGGAGCCTATAGGGTCACGTCAGTCTGTCGGTATTCGGCAGCGCAGATAGCCACCACACAGCCGCAGGTCACTATACCCTTTGTAGCCACGGAATACTTTGGCGGCCTGTTACGGAAAGCCGAGCTGCGCTCATGGCATGACGAATGGTGTGCTCCGTGACATAAAAGATCTTCCGGTGCCGTGGAGAACCCCCTGCCGTGCATCCCGCCAGGAAGAGGTACGTTTGGTTCAGTTGCGCGTTGGCCACTGCTTTTTTACTCATTCATTTTTATTAAGTCGGAGCCCTGTTCCAGTTTGCAGCCCTTTCGGTCAGGCATGCCCTGCTAGAATGTGTTAGCCTATCACATCTTCGCATGTCTCTCCAGTTGCCGTCCAGCTTGGCAGAGATCCTAACGGACAATGAGCAAGTAGTGACCACAGTTTCAAAATATTTTTAAAATGTCCGTTTTAGGATTTCATTACCAGGCATTTAGGCATTTTAATCTTTTTACGGTTCCTAGATTTTATACTTTGCCCTACCATGGTGTTACACTTATCATAAGAAGTTGATGTTAAAACTTCTTTATTATTTTTCAAATCGATTTCGAAGGCATTTTGCATTCATCCTCAGTGAGAACAAACTCCGTTAAGGAAATATCAGTTACTATATTATCCTTTTGCTATGTCACGTTCCCAGTAGTACTGGGAATTGCTGGGACTGTTTTCTCCCTTTCATAAGCTCGAGAAATAGCTTTGTGCGATAAAAACTTAAACAATTTTTGCTTATCTTTCATCTGTACACTTGGATCCTGTAATGAAGGAAGGCATAATGTCAGTTCAAACTGCTAATACCTAAAATGTTTACATATAGCATATTGAAATAAAATAATAATACAAATTTTAAGACAAAATGTAATTAACCCATAAGCGGTAACATGTCACATTGTCACAAATTTATGAGGAAGGCTTCGTAGACCAGTGTCGCTGTTAGCATGCCTCTAGTCTCCTATTTTACAAAAACAAATCATTATTTTATCCGAAGACAAACCAAACAAAATAAATCCATATACTCCTAGTACACGTTTTATCCCAAGTCTCCAACTAGTAGTGTTTGACCGGTGTGATTGGCACAGAAGGACAACCACAGAACATTGCTTATTATAAAGATAAGTGGATCATAAGCTATAAATATATTTATTAAAAATTTTAAGCCACAATTCCATACAACTTTAAAACCACATAATTTATTAATATACTTGAATACCTTTACTAGCTGGGCTGAGTAATTGATACATACACAGAATTTGGTGGAGGTATGTACTGTAACAGGCTGTACCTACATATTTTATGACCCGGATGCATATATATGCTTTTATATGAGAAGATATAATAATGCAGCATCAATAAAATGCATCACATGACAAACATTCTTAAAACACCAGTTAATCAATCTATACACACTTCGTACTTAATAAATAGCGTAATAATGTAACATATTTGTTTAAATTTATTTTATTATGTGACCTATCACCACAAGGAATGGTTTTAGAGGGTCTTCATTAATTTTTATTAAATCTTCGCCTTAATATTAAGGTAAGACAAGAGAGTAAGTCTCCGAGGGACGAGACGCAAGGGGGTTGGCGAATGTTACCACACCCTCCCTTTGTGACACCCCCTGTCAGTAGAGTTACAGATCATTCAAAAACATTCTGACGGCTTCTACTTTTGTGAATGAATCTTCTAGGTTTTAATGTACAAAGTGAATAGGGCGCATGTTTTTAACGGTCTGCTCTTTGTGTAGCAGGCGTTCCCTGCTACACGTATTCGCTGTCCTTGTCCCACAGCACATTCCTTACAGGGACCTTATTTGCGTTGCTATAATATACTATATTAATTCAATCACATTTATCTAAAATTAAAATCATATTACCCTTATCCGCTCCAGTGAAAAGTAAATCTTTTGCAATTAATGACTTAGTAAAGTGTTCATTATTATTTGTCTTAGAATGTTACTGATCCAAAGTTTGTAACATTTTTCTACATTGAAATTTAATCAATGATTTATTTTTTCACTTATATCTTGACTATATATTTATATATCCATGCGGATATAGGTAAAAGCTCCGTACTAGTAAAATATATTGCATTTTCTTGTCTTGGGATAAGACTTTTTGTTGTTTTATTCTGACGTATGAGTGAACTATTTAGCCAAATATCTTTGTTTCCAAATGAAGCACAAGGTGTAAAGTAAATCCAGTAGTACACGTTCACGCTCAGGTACTTGAGATGTGGCAGGTGCATGGCACGTCATCAAAGAAGAGTACCTGGCAGATCAATGACTCTGCTGATATAATGGTGGAGAGTGTGAGTACCAATATTAGTGACTGTTCGTCGAATGACGGAAACTCTGATTCAGACATGGATCTGCAGTCCTTGCCAGAATGCAACGTGAATTAACGTAGGTTAGTGCTGTTTCTTTTGTTATTTGAGACTAATATACTTCCGAATTTTTATATTGTTATCTCTTAATATACATCTTTGAGTATAATTCACATTATGCGAGCGGCCTGTGTCTTGCAATAATGGGTTCGTTTTTTCTTTATAAAAGCTTAACTCCATGGTATAACCATGGGACAAATAATGAGAGAGGTGCTTTTGTACACATTCAGTTATAGCCTGGCAGAAGGATATACAAACGTGATTTGTTTACATCTGCTCCAGATCTAGGTAACCAGAGTACAGTAGCATAGCTATTAGTAGCATCATTGGCCTTGCTTTTTGTCAGCTCTTAGCTGCAGCATTTTTATACGGTTATCTGTCTACGTAGCTTATTTTTTGAAAACTTTAGTACTAGGTACTCACCAACAGAAATGTCAAAATTCAATCAATTTAAACTTAAAACCTCAGATGCTGGAAAAATAATGTTTAATACTGTTTATTGGCACAAATATAATTAGAACGTAAATTAAAATTTAATGCCCACATGTTAAGCAATTTCAGGGTTCGAATTGTTTAATAATTATTATTTTAAAATTTTTAATCGTTTTTAGCTATACGCACAATATTCTTTAGAGAGTGAACCAGAACAGAAAAGAGCTGGACCGTTAAATAAATTTGTAGAGCACCTGCCTGATGTGCTAGAGGTCAAGAGTTCCATTCCCGGTAGTGTGCTTGGCGGTTGTTCTCCGACCAAGATAATTCCCTATTCCCCAGAGTCTGGAAGTATGAATGAGAGTACGAATGTGTATGTGATCTAATGATTAAAACCCAACGAATACGAATTAACACCTTCGATATGTTCCAAATTAGAACGGCCTCCGATATGGTCATTGCAGTTAAAGGAGTGTATTAAATGAAACAAATAAAAAAAGAATAAAAGAGGTCAAATTCAAAGTCAGTAATTACCCTTGAGTGCTATGGATCATGCGTGAGCTCATCAGGACTGAGAACAGGCCACCCAGGTTTAACCTTGCTCAGAGTAAATCGCCTGGGTACCTATATTTTTATTATTACACAAGCGTTTGTTTTAACAATGATGGTGAGAGGTGGCTTGTGTCTTTGCTATTAACACCGAGATGTGCACCAATCCAAGGTGACCATGCCGGATGCTGCTTCGTTTGGCCCGCCCCTTGCTGGACAGTCAGGTAGAAAAGTAGCAGCAAGCGAGAGGTCGAAAGAATGTAAATGTAACTGGATTGGGCTTGGCCAAGTATCACATTCCGGAGGTTTACGAATGTACAGTATGTGTGCAACTATATCGATATTATGCACAAACGTATAAAAATGAACTAATGCACATTAATAAAAACAGGTTTGAATCGCAGTAAAGGAAAGAGTACCAACCAGTGGCTTATAATGGCGTTACTGTACATCCTTGAGCATAAGCGTTTATAATGTAAGTAAGAGAATGTATAGTACTCTATATACATTGGGCTAAAACAATAGCAGTCTATAGCCATTAGCATAATTGTCGATGGGTTCTTAAACCCACTTACTCATTCACTTTGCATAAAGCACTAATATACGTGATGCCACTACACTTGTACACTGCTGAGAAACAACACAAAAATTTCACATTCTTCGACTTATATTGTGGCTTGAGCACATTGACCCTATCCATGTGTATTTGGGGTTTGGAAATTATGTTAGTAGTGCCTCCATATATTTTAACACCACCATATATTTCCGTAATGTTGGGATGTGTGAGTAGGTGTATATGGTATTGCTCTATTTATGTGTTGTACACAAATAGGTAGCAGGCAAATATTCTCCTAAGAAAGACAGTTTTATCCAGCAAATAAGCAACTCTGTACATGGCAGCTCCAGGTGTATCCAGGCCAACGAAATAGAAGCCTGTAAAAATGAAATACCTGAACGACAACCTCTGTGTATCGAGACTCTTTTCATACAGGATGATGGAGAAAAGAGGCCTCTTTCTCTAAAGGACAAGTGGAGATCCATGCATGGGTAACAAGGTATAAACCGTCAACATTGCAAAGGACAGCACATGAGGCAATAGTTTCAAAATTGATTTTGAGAACCCTCAATGGTTTGCTGCAATCATTAGCTGCACGTAATTTATGATAAAGGTAAGCAAAAAGTGCTATTTAATGTGCCAAACATTTTAATATAAATCGATAAATAGTTCTGGTTATACTTACTATAATGTTCTTTATATGTTGTTTTCAAATGCTAGGCTTTATCAATGAAGTCATTAGCTCTCTTGCTCTCCAATATTTCTGTGTGATGGGTCCGGCAGGTAGGGCTTCACAGGTTAAAAGATGTTCTTCAGTCATTTCCTCTTCTTTGTTCCACAGAGGACAATTTGGACTTGTATAAATTCATATTCTGTGTAAGTGTTTGGCCAAATAATCATGTTTCGTATGTAATTTAAAATTTGCTACTGCAGCTTTACGTAGGATTTCTGGAATCATTTCTGGATTTTTAATTAAAATGTTCCATTCTTGATCTTTGGCTTTGCTAGGTATTGATTGGTTTGTTTGTTTTTATGTTTGCTTTTGATTAATATTTTTATGGATGTGAAAGGTAAGTTTTAACTTTTGTTCTAAATTAAATTTCCACCTTTTTTGGCAAGGAAATCGGCTGATTAATATTAAGCAATTCCACAATGTGCAGGTATCCTCTGTAATATAATTCTTTTCCTTATTTTTTGAAGTTGTTGTGTAATTTTGTGACATTCTTTAATTTGGATGACCTTATTTTATATGAACTTATTGCACACAATGCTGCTTTAGAATCAGAAAGTATGACAGAATTTTTTAATTTATCTATTCTGTATTAAAGGTGTTGAAGTGAAATATGAATAGCCGTTACTTCTGCATCAAAGTTTGTTGTCTGGTATCCTGCTGGTTGATAGAATGAGAACAGTGAGCACTTAATTCCTGCTCCTGAGTTGTTGTCCAAGTTAGATCCATCCTTGTATATATGTAACCATTCTTCATGTGGGTAAATATTGTTCACAGTTTCTAATGCTAACTCTTTTAGTACAGGTTTGGAAGTTTCATATTTTGTAACTATTTGTTCTAAATCTAATTGAATATTAATTGGTCAAAAGTCAGTGTGTTTTCCTTGTTTAAAATGTATCTTTAGAATTAGGAAGATTGAGATCTGTTTTTAATGCCATATCTTTGTGTAGGAAACTTGTTTGTGTTTTCATCTTGATTGCTTGTAGTAATCTTTTCTCCCATTTTGTTGTTTTTAACCGCAACATTTTTTTATGTTGTATTAGTATCTGCTCCATTAATGTTAGATGTATTGGATAGTTCCGAGTTAAGGCTTGCATTGCCGTGGTTGGAGTTGATTTTGCTGCACCGGTTATTAGTCGCAGGGCCTGAGTTTGGCATACTTCTAGGTGATTTATGTTAGAACTGATTTATGCTACTTAAAACATATTCTTTATATTTTAATCTGCTATCTTGTGTGAGGTTTCACTCAATGCGTTGGCTGTTACTGCCTGGCTTTTGAAGAAAACGTGCTTGTCGATACTATGATAACGTGTTTGACCTGGCTAGAACTTTATCTCCCACCATTGGTGTCCAGTGATTCCTGAATTGCCTTTTTTTTCAGTTGAGCTATTCCTCGGACCTTCAGAGGTGTTTATGCTATATTGACCTTCAGTATGTTGGTATCGTGAATAATTGTCTTTGGAAAACCTGGAATTATTGCTTCCGATTACAGTTCTGTGTGTACTTCTATTGGAGCAAATCAGATTTTGATTTTGACGGTACTCGTTTAGAATTCTTTCAGTTAAAGTTAGCTGTAGGATCCACGATAACTGTTTCTCATAAGCGAGATTTCTTTTTTTATACTTTACGTCCTCCAACGTTAAGTCATATCACAGGATGAATGAAATGGGTGAAATGATGCCCAAATGAGTTCGGGGTCCATGAAGCTTTGAGTTCCCTGACATTCGTCTTTCAGGATAAGGGAAAACCCCGGAAAAAACCTTATCCAAGTTACTCAACCTGACCGAGATTCGAACTCGGGACCTCATGAAAGTGAGGCAGACACGCTACCATCTACGCTACCGAGGTGGGCATGAGCGACAATGTCAAATATCAACAACTAAACAGAACGCGAGCTCATAAATAGTTCCTGCCAATTTTTAACCTGTTGCAGTATATTTAAATACAAAGCTAGGGTATGGATACAAGTAGTTTAGAAATGGTTATACAGATTTGTTTTTCACTGAAAGAAAGTTGTATCTGTAGGAGGGGTGTAACTAGTATATCATGATGATGCATTTTATCTCTTAACATAAGTAACATTCACAGCTATACGGATGCACCGCTGGTATTATCTTTTGATTAGAAACATAAGTAGTTCATAAACTATAATTACCTTTGAACTAAACTTTTGGAACTTTTGCATTCCAAATTTAAAATGAGTGTGGATAACGAGGATTCAACGCTGAAGGCTCTAACGCACCTGATTCGCTACAGGCGAGAACTCCTCCCATTTGAAACACATAATAGTGATTGGTTGGTCGGTTGGTTGCTAATGCTCATGGAGTTGGAGAATTTCCATTTTCCTTCCGGCCTCCCATTAACGTGTGATTAGTTGTACTATGAGTTCTACATCTGTTTTTGTCAGGGCACTGCACTGGAGCAGATGATCTCCACCCAACAATGATTTCGGGTCCCTACACAGTGTGCAGGTCGGGGGTTCAAAAATATGAATCCTCTGGAGATGAGCGGCCAAACTGTCGTGGCCAGTAATGAGTCGGAAGATGGCAACACTACTGCTTCTTGGGTAGTCTGGGATGGGATTTTTACTTCCTTGTAGAATTTTCCATTGCTCTTTGGTACTTTTTTCGTTGCATTGTTTTTTCCAGAATAAGGTGATTCTATTGTTTGTATGTACTTTTGATGTGTGGAATGAGGTTGTTTGTTGGCAGATTTGTTCTATTTGTGTTTATTTTTTTGCCAAGGAATCTGCTATTTCATTACCTGTAATTCCACAGTGGGATGGAAACCACTGGAAGGGTATTTCTTTTTTTTTAAACCTCGTAGTATTCGTAATGAACTGTAAATTTCATGCATTCTATTGTTGGTAGGGTACAGTGAGGATAGGGCTTGAACTGCTGAATTAGAATCGCTTAGAATCACTGCTTTAGAGAAAGTGTTCACATGGTTGAACAGCTGTTTCAGCGAGGTGTTAATTGCTTCTAATTCTCCATCATAGTGTGCTGCTAGTGTGCCCAAACAGATGCAAATATTGAATATTTTACATGTTCAATTGAAATTGTTTTTATATTGAAACACATAATAGGGTTAACATGTTCTCTAGATTCGGAGGTTGCGGACATCGGGTAGCATGTCTCCCCCCCTCGGGGGGAAATCATGACTGTGCTCTTTTGTCGCAGATTCACAGCACGTAAAAGATCCACAAGCCTCATATAGAGGCCTCTCAACAAAATTCAAGAGAATTTCACTAAAATACTAATGAGATGCTGAGAAACATGGAGGTTAAAGAGGAAAGATAAGTCAAAGCACATTTTCAATTTCTGGAGTACTTGTTAATTATTCATTTGAGCCAAACTTCCACATATATTAACAAGTATTCCTCTTACAAACTACTGTTTAATTAGCGGATAGTACTCACAAACTCTATCGTGTTGACAATAAGTCATCATGACCATCCTTTAGAAGCAGATTGGTTGCTCTCAATACCTCTGATATTGTTGAGTCCCGCATTTTTGTGTACCTTTGCGTTCAAAGGTCCAAGGTCTCCCTTACATGACAGATCCGCCCAATCTAGAACATAGGGGTGAATCCGCTGGTCCTTAATTGTTAGGTGCTTTTTCTCATTGTTATGTGGCACAACAGTGCCTAGTTACAGTAACCGATAGTTTAAGGTGTACTTCATTGCACCAAAAACTATTCATATAATTGCATCACCTTCCTACACCTGGTTTTAATTAACTGCAAAGAACTCAAATATCGAACTGGGTCATTTTCTAATAAATGTGTATCAATATTGGTCGAAGGAGTACCAATTTTTGATGCTACGCCATACGATTCAAAGATTCAGGGTGGTGCTAAGTCCCATGGCTCATCTCCACTTTGTTTCTAGAAGACTTTGGATATACTTCTTAGCAAACTTTACTTTTTCTAATTTGAATAACTGGCTATTAAACTTGCTTAACTTCTGCATTGCCGACAGATGCTCTATTATGGAATTTGTTGCGAAATATTTATTACTTTTTTCTGGATGGAGCAGAAATTTTAAATACGAGTAAATCGTGTCATATTTCCCAAATCTGTTCCCAAAGTCCTGCTTTCCAGGTATAAAGTACAGAATCGTTGACCTTGAGTTAAAGTTCTGCCCAACAGCAGTGAGTTGACAAATAGCAGCGCCCAAATTAAACACAAATAATTTGTTAGAATAATAACTCAACGGAACTGGAAAAATTACAAAAAAACATTAAAATACAAATAAATTTTCTCAATTCATTTAATAAACCAATCGTGGAGGAGCATATCTACGTATGCTTCTCCACATATATATATAGGACTTCACGGTGCATATCAATATAGGTACACTTATCTGTCTATCTTCAAGGCTATAATCATTTCTGTGTACATATGGCAATTGTTATTGCAATTTGCTTTATTACAGCTATGTTACTTAGACTTAGACCTGACAAAATATGCTGGCGATAGGTACATGCAATATTGGTAGCTGCTTCTCCCGTTTTCTTCATCATGCCCAATTGTATCTACCTTCATCACTGACTTGTATTCTTTGTCCTTGAACAAAAGACTTGAGAACAGCAATAAGACAATTTCGGACAATGGGTTTTTCGTTCATGTCGTATAAATAAGTGTTACTACCCAATTTATTCGTAACTTCACATGATTGGTTACACTTCAAGTATCGTTTGTATTTTGATCATTTGTATCTCTTACATGATTTTGTACGTTATCGCACAGGGTAACCTAATTATTTGCTCGTATTCTACTTACTTTAACTCAGTTCCTCTACTCCATGTCTTTGTTCCTTCGGCTTTATTCCATGTAAACCTACACATATATTTCCTCAGTACAAATAGATATGTTTCTGTGGTGCGTGGGTAACGTTAGTGGCTTGCTTGGCTAAGCTTTTCTTTAAGATAAGTTTCAACCAACCTGCTTATTGTTACTCCAGGGTGATTCTTTCTCTAGGTTTCCATTAAGTTATATGTTTGGCACATTAAATTGCACACTGTTGCATAGCTTCATTTTAACAAGTTGCAGTGCTAATGATTGGAGAAAAACATTTTTGGTAAGTTTTGAAAGTTAATATTAATGTATATATGGTTTAAACAGCAAGAACATCGGAAAAAGATTAAAACTGCTCCATAAACAATTAACGGAATCCCTGGTGTTCAAAGCACGGGCTAAAGAACATTAAGAGTATAAGGAAAACTTTGCAGATAGTAAGTTATAGTGTCAACAGGAGAACAAGAGATGAAACTGATACAACACTCATGAATGTTGTGGGTCATCGCTAATAAGATAAAGAGGTGCCAGGAATAAATTCTGTTGAAGAGGATAATTTCATCCTACAACGAAACGTAAAATGAAACCGTGTTTAATTAAGTGAAGCAGCGATTATTACTAAAGCTAATGTCATTAAGTAGGTTACTGTCATAAGTGCTTCAGACTAACAGTGAGAATGTCAGATATCTCAACACATTTGTTCAAGGACAAAGAACACAAGCCAGTGAGGAAGATAGATACAATTGGATATGATGAAGAAAACGGGAGAAACAGCTACCAATATTGCATTTGCCTATCGCCAGCATATTTTGTCAGGTCTAAGTCTAAGTAACATAGCTGAAATTAGCAAATTGTAATAACTATTGCCATATGTACACAGACATGATTGTCGCCTTGAAGGTAGACAGATAAGAGTACCTATATTGATATGCAACATGAAGTCCTATATATTCGGGGAGGAGCATATGTGGATATGCACTTCCACGATGGGTTTATTAAACGAATTTAGAAAAGTTATTTGGATTTTAATGTTTATTAGTTTTTCCAGTTTTTCTGAGTTTTTATTTTAACCATTTGTTTGTGCTTAGTTTTTGTCCTGTTTTTGGTCAAGTGATCCATATTGGACAGAACTTTAATTCACGATCAACGATTCTGTACTTTATAATCGGAAGACAGGTCTGTGGGAACAGTTTTGGGAAATATGACACGACTTTCTCGTATTTAAAATCACCATTCCCACAAAAATCAGGTTATAAATGTTTAGCAGCAATTTTCAAAAGGAAACGTCCGCTAGTAATGCGGCATCAGCAAGTTTATCAGCCAGTTCTTCAAATTAGAAAAAGTAATGGTTGCTGAAAGGTATGGCCAAGTCTTTAAGAATCTAAGGGGAGAAAAGTCATGGAAGATAATACCTCATCTGGATCGTTGAATCGTATTGTTTAACGTCTAAAATTGATATTGATTCAACAACAATTGATGTATAATTTACTAAAAATAATCCAGAACGATATTTGAGATCTTGTAAGTTATTTTGAGCGAGGTGCATGAAGGTGAAGCAGTTTTCTGAAGACTGGCGTATTGCGACGAAATACACTTCAAACAATCGGTTACTGTAAATAGACATACCTGTACTACTAAACACAGGAAAGTATCCACCTAACAACTGAGGAGCACCTGGTTCAACCGTTTGTTACAGTTTGAGCATATCTGTATACAAGGCAAACCTTGGATCTATGTTTGAAAAAAGGGAAACAAAAACGTGTATCTCAATAATATCAGACGTATTGACATCAACCAATCAGGTTCTAATGGATAGTGATAATGCCTACTATTATCGATTCGATAGAGTGTGCCTACTAACCACTAATCGTTCTGTGATTTCTAACAGAAAAATTTCTATATATGTGGATATTTGTCTGGATAGAATGGTCAGTTGGCATTCTAGAAATTGAAATTGTATTTTTGCCTATAATGGCTCTTTAACCCCTAAGCTTCTCAGCGTCCAATGTGTATTTTATGTGAAATGGTCTTCAATTTTCCTCAGAGGCCTGTTTATGAGGCTTGAGTATCTTTAACGTGCTGTAAATCTACGAGAAAAAGCACAGACTTTATTTCGTTTCGAGGGGCGGACATGATATGTGCATAAGGGTGCTCAACTGCTCATGGCAAAAGCCAGATATAAACGCTTCTAAAACTTAGTACAAGTGTAAATAAACTCTCAAAATATACATGTACACAACAAAACAAAGAGGTAATAAAAAGAAGTATAAGGCCAAACTGAAAAAAAATTCTCTTCACTTAATTCTAAAATGTAACTCAGAAAATAAGTCAAAAAGCTTCTTCACCACTTTGTTGCCATCCGCCAGTATTTCTGCAAAGCTGACCGGCAACTGCAGAGACGTCCTAAGGTGTGCTGGGCAAAACACTCTAGCAGCAGGTGTCGGACAGATAACGCTTCGTTGATAGAGCGGCGTGGGGCACGCTAAGTATTTTTACGTCGGATGAAGTTCATTGCATTCCACCGCCTATGAACCTGCAACCTAACCTAGAAAAGGTTACGTTCTAACTCCTAGATCTCAGGGTTTGGCAACAAAAAAGAGAGCAATACAGCAATTAGTTAGTAAATGTCACGCTGCGTTACTTGCACAAAATGTAAAACACTGCTATGAGCCGCTTTCAACAACTTCGCAGAATAATATCTCAATTGTAGTAATATCTACCTCTACCTGGCCACATTGGTTTACGCCGCTCGTCGTAGCAGCAATTTAGATTTCCAGATTGTTCTAGAAGAGAAAACATGCAGAACGTTCAGGATATCCGAGGATAGGGCTTCCGGTGTTTACAACTGACCGGTGCTTATCTCATAAAGCTTTAGCCACAATAAATGTAAATTGTAGTTTCCTTCCGCTACAAACAAGATCATTTGTGGTTTTAAAATCTGTATTTTAATTACTTTAGTTGTTTATTATGGTTAGCTGTATATTTATCTGGGAGTGAAATATAGCCAGCGTTTGTTTTTAAACGTTGCCCCATGCTTTATTACTTAACGGGTAACTAATATTACTTATTAATTACTTAATGCTCCAAACCCAGACTTTGTAAATACTTTTAGCTCTTGGTTACTTAATCGAATTACCTTAGAGGCTTTTTGTTCGATGTCCCTTAGAAGGAAGAGAACTTTTCAACAACGGAAGATTTTTCAACTATTGCAATTGTTATCAGAAGAGCTCTAGGGACTCACATATACATTAGACATTTCCCGCTTTATACAATTGGCGCGGGATAAAACTTAACAATTATTTTATCTATCTTATTCTTATCCTGTGCTGTTCGTTTACTACCACTTTCTTTAATTTTCCCTTGTAATTTGCAAATAAGCACCAAAACGGGATGTTAATTTCTACTATCCCAAATTTAAAGCTATTATTTCTGAATTTTTAAATTCTACTTTAGACTGCATTATATGAAATGTTCGCAACATAAAAATTTCCCCATTTTACTTATACACATTAGCTTTCCTACTATTCCACGGAAGTAATTAATATTTGGAAACTTCCACAGAGGGCTCCTGCTCTCAGAAACAGATTGGTTAACTCCTGTATTTTCAGAAAAACGTCTACATTTTTAGCTAAGACTAGCGGAACGTTTACAAAATTATTTCCTCTTGCCTAACTTTCCAGATGGTAAAAAGAGTAATGCAACATATACTTACTGAAGTCATACACTAGTAAGCGATTAACGCCATGCAACTTGAATCAAAAATGGAAAATAAGACCTCAATACTATATACTCGTATTCTGTGCCTCAGAATATATTGTTATGGCTAAAGTTAACCAAGCTAGTTGTATAAAATAAGTAATAAAACTTTTATGATAAATATAGCAGTGGAACATTAATAGGTGGCGGGAAACTGCGAACGACTTCGAGAGCCTTGGGGTGAAAAATTTCAAACACCGCCATCCAGGATCACAATTAGTACGTTATGGAACAAATTTCAACGCACAGGGTGTGTTGACAGGGAGTGAGTGAGTGTGGAGTTTTAAGAACCCCTCAACAGCCCGGGGTCTGCCGATAATCTCCCAATCTTCTATACAGCGCCTGAAAATGGCATGCTAGTTGCTCAAACGTTTGTTCAAAGTCCAATTTTAACTAACCAATTTAATTTGGAGTATGTAGTTTATCTATTATTTTGTTTTGGAAATATTCTAAAATTCGATAGTGGTGCTAAATTACTATGATAAATAGGTAATTCAGAAGAAGGATATAAATAAAAACGTGTCTGACACAAACACCAAAGGGAAGAACAGTCATGGAACGAAACTCCTAACGCAGATACCTGGGTTATCGAGGGGTACACCAAATGAGAATAACAGCTTTTCTGATATGTTTTATACAGAAGCCCCATGGCAGTGCAATAAAGGACATGTAGAAATATATAGCAACGCATGTTCCTAAAAGAGTTTTTCAAAAATGATTATTTGACATACGTTACATCCTCCAATGATTCATTTTCCTTGGAGTAATTTATTTTACTCTTCTTCTGGTAGTACATGATTCCTATTGTGATAGGAAGTCCAGACACCGTGTATCCGTGTCTTGGTGGTGAGCATGCTATCCTTTAAATATAGAGGTCCCGGATTAGATTCCCGGCTGGAGTGTGGGAGCTATTCATTAGCCAGGACTATTCCGTATCCTCCCTAGAGTCCGGAAGTATAAATGAGAGTGTGAATGTATCTGAAGTTAAAGTAACATCCAAAATAAAACCAATCCAACGCCACTGTAAGCGAATGAGCAACACTGCTATTGAGCAATTGCTCTAAAGGAGCCCAAAATGGACTTAGATATTAAGAGTGGCATATAAATAGAGCATAAAGATCAGACAGAATGGAAATGTTGTTCTTCACAGGCTCTTTACGAAAATTTTAATATATATATATATATATATATATATATATATATATATATATATATATATGTATGATTTGGTTTCAACATTTTAATCAAAATCATTTGATAATATTTTTAGGCACCTTTTACAACTTAAGTCGTTATTTGGGGTGGAAGAAGTGCCGCCTCTTCTCTCTAACTCAAATACGGAAGTGAATATTTAACAAAATCTTCCTTATGTGGAAAGTAATTGTTCTTTCACACAGGCCGTGTGTAGGCTAAATTGTGGAAACGTGGAGTCAGACTGAAAAATTCAGAAGAAGGATACGAAGAAAAATGTTTCTGACACAAATATCAAGGGGAAGAAGAGCCATGGAACGAAACTCCTAACTCAGATACCTGGGTCATCGAGGGGTACGCAAAATCACAATAACAATTTTTCTCATATGAGAATCCCGGCTATGGCATTGAATTTTTCAGTTTGACTCCTCGTTTCCACTTCCTTATCTGGTTTAAGATAACGAAAACACAGATATGTACATCCTTTTCAAAATTTTTGGGGGAAATGCTAGGGTCTTGAATACTCTTATTCCCCACAATCTATCATGATCTGGTATACTGTTGTAAATGTTATACAAATACACCGAAACTTCCATCCCGAGGGGGAAGGACCTGAGGTGGCCATGAGGGAATTATAGAAGGGAGTGAGTTTGCGGGTTTGGACGTTACCTATCACATATGTATAACTGTAATATGTGCAACCAAACACTCTATCATAGAATTGTGTTCATTACCTTCTGCTAGCACTAGAGACGTTGGATCAAATTAAAATAAGTCCACGATTGTAAATACTTCACTGCATTATAATGCAACATTTACAAATGCATCACTGTTAGAAATAACTGAAACGTTGAACTGAATAACGGTCCGTTACGAATTAGAACTTTTGCACACGACAGCCAGAAATGTTAACATGTTATTTCCTGTCCTAAGGTTTATTGGTAGTTTGGTGACACAGGCCGCTATTCCATGAAAGTTTTGTCACATATTCTACGTACTTTTAGATTCAATTGCAAGACAAATTAGACAGCACTACATCACTAGCTATTAAACCTGTTTTATTCTCTCAGAAAGACCTACGTATACGTGGATTTATTGCACATTATCAATATATTAGGGGCCCAAATGACCTTGTTGTCGACGGGCCCTTAAAAACCACACTCACTCACTCACTCACTCAATATATTATATAATAAAAGATACGATGCTTTATATTCCCTATCCACTCTTCGCTGAACCATTGTTTAAAAAACATATTCTTCTACCCACTTAGGTAAAATAATTCTAGAAATGGTATACTGTAAGTTTACTTATACGTATACACAATATGAAAAGGAAAATACAGTAGGCTTAAATGTCAATCAAATATTTTAATTTCTAGTCCCATCTGATGGCTTTGAGACGACATTCCATATGCATAAAAAGTTTAACTTTGCAAAGTTGAATTGGACATAAAATAAGTGTTCCAGCGAAGAGCACGTTGTTTGTGCAGTAATATTTTGTCGATCTCTTACAGTGTACTGATGATATAAAAGTAAACCAGAATGAAGAGGTTCTTCAGAAACTATTGCCAGAACATTCAAAATATAACATTTCATTTGTGATGAAAGTATCTTGAACTTACGTTATTTTAATGGAATTCCACAGAACCATTTTTAGAAAGTCTATATATTCTAAAATTTGCCAATTTTAAGGATAAACTTACAAATACCATTTTCGCTTCCTTGGAAGACGCTAAGATTAAATTCCTAAATTCCAGATTTCATACTTAACCTACTATTTATTTTGTATGTAGCACGTCCACACACAGACGTGCATTCTTATTTTTATTCTGGGAGTCCCAAAATGCGTAACTCTGGTTAAATTTATAGAATGAATTTTTGGCGAAATGTACCTGTTACGGAAAGTAAAAGAAGAAGATGATAAATGATGGAAAAAACAGTGGCTTTCATTGACAATTCTATGCCTTCTCTGGTCTTTCGTAGTCCCGCTGACGATCTGATTTATGTTTTGGAACAGCTTTAGCTATGCAAAGGTAGAGTAAGACTGAAACTTTTGCTATAATTGCCAAAGTAAATGGAGGAGCAAAGTGAAGCTTGAAAAATCTATTTATTGTTGCTTCAACAAGTGAAAAGCTTATCTGTTTGCCTTATTACGTTTTGTTGAACATGTTCTAAGTACACATATACATCAACTTTTCATTTAATACGAAATTAGCTAAGTCTTGCTTAGACACAATTCTTTGCTGAATTCATTGTTTGTATTTATTTACTTTATAAAATTTAGAATGCAGCCTGCTAAAGACATTAAACACTTCATATCTGTTGCTTGAACTTATTTATCTTTGTTCCATGAAACAATCACAGAAAAGCTACTTCATCATAAGCAAATTTGCATGTGATTTAAACAATTTGATGCATAAACGTTTCAGCGGGGCAACCGATTTGTTTTTAACACGTAATGGACTACTGCTTTGATGATTTCTTGCAAATCATGGTGTCACTAAATGTATGTAGCTTCAATGGAGGTGATATTGAAAGTTAAATCTCTCCACAAAACCTGTTTTAAACCCTGTATATCTGATGAGCTCTGGGTATCAAGTTTCTGGCCTGAATATGGGTAACTGAAGCAGTGCTTCATAAAAAAAAATTTGTAAATAATTTAATAACCTTGCTAAAATTGTAAAACAGAAATCCAAGGGAACTGGCAGACGTTTCAGGCACCGTTATATTCATTTATGCATTGTAAATCTCAATTATTATTAATCACTCTAATTTTAAAACTCCATTTGTAAAATCAATTTTGCCAACAGCAATGCAATATTTTTAAAAGCATCAAATATTTTAATGGTTACTGCATAAATAAGGATTGTAGAAGTTGTAAATACCTCAAACTACAATTTAAAAAGAAATAAGAAAGTATTGACTTGCAATGAAAAATATTGTGAAGACATAAATATATATGAACACATTTGACAATTTAAGGGCTAATATGTTCTATATGTACACAATTGTAAACGGATTATATAATTTTAAATATATAATTCGTATGAATATGTTAATATTTGTTCCATGTAAGAATGTTTAAGTATGTAAACATATTTTACGATTGTTAGCAATCCAACAATAATACAATATTTAAGATTCAATTACTATGATCGTTAGTAAACTTTTAACACAGAGGGGAGACGCTTACATGAAAAGCGTTAAGAGTACATTAGTTTGCCCCAAATGATAGAAACTGTAAACGAGAAAAAAGTAATAAGATGTAGAGCAAGTGTACAAAGTATTTATACTAAGTATATATGAGTAAAATTTATGAAGTACTGTTAAATAAATCTCCGTCTCAGTCATTATAATATGTTTGTCAATGTTTTTTGCTTTACAAAATAAAACTCATAATAGGAAAGATAACTTCTTGTATTTATTTTACATTGTGCCCCATAAAAGAGCAGTAAATATCTTAGATTCTGTAAATTAGTTGGATAAGCATTTTCATTTTTACTTTACTGACCCCACCCCTCGAATTTTCATAATCAATGCACGTGTTCAAAATGATTTCCTTTAGATTACACACAGGATCGTAGACGTTGTAACCCACATCGGCTGGCATACTGGATGGTTTCAAATGTGACGTTGTTCCAGGCGTCTGTCAATACAAATTCCGTGATTCTTTGTGAGGCACCCTGTAGTTTAATATATCAATAAAGTCCCTACTTCTACGGATTGTGTCAATAATTAGCAACGAGTGCTCGTACACATTCTGTTTGAATGTTGCCTTTAGCTATTGAGTTATACAATTTGTGTCTTAAAGAGGAAGTGAACTCGTCAGCTGGAAACAAGGAGCACGTCGTTGAGGTAAACTGAGCAGTTGTGTCAACAAGTGAATGCGACCTCGTTAATATAGTTCTAGCTCAAAAATTAAAGATCTTATTCCTATTCTTTAAGATGCATGTTGAGGAATACAAATTTGAAATGATGTGTGGGACAGATATTCCTGTTAAACAATTAGACATTAATTTTTTCTGTAAACCTTCCATTGAAATAATTTATATTATGAAAATGAATCAGCAAGGAACTTCTTACCGTGAATGATAGATGGTATAGTGAAGGCTATTAAATACTCTAAAAAGTACGTTAGGAAATTATCACAAGATAGTACTCTATGTATGTGAATCTACTTCTAGCTCTACGCAAACATCTGTGTTCCTTCCGCTACACCTTGCCCTTCAAGTGGCCATTTACAGCAATCTACAAACTCAAAGTTTTTGTGGCAATTCTCTTGCTGTGTCTAAGTCATGTCCCTACGGTTGGAAGGTTATATCTGTAGCGTAAAAAGTGACACAGGTAAATAAAGTAAAATAAAGTAGGGCTAAGAAAATTGACAACGATGTGTAGCACTTAGGAAGAGCAGGAGAGCATCAAAGGCAGTTAAGAATATATTAACAGTTAAGTTAACACTACCAAGGGTTTTTTCGACATTTTTACTATATTATATTATGTTTACGTTAAAAGTACAAAATAATTACATGACATTATGTACTTTTCGGGTCCTATCACTCAACCATTGCACGTGAAAGGAATACATTTTAATTTAGTTTGAAGCAATTGAACGACTAAAATATAGTCTGCGTGTTAAAGTAGCATATTTTAATTTATATTAGAGGGCTGTTCAATAAAGAATGATCACAATTTTTTTGGACAGCATAACTTTACTCATCCTCATAATGTTGATCGGGCCCAAATGACCTCGTTGTCGACGGGTTCTAAAACACCACACAGTCACACTACTCATCCTCATTATTTTGAAGGTCCTTCTCAAAATAGTCGGTCCTGAATGCGAAGCACTTTTCGCAGCGTTCCTGTCAGTCTTCAAAGATATGTTGGAAACCACTTTTTGAGAGATATTTCAAAATCACCTCCGCAGCCTTCACCACTGCCTCTGATGATGGATAATGCCTCCCACGAAGGCGTGTCTTCAAGCTAGGGAATAGAAAAAGGTCTTATGAGGCTAAATCCGGTCTTTAAGGAGGGTGAGGGATGCACATCACGTTGATTTTTGCATGATATTCAGCAACAACATTGGCAACATGCCGCCGCGCATTATCATGGTGCAGCATCCAGCCTGCATAACAGAAGTGTGGTCTTTTGTGCCTGATATGTACCCGCAATATTCTTAGGACAACCCTATAATATTGTCCAGTTACTGATGTGTGTGCTTGTGCAACATGCTTATAAACCATCCAATAGTACCAAAGAATGAGATGACCACAACTTTCCCAGCAGAAGTAACCACTTTTGCTTCTTTGGGGGTTGATGATGATAGAAATTTCCACATGGAGCTTTGCTGTTTGCTCTGAGGATCAAAACAATGTAGCCAAGTTTCATCAGCAGTGATTACGTTTGAACGAAACTGTGGATCTTCCTCTAACATCAAGTTTAACTGCATGCAGATCTGCATGCGAATGTTCTTTTGTTCGGGAATCAACAGTCTTGGAACCCATCGCGCACAAGCACGTCTCATGTGTAATGTTTCGTCACCAACGTGTGGGTGGCACCTTTCTTTGGAATTGATTGTCTCCCCTCTTTAAACATTTTACACCACCTTTGAGCTGTGCTCTAGGGAAGAACAGACTCTCCATAGGCCTCCTGTAATATTGTATAGGACTCAACTGTAGATCTGTTGAGCCTAAAATAGAATTTTAAAGCCGCATATTGTTCCTCGCGTGTTACCTTCATTGCAGCGGTAGGCGATACAGAATATGGCTGAATTTTCCGGGTTCTTACAGGCGGGAACCAGGAGTACCAACAATGAAACTAATACGGCGTGTTTGTTTCACATTAAGCTAACAGAATTTAATAAGATTGAATTTTAGTGCGAAAAGTTATGACCGCCAAAACTTATGATCATAATTTATTGAACATCCCTCGTATCTGAAATTAAAGGAGGCGCATTGTGCGGTGGGCAAGGATATGTGAGGGCAGTCAGAGGGAATAGAGGTGATACGAGAGGAGGCTGAAAATGACTGAAAATTGGGATTGAACGGGAGCCGGAAAGTAAAAATGTTTTACTTATCACAGAGACTTTAAGTAAATATTACAACAAAATGAATAGCTTACTTTTATAGATGGCTATGCATTGCATATGCATGCGAATAAGCTGAAACAATTACTTACTGAACAAAACTGTTCCCTGGAAAGTTATCATGCTACACCAGACTTTACGTCAGCGATATCAGAAACGAGGGATACGTAGCAGCAAGCTTCTTACAGCATCCAGATCTTCTAGAACATCCAGACCTGCCAGCAGCCTGCATCAACGAGCATCCTATCACCTAAATAAATCCGTTATCATATTGTAACGGTCATGGTAGGGATCGAACCTCCACCGGTTAGATTATGACATTTGACAAAATGTGTTGAAAGTAGTTCAAGCCTGGAATTCCGAATAATACAACGCTTACATTTCAAAAATAAAAAATTTAAGCTGCCCCAATGTAGGTCAACATGCGCAGTTGATATGCAGATGATGGGCAGTCAATGGTGAGTTAAGTGTTCGTGTTCAGTTAACAAAGTCGTCAGACATCGTCACGACTGTCATCGCAAGGGTTGAACTAGCATATCTGAGAGTCTACTAAGAACTTTAAGGTAAGTTTGGTTGTATTACATTAGGCCAAGGTCACCTTTCGACCTGATGTACCTTTTCAAATAATAAACCTGGCTTACATACGAACTTTGGGTTCATAAACCTTTCTCGACCAGATTGCGGTTACGTTCCCTACCCTCTCTGAGTAGCCGACCTCTGAAATCTGCACCCCCTTTTCCGGGGTTCGCTACAATATCTTATCTATCTCTCTACGTAGCAGACATCTACTTCCTTCTGTACTTGTGCTTTAGCAGAAGTGTCTAATTGACCGTTAACATTAAAAGTAATTAAATATACAAATGCAATATGTGAGTGGCTGTAGGAATAGGATATTGCGATACAAATGTGGTAAGCACTTTATACGAAACGATCAAACGTTTGAATAAACGAGGCACTTGCGCCGAGTTTTTTTTTTTTAAATTTCGAGATTCCTTTATTTGCTTACATTTGAATTGCACACTGTTTTTGCGTGAATTACGTAGATTCGGAAATCTGGTTTGCAGAAATTTAAAGCAAGTTTCGGTGAAGTAAAAAGCCGTGAAATTGACAATCGGCTGTCCTCAAGGCGGCTGACTCGGTATTTTGCTGCACGAAAACAAACGAATGTAGTCACTGTGGTACACTTCTATCGTCCACTGTTACAATATCGAACAAACGACTGCCGCAAGCTCCTGCTTGCCTTGCGGCGTTTTTATAACTCATAGCCATTGTTTCTAGAATGCCTTCATCCTCCCATCCCCTCCATGCGGGGGTGCCTCAAGGAAGTGTGCTTGGATCCCTGCTCTTTCTCATATTCATCAATACAGTACTATCCTACCTAGGCTGTACGTTGTCCCAGTTTGCTGGCGATATTGCTGAAACAAACGCCTCCACTCGCCACCAAGTTGCTTTACTCAGGCTACAGATCTATGCGGACAACCTGACGATTTGGTTTAACACCTGTCGGCTCACAGCAAATCCCAGCAAGTCGCAAGCAGTGACGTTTACGCGGCGTTTAGAGGCCGATATTCTAGTGCTACGGATTGCCGGTGGTTCCGTCCATTGGTCGACTTGCGCAAAATACCTAGGCGTCAAGCTGAACCACAAGCTCACCTAGAATGCTCACATCGCAGACCTGTACAACAAGGTTGCTCGCAGGATGGCACTTACCACACCCCCTCTATCAGAGAAAATCCGCCATGTCCCTATCCAACAAATTTCTCCTGTACAGGCAAGTCCTTCGTCCCACTCTCACCTACGCCTGCCCAGTCTGGGTCACTGCCGCCAAAAGTCACACCCAGCGCCTCCAAGACAGATTTATCCGTACCGCAATCAATGCCGTTTGGTACATTCCAAACACATTCACCGCGACCTATCCTTATTCCTCCTAGCTGAATATATGCTCTCCTCTCCCAAAAAATCTTCGACTCCCTTTCCCATAATTCCAAAACCCATATTCGTAGTCTCGGGGAATACGATATCGATCCCGGGGAACGATACAAACATCTCGTGCTCTTCCTCCACCGAACCTAAACACATCATCTCTCTATTCCAAATTCCTCATCGTAAAAAGCAATAGTAAATAACACAAAATAGAAATAAAAAAGCTACATACCAAAATGCCACCATTTATCACAGTCTGAATAGCAAAGCCCCCATTGAACCAGTGAACGACATAGTCCTGCAATGGTTTCTGTTGTAAGGCCCCGACAAGACTTGGCAGTAACCCCTTCCA
This sequence comes from Mantis religiosa, assembly GCA_030765055.1. NCBI lineage: Eukaryota > Metazoa > Arthropoda > Insecta > Mantodea > Mantidae > Mantis > Mantis religiosa. The sequence continues at coordinate 235,401,113 of CM060950.1, forward strand.
ACTACACTTACTTTACAGCCAGAATGCCGCAGACCTTCCGAGAAAATTCTCCGCAACAATGGACCGGACTCTCTAGAGCTTCTCTCTGTCTCTCTCTGGTCCACGCGCCCGTCTCCGGCTTGTGGCAGCCGCACAACAATGCCCGGTCGCATTCAGAAATTCAAAAGTACCATTTTGAGAAATTACCACTATTACTGAAACTATGAGAATACGACTATTAAAGTTACTTTTGGCACAAAACTGACTTCATGAAAAAGAAAGAAGCGTAAATATCGTGAAGATAGGGCCTGGGAAAGCAGCTAATGCAATAAAATGGTACAAGCTCTAAATATACCGGGTGCAGTCTTTGGCGACTATTAGAAAGCGACAACGGTAAAGTGGCCTGGGATTTATTTCTACTAAGGTAAAGTAGAAAGTCGAGTTAAAAGTGTTTATTATGTAAATTAATAAACGTACATTGTGCATGGTATTGTGTTTGAAATGAAAGCAGAACACATTTTAAGAGGCAAGTGGAATATAAATAAATCGTATGTTTGCCTAATGCTATGTTAATCATTTCAACACATTTTGAACACTTTGATTAGAAGTACTCAGCCAGAAATTCATGATGCCGTCGGTATACAGCATCGCTTTCACCTGGGGCAGTAAAGCAAGTTGCACGAAGTACAACAACCTCCATATGTATGATTTTCTCTGCACTCGTCCTTAACAACGCACAACAGCACAGACTTTGAAAGTACTTCAACTACAGTAATTCCTACATCAGAAAGTCGAGTGTTACATGCACTACACTTTCTAAACTCTTTTATTGTTTATTTACCAATATTCTAAGCTAAACGTTAGAAAACTCTAGTGGGCACATTTTTAAAGAGAAAGTTATGGAAAATGTATAGCGTTTCCTTGGTTTGAGAATGCTATTTACAGGATGCCATAGCCAGTGTTACGTACATTGTGAGCATGTATCAGTCTTCAGTTGTTTATAAACAATCACAAAATGGAGATAACAAATTCTGAACTTAGAGTCTTTCTAAAACACAACTGTAAACAAGATTATAAGGTCGCTGCCGCAGCCCGAGGAATAAATAATATGTGAAGTGGAAGGATAAGGTGTCACCAGAGAGCGTGCGGGATTTTTGGGCGCGCAGTCGTTGGCAGTATTTTCACCCGTTTATGCTTGCGGTGTTTTGGCTCAACTTTTCCGATGTTATGGATCAAAGGGTTTGTATGCCGGTGAATGCACGCCCAAATGCCTAATGCCCAATGCCTCGGTGATCGTCGGGATGTGGACTTATTGATGTTGAGAGTCGTTTGTGGTGCGGATGGGAGCTGATAGGATTTTCCTAAGGGAGAGATTTTGCAGGGTTTGAAGGTATTTGATGGTTGTTTTGGATGCGTTTGCCCAGGCCACACATGCGTATACAACCACTGACAGTATGAACGACTTGTACAAGATAACCTTCAAGGGAGTTTCAGTTGTTTACTCCTAAATATGTGGGTTCACATCTTTAATCGCTGCCTCCCGTTATCGGCAATATCTTTTACGTGGGTGGACCAGTTCATTGTGCATGTCAAAGTCACGCCGAGATGTTTGAATTGCTGTCGGCAGTGGAATAATTGCCCATCGGCCGTTGTGTTCATAGCCAAAGGGCGCAGCTTTGAAAAATGGATAAGCTGGCATTTATTTGCATTAATTTTAATTTTGCAGTCATGGAGTTACGAAAGGAAGCGGTTAATATATCGCAGCATCTCTAATAGACGGAATCGAGGATTTTTATGATGGTTGTATATTGCAGTGTCGTCAGCGTACATGGCCACCTTGCATCTGGCGTCCACGGGGAAGTCGTTGGTAAACAGTATGCACAATACCGGAAACATGATGGTCCCTTGCCGGAAGCTAGCATCCATGACTCTCTCCTTAGAGGAGGAGCCGCCTACTTGTTAGTAGAAGCATCTGTTTTCTAAAAAGTTGTGCAGCAGCGCTAAGGAATTTTGCAGTCCGAGAAACTTTCGGGCAAGTTTGTAAATTAGGCCGCTGTGCCAGCACAGATCAAATGCAGCGTCTACGTCCAGAAATAGCGCCAACGTTGAAGAACCATTGTTAAATTGCTCTGTCACGTCATCAGTTAATTTAAGAGTAGTAGAGCTGTTGAATGTTCTTTTCGAAAGCCGAATTGGGATTTGGAAATGTCATCCCGTGACGAAAGTTGATTTTGGAGTCGAAGCAGTAGCACCTTTTCGAGCAATTTACTAATAGTAGGCAGGAGACTAATGGGGCGGTAGTTTTGAGGCTGTCTGGTGCTTTTCCCGTGCGTCGGGAACATTATGTCCTTGGCTCGTTCCCAAGTATCAGGGAAGTAACTTTGCAGCAAACAGGAGTTGAAAATTCTTGTGAGGTGCACCAGGGATTTTCTCGGGAGATGCTTGAGTTCCTCATTAATCTATCTGTCCGGGTTGGGGGATTTTCCGTTAGGTAGCTTCCTAATAACTTGTAGACATCCTGCGGTGTTGTGAGGGGCAAGTGTTGCTCATGCCTCTGTTCCACCCAGTTTTGTACCCATGCCTGGACTTCCCGTTCTACCTCGAGGTTCGTCGCATGGTTCTCTGAGAATTTTTCTGCCAGACAGTCTGTAAAACCTTCGGCTTTCTCCTCGGAGGAGAATAGCAGGCCGAGGCGAATGTGCAGCGCCTCAGTGCCTGAGTTGGCGCTCGAGGAGACTTTAAATGCCCTTAATAATTTCCACAAAGAATGGTTCGAATGTGTGGTCTTTAACATTTTCTGCTCCCACTGTCAATTTTGTGGAGTTTAATTTGTTGCCGAATGATGTTGCGTAGCCATTTTGCTAGCACATTGCACCCGGGCTGGCGGATAAGCCAGCAAAGTCTCGTCAAGTGCCGCCTCCTGGCGATGAGCTGCTCCACCTCAGGGTGAGTACAAAACTGAGTGGACTTTTGGTATAGCTGGTAGAATTTCTTTTGGGCATGTGCAGCCAGGCGGTCTAATTTTCAAAAGCGGCGTCAATGTCTGCCTCGCTGTAGTATGTCAGCCCAGGCTGCCCCATCTTTTGCATTTCTAGAGTAAATTTATTCCAGTCTATACCTGTGCCCCTCAGAGGGCCGGTGAAACCGGTCGCGACGGCGCCGAATATGTCGAAATGCACTAGAAGATGGTCGGAGTCCAGGCTGTGATACGCAATGAAGTTGTTTCCTAGTGCCGAATTTTTGTGAGTGCGAAGTCCAAAATTTCAGGGTCGAAGTGCCCTGTTTTGTGCCAAAATGTAGGTTCTGGAGGACGATGAACCTAGAGGTCATTATTTTCCGTTATAATTTCTACCAGGAGTTTTCCAGCCGCGTTCGCTCGGTGGGAGTACCACCAGGGGTGCCGGGCGTTGACATCTCCTGCAATTATAACGTGCTCCTCCATTGCAAGGATTTTTTCGAGGTGAGGTCGAAAATCGGGAGAGTGGCCGGGCTGACAGAAGGCTACCAGCATCAACGTTGTCCTGTTAATAAGTGTTTTAAAAGCCGTGAACCCTAACGTTCTTTGTGGTGGCAGATTGACAGGGGCATCAGCAACTTTGTTTTTGAGTAAAATGGCGATTCAACCCCTCTGTCCGCCGATTCTGTCATTCCGAAAGGTCTGGTAACCCCTGAGTTCAAAACTGTACACTTGTTTTAATTTTTTTCGCAAATAGATGCGACTTCAATTTTGTTACGCCGCAGGTAGTTCTTAATTTCGTGCTGCTGCCTGTAGATGCCGTCGGCATTCCACAGGAGCACGCGAGTTAAAGTTATACCTCCCCTTGGTTGAGTCATTTACTCGAAAAATTCTGTGAGGAACCATACTACGGCTTCTAATATTTCTGCTGCAGCTTTTAAACTTCGTTAAGAACGGCCGTAGCTTTGGTAAATTTGCTTGGATATTCAGGTCCTTAAGGAGATTGAATACCTCTTTAAGGCCACCCAGGTCGCCAAAAGGCGCCTGGCTGAGGTGAGCTGTTGGAGGTTGGCCAGTTTTTGGCGGCACGGTTGCTGAAGGCACGGGTGCCGTTTGCCCTCTCATGGTGCCCGCAAATGAGACGCCTTCTCTGAACAGGGCCAGGTTGGCAATGGGTCTTGGCCCTGGTTAAGCACTTTAGGGTACCCTGGCTATGGCTGCCAGTTGGCGACGGTGGTGTTCGTTGTGGAACGTCTCGCAACCTCTATAGCTGGCAGGGTGCATCTCCCCACAGTTCGCACAGTGGGGTATAACGTCCTGCTTGGCCTTCTTCTGGCAGTCAGCTAAGGGTTGGAGGCCACCGCAGAGGACACACCGGGAGGTCATCTGGCACATTTTAAATGTGTGCCCTAACTGCTGGCAGTTAAAGCATTGAGTAATATTACGGTTAGTTTTCAAGACCTCCACGGTGACCATGATATGGCACGCCTCTCACTCTTGCAACAAGTTCTGATTTGATGTGGTTCTGTCTAGTGTAACTTGGAATATTGGCAAGGGACTGCCATAGGATTTAAGCTGGCGAACCTGGACGACGGTGTAGCCTTTCCCCTCCAGGTCTTCTCGGATGAAGCCCTCCTCGATGTAGGGAATGGGCTGGTCGCTCCTGGGGGTGAAGCTGAAATTTTCAATGCTGGCGTTCTTCAGGAGCGTCATGGTCGGCACTGCATCCTACTTGCGTTGAATAAAGAGCTTCAGGCACGTACGTGTTTCTCCAGCTTGTATTGTCCGGCGGGAAGAGGGCTCCGAAGGATGCGGAGAACGTTTGTCGTCTGACGACCGTCGGGAATGACGATACACGGCTGCTTTGGGTGTCAGCTGAAGGAGTGAGTGTAGCGGCGGTTGTCGGGGAGGGTGTAGTCGTGGAGGTGGATGGTTGTGAGTGTTGTATTATGGGGGATGGACGGGTGGGACTTTGTCGTTTTGGGACCGTGTGTGTGGGATTTGTACGTGCTGGTAAATTGGCGTCGGATTTTGCTGGCGTCGGTTATTCAATGTCCTCATCCTCCTCAGGTGAAGACAGCGCCACGTATCTATTCGCCGTGTTGAGCGGCAGGTTGAGGTGCCATGCTTTAGTTTTCTATTTTGCGGTATGAGGTCCCGGGCGCTGACCGTTGGTATCCAATTCCTGGCCACTGCTCCGGTGTAAGGGGAGCTTTCTTTGTGGAGCGGCTTGCCACTCTTCGCAGAGCTGCACTAGATGGTGCTTTTTAATAGCGTGCTATTGGTAGCAGCGCGCCCGGTCGGTAGCATATTTTGGAAACCTCGGGACTCCGGGACCATGGCTTCCAGGATTTCTTGGAAGTGAGAGACCTCCTTTTGGAGCTCTTTAACTTCCCGAAACAGTTTTTAGAACTTTCAGTCCATCTGCTCGTCCTCCGCGCTGCTCTGGTCGATAGGGTCGTCACCACTGGTGTATGGTGTAGCAAATGGTACTCTGAGAGGAGGAAGTTGGCTGCTAGTGGTAGGCTGTGCACCTATAAAGGAGGCCGGCTGACCGCCTCGATGGCTGGCGGGCGGCTGTAGGGCGGCAGCTGCTGCTACGGCCTGCTGACAGACTCGAAGCATTAGTGATCCAGCCGCTTGGCTAGCGCATTGTGCTAGGGCTGCTGTTGCCCCTTTTGCGGCCGCCATTTTGGAGTAGCGCAAGTGCTGCTGGAAGTGGCTTGGCCTGCAGACGCTACTTGTTGCATGCAACAAGGGCACATAGCCGCGCGTCCCACGCTGCTTTCGGCGGGGTTTAGGTGCCTTGGTCCTGGTCACTGGCACTTTGATATCTCACTGTTATTAAAAAAAAAACACACACATACACACACACTATAATTGCACTGTTTCTACTACCTATCTATTTAAATTACCAATGCAATTTGCACATTTTCCACTTCTTCACAAAGACACGCAGAAGTATTTTAAGATAAGTATATTCGTGCACACAGTACTTAGGCACGACCTTAACACACTAGTTCAGCAGGGCTCGATATAAAATTCACAACTATATGCTCACCATCAAAGAACCAATGATCAGATCAAAAATCCATAATAATCTAGATAGGCAAAAGTCGTAGATATATACTCACCTTTAAAGACCTCCTTTCCCAGAAGCAACGAACTTTTCCTTAGCAGTTATCTCATTATGCGGTATAGGTAATGTTCGTTTCCAGACAACAGAAAGAAGATATTAAATCGAAGCTGTGACAACATAATATAACTAAAATTTACCGTAGAACCTTTTAAATATTAAAATGCATTTATTCCTGCTATCAGATTTCACAGATTGCATCTCTGGACAGTTCGACACAATGTTTCATTGCTGGTCATTCAAGGATTTCTCTGCTGGCTCACAGCCAGGAAGAAAAACGGCTGATCTCGTGTATGATATATATTTATAATAAAAGGTTAATATATTACACTCTCAATATTTTCTCAACTCACTTTTCCACATAGGCTTATTTACCAATCTCTCTTGATTATGCATCAGAACTCATTCAGACATTGTCAAATGAAACCTAGCTATTATCCTCTCGTGGATGAAAAAATACGACAATGAAAAACTTTTATTAGCTCTAGTTCAATGATATACACAAGGTGGAAGTATTACGTATTAACGGATTGAGAGAAAAGGATAAATTTTAATTACATACATTGTTAACAATGAAAGTGCATTTTATTTTTTAACTGGTAAGCACATGCTAAGAGTTCAAAATTTCTGGAAAAATACTTCGCAGATAGTCGTGTCTGAAGAGAATCGTGTGGTGGCCTATTGGCTTCGTCGTCTTTTGGCTTGCCTATTGTGATGGAGTTCCGCAGAATCCCTATGCAAAGACCAACAGTAATCCGCAAGCATTACTTCATTCCAACGGCCCTGGTATCTTTGTGCTATAACAGAGATGTCCTGATGGAATCTCTCCCCATGTTCATCACTAACAGCTCCACAACTAGGAGGAACAAATTCTAGTTGGGAGTGGAGGAAATGGATCCTAAGGGCTGTGTTGCATCCGGGGTTATTGTATTTTACAGGAACACTGTCAACATATGCTTGTAGTTGTCATCTCTTTCTTTTGCCTAATAGTCCATGAAGGCCCTTGAATGTTTCCCAAGCTTCCTTTCTTTCCCCTCCAAATTTGGTCAAATGCAGGATCCTTTAGAAGTTCTCCTCTTTGTGTTCTGACAAAACTGCCTTCCTTAACTTTTGCATCACTTAATTTCCAAAATTTCTCTCTCATTGTGTTTTGTTATTTCACAGGTGTGCCAACTACCAAAAAATTCCTCAAAATTTAAAATCTTCACTCTAAGATATGAAATGTCACTTTATCTTCCAAACAAGAGTTGATCTATCATTTGTATGGTGATTTTTTTAATTTAGCTCAAGGAAATACATTTAAATTCACTATTTGTAAGCCCGAAACATTTTCCTTGTTGCCCAGTGTAGTCTGTACCATGCTATCGCTTCTCTTTTCAATTTGTTACAGATTTCTAAATACTTTTCTGACCTTGATTCTGTTCCAAACATCCTTAAAAGAACCAGTAACCTTTTGTCTTCCACCTCAGCCCATATAGTTTGACGAGACATATCCTCGAGAGTGTATACGAGTCACCCATGTTGATATATCTAATGCTTGTTGCTGTAAGTGCAGTGATAGTTATTACGTATTGGTGAGTTTGTGACAACACTTCTGTATTTTAAAAAATCCTAGCATCCTTGTAATACTCGGAAGGCTAGCTTTAACTCCGTGGGGACAGAAAAATTGATTACGTTGCAAATTCCTCTAGCAGGCCTTCTTGTCTTGGGCAGACAGTACATGGCTTCCAGTTAAGTCCCAGACTGGCTCAGTCGCTGCACTATATAAGTAGACTTCAAAACTCAGTAACCGAAATATACATAGCTGACCTGAAAAGTTTTCCACCTAATAAAGGTACAGGACATTTGTACAGAATTTTTTATTTTTTTAGTTTTCAATATATTCTCCTTGTAACTCTACACACTTCCTCCAGAAATGCTCTTATCTCTGTAGCCCCTCCAAATAGTACTCGGCGTTTATCTGTGCAAAATAATTGTTCACGATAGTGATTGCTTCTTCATTTGAGGAAAATCTCTGTCCTCCGGGGACAATATACAGATGAGGAAACAAAAATAACTCTCTAGGGGCTAGGTCTGTTGGGGAAGGCGGATGGTCAAACAGTTCAAACCGTCATTCGTGGATTTTCACCATTGCAACCGCTGAGGTGTAAGACGATGCGTTGTCTTGGTGAAACAGGATTTTCTTTTTCCGCAAATGTGGCCGTTTTTCCGCAAGTTCTGCCTTCAGCTTGTCAAGTATTGATACGAAGTATGCTGCTTAATGGTTTTTCATTTCTGAAGATAGTCGATTAAAATAACTGCATGACTATCCCAAAAACAGTCATCACTTTCCCAGCCCAAATAGCAGCTTTTGCTTTCTTGGAGCCGGTTCCCCATTCCAAGTCCCCTGTTTGGAGAGTGCTTTTGTTTCGGGCGTATAATGGTGTATCCAACTTTCACCTACAGTAATTAATCGGCGGCGAAACTCAGATTTATTGCATCTAAACTGAGCGAATAGAGCGTTGGAAATTTTCATTCAAATATGCTTTTGATGAAACGTGAGAAAACGCGGCACCCAACACGCAGACAGCTTTCTCATCCCTAAAATGTTGATTTAATATGTGACAGACACGTTATTTTGACATGTTCATAGCGTCTGCTATCTCTCTCATTTTAATTCGGCGGTGGTCTAGCACAATTTGTTGAACCTTGTCGATGTTTTCGTAGTTAGTTGCAGTTGTTGGATGTCCCGAAAGTTCATCGTCTCCCAAGCTCTTACTACCACGTTTAAACTCAGCCGCCCAAAATGTCTGTTTGGTAAATGATGGTGCAGAGTCCCCAATACATAGAATCCAACTCATTGTTGATTAGCGTAGGCGTATTGCGTTTCAAAAGCAAATATATAATGAGAGTTCGATACTCGATTTTGTCCGTTTTCTAATAAAACACATCAACTCACTCAAACAACTGTTACAGAACAACTGAGTGTCCAACATAGCTGAAACCTCAGTGAGTAACTGTCAACAGATGAACAACGAAATTCCCTAGCTTTTACTTACGAGAGCTGACTGCCATCTTCATGTTGAAGTCGGAAACCTTTCAGACTATCCTCATACTATGTATGCCTAGCAAGTGGAATAATTTGAGGATGTGTAGGGCTTCGAGTTAGCCAACAATTATTTTCTCAGAGTAATGAATACCTAAGTTCAGCGAATCGATGTTCTTTTGACAAGGTAGTAGCACTGTGTTCAAGACTCACATAACTGTACTTCGTTTCATAGAAAGTTTCATTGTGACTCCAATATTTTGAGGTTGTTTTGTACTTGAGAACTTCACGTCGGTTGTGCAAAAGGAAAAATAACATAAAGATGGAGCACACATATCGTAATATCGAGTAACAGCTGCACCCTAGTGTCTCAATCAGATTTTTAACACAAAGTAAGCTGACTCCAGCTGTTGCACGTAGCTTTTAGCGCTCTGGGTTTAATAGTCTTTAGCTGTGCCCGCTAGTTCAAAAGTTTAAACTTATAATCGATAGAGCATCTCTCAGGAGATGAGCTGCAAGAGCGGTTCAAACTTAGGTATTAATGTAAATACTTGGAAAGGGTTTCATCTCTCCATTCAAATAAACTGCAGTGTGTGGTCGCCCATTTTATATTTGCCTGTTACATTCCTCGAAGACATGTTATTTCCGCTTCCTGCATGTCTTCAAACACCATCACGATGGTGGTTCGATGTAAATATAACTTGGATCCGGTTTATCTTTGTTTTTAACTTTCACATTTAGTTAGAAATGACTTCAACACTAACATATCTGTGGCTCCAACATGTAACTAGAGGTTCTCTAGAATATCTTCGTAAACCTTTATCAAATAGACCTATAAATATTAAAATAAATAGATTAGAAACATGTTCAATTTCTTCTTGGGCAGCAAGCCAGCGGAAAAGACGATTAGATATCAACGTCTCGGGAGTGTGCATCTCTCCCAGCATCAGGATATTTTTTAAATCTTATAACTACAAATGAAAAACATGGTATAACACAAATATAAACAAAAACAAAACACTATCAAAATTAGCATTACTGAACAAAAGACTGCTTTCAGTAAATTAACTGTCAGGTTAGGAGATGGCGTGAGTATGGAAAATTAATTGGGTCAAAGAATTGTAACTACTTAACTTGATTATCAAGCTTTCCTTATCTGTGTTTCTTAAGTCGACGGATTTCCATTTTTAGGGCCGGTTTCTAAGATGAGCTGAATTGAAATCCAGCATTACGATTAAGCGTGATCGTTTTAGAGGAAATGGCCGAAGCATCCTTAATCCTCCGCTCACAGTAACTGTTGCAGTTTGCCAAGATGGTCGTCTCCCGAAAGTTGGCTCTACAGTCGTTATCAAAACAATGCTCTGCCAGCTCAGAATTCTCAGATTCTACTAAACGAATGTTCCGTTCATGTTCGTTAATTCTGGTAGCGATGGTGCTTCCGGTTTGTACTATAAACTCTATGCGCAGGATTTCTTAAGCGTTGGATTTGCGGTGTAGTGCGGGCAGAGGGGAAGAAAAGAGAGCTAACACGCTTTTGTTTCTGCAGTGTGGTCAACCTAGAAAAACACAATTCAGCCAAATTGCGGTAAGATAAGCGAAGATATGCGCCGAAAGAATGAGATGTGGCAACAAATATTGAACTCCATCCGATATACCCTATGCTTATATATTTACTGCTATATAACACATAAACATATTAAACAAATATTATGACAGCTATAAACACTCACTCGCTTTGTGATTCTTCGATTTCCAAGTCTACTGCGTCACTTTCATCGCTTGTATTCTCTAACGTGTAAATAATTTCATCAATTGCATTTTCAATTACACCATCGTTTCTCCAATATTGCATTTCCAGCTCTTGGAACTTCTTATCGTGTCCTTCCCACTCCATTACTTCAATAATAAGAGTCCGCTGATTTGTGGCTCTCCTTAACATTGCGTACTTTGTAAACATTCTTTATCTTTGCCCACGCCAGCTCAGTTGCATTCAGATCACAGTTATATGGAGGTAGACGAAAAATAGTGTGTCACCTTTTGAAAGCCATAACACTGACAACATAATCTTGCTTTTAGATTTGTTGCAAACTGGTTAGCTAATAGTTATCCTCAAAATTGCTGAAAATGAAATGGCGTACGTGTGTAAGCTTAGCATATGAGCCACAAGATGTCATAGTGTGTTACGCATTTCCTGTTTCAAAGTTGTCATCCGTGTTTACGGATATAAGCGAAACCTACCGAATGAGCACTTGGGACCCGAACGCTCAAGAAATCTTGCGTATAGAGTACGGTGTACCACATTCACAGTCGTTTGTTCAGTAATGCGAATTTTGATAGTGTTTTGTCTTTGCATATATTTCTGTTATATCCAATGATTCGTTTGTGGTTATAACATTTAATAAATATCCTGATGATGGGAGAGATGTACACTCACTGAACGTCGATTTCTATTCCTATTTGCTCCTGGCTTGCTTCCTAACATCAACTTGAGCATATTTGTCATTAGGAAATCTTCACGTCTTAAATTAAAACTTGGTCAAAAACTATTTCAAGTTTAGAGATGAAAGGAAAGCTAAGCTACGTGTAACAACTGTGTAATCCTTGCGATATATTCACTGTCGTAGAGTACATCATCTACCCATCATACAGAGGGAGGGCAATGTTAATTTAGACAATCGATTAATGAGCAACAAATCAGAATACAGTATAACCATTATATGTTTCAAATGGGGTGATGTTTGTCCTGCGCTGCTAGATGAGCAACCAATCGGAGTCCTGCAGTGTCATCGTATTGCATTCCCCCTAAGTGGTGTGTGACGAGCGCCAAACTAATCAATCTCTAATAAATACTATTTGCGCTAAGACAAAAATTGGATTTTGCAAAAATCTGATCCTGATTCACGAGGAAGGAGAGAGTAATATATCTAACATAACTGAAAAAAGAACAGATTTTTAGCTCAAATAGTTTTCCTAATACGAATAAATAGAAAATTATTTTATAACAACGCATCCCATTATAACCGTTGCAATAGATATCATTATTGGTTGGCATATGTGCGTGTACGTATATTTGTAATTACTCAAAACTAAAATGTAAACGGAAATAATAATTTCTTCCACATTAGCTGAGTGTAGGCTAAGGTTCGAATAACTAGAGCCAGACTGAAAAATTCAATGCTATAGCCGCGATTTGAACCACGGATCTCCCGCTCTCGTTGCGGTTGCTCTAACCATGTGAGCTACTGTGCCCAACGTGCCGACATGACATTAAATTCTACAACTGACTCGTATAACATAGTGGTTTAACTATGAAGCCTGGGACAGTACTTACAGTATAGTAAGTCACCACAAAAGGTGCGTGTCTTATAGCATATGAGAACTTCTGGTGGTGTACCGGGAAACATACGAGTGACCCAGTGAGCTTGATCATGCATAATGACACATCACACGTTAGCAACTACAAATTATATAGGATTCTGGGATTCTTATATTCGGAATAGCCTGAAAAGACGATGAGATCCAAATAATGCTGTACCTCTTCAGATGCTGCAGCAACTAAAGTTTATATGGTTAGGGCCAAAATAGAGCGAGAAACCTAGGCATTTCGTAGACGCTCTTTGAATCGATTTCTATGGACTTGGCTGAAATGATCCCTGCATCAACTCCTTCATTATCTCCAGCGCTTATGCCAGGATTTTCACTTCTTTTCCTGTCAGGCACACTGCCGCCTCATAATGAAGGAAATGTCATACCGTAGCTGCTTTGTATTTGCATCACTGATTCCAGCTTTAACCAAAGTACACGATGAACGTTGGATGAAGCTCAGTTCTATTCAATAACAAATAAACACACGTTTCCATATCCATTCTATCAAATTAATTAAGTAATGAAATGTTTTGAATGTACAAATGCCATGGAAGTAAACGCATACTTCCTATGTTAATATTAATCAACCAAAACATTCACGGACTTTATGTACACCGCGATTACTATCGACTGTCCCAAAGATTCTCTGTGATTTTTAAGAAAATATTTTATCAATTTTATTTTTAATGAATGCTGTATCCCCCAATATTAAGTAAAATGTATGCTTAAACAATCTTTAGAATTCTATCTCTATAGAAAGCTTACGCCTTATTTGATAACTACTCCAAAACTGGCTGTTTTAAAATCATTAGCCTTGTGCTGACGTTGACCACCAATATTGTTTTCTAAATGCCGAAACAAGTGACAGTCAGTCAGTTGCCGCCAGATCGGGTCTGCATGGAGGTTTATCAAGCTGTTTTCAAACAAATGAGCTCTTGGGAACAAGTAGCTACATGCAGACGTGCATTGTCATAATGAATTACTCAGCATGTCACGTGCTCTTCACTGCAGAAGGTGATGTCACTACATCACCACGTCCACTTTCTATCCTCAAGCAGAGTACACAGGATTTTTAGGGTTGAAATTTTTTGCTTGAGCTTCACCTTCTTGGCTGAACTTGAAAGCCAACGTTACATAGGTTTTTTTCTTCCAAATTCCTGATGAAACTTACACCTACATACAAGGACTTTTCAATAAAGAGAGATTACACTTTTTTTAACAACGTACCTTTACTCAACCTCATAATGTTGATAGTCCTTCTCAAAATAGTCTCCCCTGAATAGGATGCACCTGTTAGAGCTTTTCTGCCAGTCTTCAAAGACAAGTTGGAAGTTATTTCTTGAGAGATCCTTCAAAATCGCCTCCGCAGCCTTCACCACTGCTTCTGATGATGGATAATGCCTCCCGCGAAGGCGTTTCTTCAAGCGAGGGAATAGAAAAAAGTCACATGGGGCAAAATCTAGGCTAAAGGGGAGGGCTGAGAAATGCACTTCATGCTGATTTTTGGAAGATATTCAGCTAAAACGTTGCCAATATGCGGCCGCTCATTTGCGTGGTGCACCATCCAGACTGCTTCTTGAAAATGTTGACTTTTGCGCCTGATATGGACTTGCAATGTTTTCAGGGCATCCCTGTGGTACTGTTCTAGTTACTGATTGTGCAGGTAAAGCATGCTGATAAATCATTCTATGAAAATCAAAGAATGAGATGACCATAGCTTTCCCAGCAGAAGCAACCACTTTTGCATTTTGGTGGTTGGTGATAAGGGACATTTCCACTCTGAGCTTTGCTGTTTCGGCTGAGGATCAAACTAATGTAGCCAAGTTTTGTCAGCAGTAATTACGTTTGAAAGAAACTCCCGATGTTCCTCTAACATCAACTTTAACTGCATGCAGATCTGCATGCGAATGGCCTTTTGTTCGGGAATCAACAGTCTTGGAACCCATCGCGCGCAAACACGTCTCATGTATGTTTCCGTCACCAACGTTTGGGTGGCACCCATTGAAATGTTCAGTATTTCAGAAAGTGGTGTTAAAGTAATTCGTCGATCCTCTATCACAATGACAGCAGCAGTGTTGATGTTTTCTCCCGTAAGAGCTGTAACTGTATCACCGGGTCCAACTTCCTTTGAAATTGAACCTCTCCGCTCTTTAAACATTTTAAAACACCTTCGAGCTGTGCTGTAGGGAAGAACAGACTATCCATAGGCCTCCTGTATCATTGTATAGGCCTCAACTGAATATTTGAGACGAATTCAGAATTTCAAAGCCACATATTGTCCCTCGCGTGTTACCTCCACTGCTGCGGTGGGCGATACTGAACGTGTCTGAACTTTCCTGGTTCTCACAGGCGGGAAACAGGAGTACCAACAATGAAACTACTACGGCGTGTTTGTTTCACATTAAGCTAACAGAACATAATTGGATTGAATTTTAGTGCAAAAAATTATGACCGTCAAAAATTATGATCAATCTTTATTGAACAGCCCTCGTATTTAGTCACCAATGACAACTTGACGTTAAAGGTCATCACCAAAATCACTGCATTGCTTGAGGAGACTAATGCACTCTCTGAACGTTTACCTCAATCAATATTTTTGGTAGCCAGTGCGAGCACAAATTCCAATAATTTTAATCACATTTCCATTAGAATACTCCTTGAAACTTTAGAAAACTCGCAAAAGAAAGCCTCTTTGCTCTCGAATTTTCCCCCAATTTTCTGCACCAAATCTTCAGGTCATCCACTTCGTTTCTTCTGCTGCAGCCATCTTTCAATGCTTTAATCGATTGTTTTATTGTTTATTCGATCATAATGCATTTTGTGTTAAGTTCACTGATCTCCAGATGAATTTCAGCGACTACTTCTGCATTAGGAAGACAAACGAAAATCGTGTTTCGAAACGGGTGGGATTTTCAACTTGCTAATGCGTTTTAAAGTACTCACAAACAGACGTAAGCATGGCTATTCGATTTATTCTTTAACTGCTTCTTTAGCTACCAACGGATGCCGTTACTCAGCACGCATGCACGGAATGGCACCCTACTGCTTTAGCTGTAGGAATAAACACGTACTTTCTTAAAGAGTCGCCCCGTACAAGTGTTAATTGCATAGAAGAACATTGGAAAGAGATCCCAGATGTTGTTATAAGGCTGTGCTATATCCCAATTTACATGGCGTATATAAATTGATATCGGGGTTTTATCTCTTTATAATATTTATAGCATTCAACTTACCGTTATAAATGATAGGCAAAATGAAAAAGCAACTCAAACAGTTTTACCAAGAACCTTACAAATTTTCAATGTCTTTACACTTTGTCACACGGCACACATCAAGTCTATAGCCAAGTTGTTCCCAAACGTTGATAAGTGTGTATTCAGTAATTGTAGCAACAGCTGATTCAATCCGGTTTCTTAATTCAAGGAGGTCAGCTGGTAGCGGAGGCACATACACACGATCCTTGATAAAGCCCCAAAGTTAAAAGCTGCATGGCGTTAGGTAAGGAGAAAGTGGAGGCCATGCATAGCAAGCCCTGTCATTGGGGCCCTTGTGGCCTATTCAGCGCTCGAGTAAAGTGACGTTCAACAAACCGCGTACTTGGTAATGTCAGTGAGGTGGCACGCCATATTGCTGGAAAATAAAGTTCTGTTGTTCGTTTTCTTCCAACTGAGGAAAGAGCTAGTGCTCTAGTGTATCAAAATAAAAAGTGCCAGTGTGAGTAGGTTCACCAAAAAAGAAAGGCACATAAACTTTTCGCCAGAAAACTGCACAAAAACTTTAGGGAAATCTCCTTGCATTTGTACCACCTCGTGAGTGTTTTCTGAACCCCAGATGCGCACATTATGAGTGTTAACATGTTCACTAAGGTGATAGGTCGATTCGTCACTGAAGTCAACATGATCCATAAAACCGTCATCGTCATGAAACAACATGTCGTTTGCGAAGTTGACACGTGATCCATGGTCTGTCAGCTTTAGAGCCCGTAATAACTGTAAACGGTAAGGATGTAGCCGTAAGCGTTTTCTTACAACTTTCCAAACAGTCGACACAGGAACTTGTAATTCACGACTAGGCTTCCAAACTGATTTCTTTGGGCTAAGAGTGAACGACTCTCTCACTCGCTCACAGTCTCTTCACTTACTCTTGGTCGTCCCGTGCTCTTCCTTTTACAAAGGGAGCCGGTATCTTCAAACTGATGATACCATCTACGAATGTTATTATCACTAGGAGGATCACAACCGTACTAAATGTGGAACGCACGTTGCACCGTAACTACAGATTCGGGAGTTGCAAACTGCAAAACACAAAACGCTTTCTGTTTACTAGTAGCCATATTTGCTACTACCGCTGTCTAGCGGATTGCGGCAGACAACATTCCACGCACATGCGCACTGGTGCCATCAAACAAACCTGTATGAGTTTTTTTTTTCATTTGACATATAAATTAAAACTGTAAGTTGAATGTAATAAATATTATAAAGAGTTAAAATCCCGATTTTTATTTATATACACCCTGTACTGTAAAGCCTCGCACTGTGTTTATGCGTCTCAAGGATGGCCGGCTACTCTTTCTACTAAAGACCGTGTACCTGTATATGCGAGATTAACACAAGATGTTCATCAATTCTCATACTGCACAGGAATCCATGAGCAAAACTGGGGAACTGTTTTAAGAGAGAGCGAGTGTGTGAGTTTCAAGACGTGTTCTGGAAGACCTGTCGAAGTTTTGGAACCTTCTGTATGTTTTTCATTCTATCTATATGGAAATGCGCATTAGAACTACTTATAAAAAGATTATCTCGTTCAACACAAAACGAGTAGAAGTGTAATCGGTTCCAAGAATAGTTCGGACAAGATGAATAAATACTTGATTAACTCCTTACTAACAGCAGCATCCCGATAAAGATAAAATGACATATTAACAAGCCAAAAATGTGATATTCTTCTACGGGTACAAGTCAAAAATACGCTTTGCAATATTGAGGCCTTCAAACTGCTCTTGACAAACCCTTTCTTGAAGTATCCATTGATTTCTCTCAGCCTTTGTCAGTGAAATCGTTTCATCTTATTGTATGATGTATCCCTCCCAGTGTTGTCATTTTCCGATAGGCTTCTTACATCATCGGTCCCTTTGGCTACGCCATAGTGGGTTCCCTATGGAAGTTGTTCATGTTTCATATCCTCTTGTGGCGCCGAGTGCCAAATGTCATTATAAACTTTTAGCCTATTCTTGTACTTTCTGGTTACAGAAATTTGCAGTAATCTCATTAAGTGTTCAATTTATAGATTTACAGATGACGAGGTTTCCATAAATTTATTTTTACGAGAGTCGTTCAAGCTACAACACCTCCTATATTTTCAGGACTGGGACCAGATAGAAACATGTGGTTATATTTTTAAAGTACCCGTGGACGGCTGGAAAATGTGTGACAGAGATGGTGGCACTGTACAGTGCACAGAACTCCAGTGGCAGCGACGAGATTAAGGATTGTTTCTGATACTTGAAATGGCGACGTATTCATTGCAAGAACAGCGTGTAATCATTCATTTTCTCCATTTTCGTGGTGTGACACCTATTGAAATCATGGCCAGTTGAGTGAGGCATGATGTGGTGGCACCACAGATGTGTCTAATGTGCGTTCCTGGTTTCAATTCCTACTAGAAGGGCCGTCATAAGTCATTTTGACTGGTACGGAAGTGTGAACAATAGCCTTCGGATCTGTCCACATCTCTTTTTGTTTTCCTTCCTGATTGGTTTATGACACCCTGCAGACCCTATGTCGATGAGAAAGAAAGCTTTATTGCCCAAGTGATGCAACTCGTGCTATTACTTAGGAATTTACGAGGTGTTGAAGCAAAAAGTTTTCCGTTGAAGTTGTTATGGTCGAATACCTGGGGAACTCCATTTTTCAGGAACATAATGAGCAGAAACAAATTCTCTTAACGTTTATGGTTTATGCGACTTGATGACAAAGACACACGTTCTCAAAGACTAAGTACAGATCGTTTTGCAGCTGCTACTCCTGTGTGGATTACTTTTATTGCCAATTCCTTGCAGTGTTACATTCCAAGCGCAAATATCACTGTGGATGAGCAATTGTTTCCTTGCAAGGCTAGATGCTCTTACATTCAATATATGAGCAATAACCTGGACAAATTTGGAATAAAGTTTTAACTTGTAGCTGATGCAAATTCAGAGTATCTGGTGAATGGTTTTCCTCACCTGGACAACGACGATCAGCACCCCACAGGTGTTCCTCTTGCGGAGCATGTTGAAATGCGTCTTATACATCCCTTTGTTTTTGCAGGAAGGAACATTACATGTGATAACTTTTCCACAACCAAATGCATTGCAGAAATTTTGAAGCGTAAACGTACAGGAATTATGTGCACAGTAAAGAAATGTAGAAGGGAAATCCCTCAATCAGCAAAATCTGCTGCAGCAGCTTTGCACATAACTGTACTTTATAAGTCAGGTGACATAACTCTGATATGCTATGCTCATGGAAAAAGGAACAAAAATAGGCTTGTTTTGACTTCAATGCGTGACAGAGTTACTATAAATAAACAGCATCCTAAAAAGCTACCAGAATCAGTGGCTACTGCAATAACACCAAGTACGGAGTTGGCGTCATCTGTCAAATGGCTGAACTGTACCCAGTGAAATATGGATCCAGAAGGTAGCCTAAGCATGTTCCTTACAATGTGTTGGTCTTGGCAGCTATTAATGCAGGGGCACTCTATATGGAAGTAACAGGTGAAAAAGTAAGCAGACGTCAGTTCTTATACAACTTAGCAGCAAGTATGTTTGTGGACCATGTTTAGGCAACGCTGAATACTCGTGTGTTAGGTGCTACGATACCGTAGGTGGCTTTGAATGAGCGAAATCAAGTTTATAAGTGTTTCTTCTACTCTATACTATAGTATTCAAAATTTTATATTCAAACACATGTGTTTGCGAAGGGAAGTTATCTATTTTACATTTGGTTATCGTATATATTTGGAATAATTTTCATTTTACCATGTAATTATTGAAACAAACGTAAAATTATATAGTGGTAAACTTTATGAATAATATTAAATAAACTGGTCTGTATTAACATTTTTTACCATTTTAAGAACTGCAAATGAAACTGCAACCGACAAAATGTCAGTTTGGTCCTTCTCGGTAGGCCATACTCGCCGGTCCTTCTAGTGTTCAGGAACTATTAGTTTTTAAAGAAAAAGCAAAATCTGATAATTAAAGTTCAACACAGGAGCTGTTTTAACAAAGATAGTAATTTGATTAGTTTATTTCGTTCAACTTTGTATCATTATAGAATGGTAATACACCTAACCAGGTGACCTTTTTTGCTAAACCGTATCATTTGCATCTACAACATAACCTCCAACTGAGTCCTTTCCAGAAACTCAAGTTCCGGCTCATTGAGCTATTCTCTCACTAGGAAATACGCTATCAAGATATTTGTGTGCAGTATCCGTTGTAGTTTGGTGATCAAGCGCGAAGCAAAGGGGAGCGCTGTAACGTGAAGTTTTCCGTCAATCATATGGCTGCAGCCACCGATATGACCTACGTGGGATGCAGGTTCGGAGAACTGCACATTGAAAGGAGGAAGACCGTCAGCTGCCTGCTTTCAGAAAGTAACAACTTGTTATAATTATGTTTCCGTGCAATGGCATTTTATCCGCTACCTGGAAACACTTCACAGTTTTCTCCTTTTTAAAACCAGGAAGATCTCCCAATTCTCCGTCAAATTACCCACTCGTAGTTTTCTACCTTGCCCCCGCAGAGTGTTTGAACGTAAAGACAATCATTTCTTATTGGATGGAGCAACATCATTTACTTCCTATATGCAGGAACAGATTTTTTATATGTTTTGCTTTCCGAACATCGTCCATGGCTTTGATGATGCCTTCGTTTCTGTCCTCTTTACAGCTATTTCTGTGCCTTATTACAGCGCGTTGTGAGTGCACTGCACGCAGTTCTAGAGCTTCTTTCAAGGTCCATGTCTTAGTCCGCTTCTACATTTAATTTGTAATGCTGAAAATAAGGAAGTGTTAGTTAATCGTGTTTGTGTCCTGATATTCGCGGTTGGCATTGTTTTATACTTTATGTAGCTGACCGACGTACTTCTTTAAATGATGCTGTAAATGACTTGAAATGTGCCGAGGCTCCTACAGGCTAACAGTAAATATCAAAAAAGCTATTACCTATCGTTCGTTTTTCTGGGACCCGCGCCAAGGTTTTCTCCCTCCAGTTTACTGGGGCTCCTAACAGATTTGTGGAATTAAAACACATACCATTATTTCTCGGTGCTAAAGTTTGATCATCGGCTTACCGGCTGGTACACTTATGTCAATGGCTGGATAGTAAGTTTCATTTTTTTCAGTCGTTATTGTTAGAAGGCTGGGTCTCGCTTTCGAGGTGCTCTTAACAGATTAGTACAGCGTATGATTAGTTATGATTTTGTGGGACGGCATTGGAGGTTTGCCCTAATCCTTTTCTCCTACTTGTGGTGGGTCACAAGCACTGAACACCTGCACTAACGTTGCACAGTGAATTAGGCATCAGGTCTCACCCCGTTGGTACATTTTGCCCCAGTGGTGCCCTTACATACCTTCCTGCCTATTCGGAGTGCTCCACTATATCATTACTTCCGATGCTATTGGATCGCTGTCCAGAGAGATGGTTAAGCACGAAACACGCGAACTTGTCAGAACTTCCAGATTATGTGTTTCAAATGGGAAGAGTTCTCTCCTGTAGCGAATCAGATGCGTTAGAGCTATCAGCGTTGCCATCTCGTTATCCCAACTCTTTCAATACTTCCCTTTCTCTCGCACATTTTCCAAAGTTTTATAACAATGCGGTTGTTGAAATCACAATTTCAACTGAATATTCGTGTATTACGCAAATGGTTTAAATATTTGGTTTGAAATTAACTATAGTTTATGAATTACTTATTTCTCTAATCCAACGAAAATACCTGTTGTACATACATATAGCTGTGAATGTTAGTTACGTTAAGAGATAATTTGTCCGTGTCATTGTTTTAAACGTCAGAGTACTGCAAATTTATGATGATAAGTTCCAAAATCTCGTTACGTGCTATTGCTTTCCAAAAGTCGCCTTCTTGTAGTTTATCAGATGTCTCACGCAGTTTTCCCAGATTTGTCGTGTTCCTTGTTAATTTCTTCGTGAGTAAATCGTCCAACGTCAGTCAGTTTAAAAACATTACTTTATTTTCAACATAGTTTGAGCCCACATTAGCTCCATTGAATTGATCTGGCAGTAGTAAGGGGGAAGAGGGATTGCGTCCCATTGATCCAGCTCATACACTTTTTCATGGAAGAGCTTCTAAATAATACTGCTTTAAACTCTCTAGAGTAAATAGAGATTACGAACTATTCATAAACAACGATATAAAGTGAACAGACACGTTCTGCCAGACTAGCAGGAAGTGTATTGTTTACACTCATCTAATTTAATAAACACGTTGGCTTATTCAAGGTAAATATTTCTTTTATCACGTCATGTCAAATGTTGACGTTACAGTTCTGAGTAATTTCAAATATATGTTCACGCATAGATGCCAACCAATAATGATATTCATTAGTACTTACGGCGCAATGCATTGTTATAATATAATGGTTTCTACTTTATTTGTATTAAGAAAACTATTTGAGCTAAAAATATGGGATTTTTACGGTTATGTTAAATACATTACTCTCTCCCTTCTCATGGATCGGTGTTTGCAAAATCTGTATGTTTGTCTTAGCGGGAATAGTATTTATTAGAGATTGATTAGTTTGCCGCTCGTCACAGACCACATAAGGTGGAATGCAATAGGGCAACACTGCAGAACTCCGATTGGTTGCTCACCTAGTAGCGCTGAAGGACGAAACCTTCCCGTTTGAAACACACAATAGATTTACATAGGGGAGTGGGACATTCCTGTTGCAGTTTTACTAGTAAAACAGATGCACGTGCTTTAGATTAACCTGTGGCCTTCGTTTGTTATTCTATTCTGTTTCACTGCCGGAGATGACCGCCAGATATTCTTTAAAGATGACTCACGATAATTAGACACACGAATAACTATTTTTGATTTCAAATTATCCGCTCTTACTGGTAAGTGGAGGGAAGGGGGTTGTTATTTAACTTTAAAGGACCTTTCTTCTTCTTCACTCTAGGGATTAGGCATTTCTGCCTGTTCTGTCTTCGCATTTCATGAATTACTATACTCAACTTCTCCTAGGGCGTCCTACAGCTCTTCTTCCGGGAGGATTGTATGTCCTTATTAACACCACTGCTCACCGAGCGGGATGACTCGGGCGGTTTCGACTATGGCTCGCATTCGGCAGGCCCGGGTTCGATGACCGTGCCCGACCTACCTGACCCATGGGTTCTTTCAGGGGGTTTTCCCGTGTCGATAGGCGAATGCTGGGTAGGTTCATTACATCCCCCGAATTTCCTTGCCCCCCATTTCATATCCAGTATCATCTCACATCATCTCTCATCTGGTGGTCTTTTTCAGGGTAGAAGTGTCAGCGGGTGCCTCGGCGGTGCAAGGTAGGATGATATGCTCTGAGGAAACACTACTTACTCCTCCGGTGGGTCGGTTGCCGGTCTCAGCTCCTCTGTTGTGTAGCAATATATTATGGGTGGTGCACAGTTCCACTTTCCGCTACAGTTTGATACAATAATATGGGTAGCTCAGGGTAGAGCAGTGGGGTTTCTTTTAGGGTATGCGTGGATATGTATGAGAAGGATGGTTTTAATGTCACTGGAATACCCGTTTCAAAGTGGTTTAATGACTGGTTCTTTTTATCATTACATTAAACTTGAAATTGCCGACCAAGAACAACCAATATCACTGTTTAGAGTTACTATATGTGAAATGCTTATTACTCGATAAAACTTAATTCGTTCTTCACGTACATATGAACCGACAAATATCTTCTCTCATCACTTCTAGTCTGCCCTCGATCAAAACAGAAGAAGAGGACAGCCCTAATTGGCTCAAAGCCACCAACTGAATGTCCTACACAGCTGCGCGTTGGTGTGTGTGACTTTCACTTTCTCGAAGCCATTTATTCAACCAAAGATTCCCTTTGTTACTATTTTGTATTGCCATTATGAGGCAATACCGTATTCAAACAAAGTCAAGTGCTACCCCTTAGAACTCTGCTAGGGAGACTGTTTCTTATGTTTCTTTTGTTAAAACAACTATTCACCCCAACTGTTATTCGACTCAACTGCCCCTGCAAGTGTAGTAACAAAGAACCAAAATTCCTTTGAAATCCATCATGATTCTTTCCTTATTTCGATCCTTTAATTGCGGTATCAACTGGCACCATTTCGGGGCCGCCAGCCAGGTCCTTTGGGGCTCGGGTCGCCTGCCTGGGACCGTTAGGGCTCAGCTGCTGGGCTCTTTGCAGTCCCGCTGTAGGGGAGCGGGTTCGTTGTCCTGGCCTGTCGCAGGAAGTATCTATCCAAGTAATCTGTAGGGACCCTGCCCTCTGTAATGTCGTGGCTGCTTGGGTCGGTCGCCCTCTGTCTTCTTCGCCTCATCCTTCCTCCCGGGGGTTCCCCCACTTGGGGGCATAGGAACAATAGGTCCAGCATGGTGGCCTACGTACCGAATGCCCTCCGCAACGAAATCCCCAATCCCAACACCAGTACTCTTTCTTCGTCCAATGTATTCATATATTGTGTCCGGTTCTGTATATTTCCTTCTATTTTTCCTGTAATTTATATATGCTTATTTCTCTCAAATGCTTTCATTTCTTATTAAATCTCGTCTAATACGTCTTTAAGTTTTCTTAAAAACTTCATTTCTGCTACCTGTATCTTACTTTTTTCTCTTTCTTTTAATACTCAGCACTCGCTTCCGTACATGCGCACAGGTACTGCCATCGTTTTATAAAATTTTAACATTGTTTCTTTCCTTGCTTTGTTTTTCAATGTTCCTGTTGTAGTTCCACGTATCTGATGAAACTTTTTATTTTGTTTTCTATGTCTTTAAGTTAAAGCCCAAACAGCTGAAATTCGAAAGCTGTTCCGGGCTACTACAGGATACCTTCCTCGATGTGCCATTGTTTTCATTTTCTTTGTGGTGATATTTCGATTGTATTCCTTTCCTAGTAAATACATTTTATACAGGGAACGTTGAAGGATTTCTTCATTTTCTCGTATTATCGTTACATCATCAGTATAAAATATTACATTTAATTTTTTATTTCTATTTGATTGTATTCCTTCCTCCAGTTAATTGTTTTGCCTCAAGTTATTAGAAAATCGTCACAGTATACATTAAATTGTGTAGGTAAAAGGTTACATGTCTGCTTTACTCTTTGATTTACCTTTATTTCTTCTGTTTTTATCGTGCCTGTATTTATGATTATCTTTGTGTATCTATATAAGCTTTTAGTTATTCCTAATAAATGAGGGGGATATCCCCTTTTGTCCATTGTGTTCGATAATCTATTTATATTTATAGAATTAAATGTTTTTTCGAAGTCTACAAATGCTATGTGACTTTCTAAGTTGAACTCTCTTCTCTTTTATAAAATTCTCTTTATACTTAAAGCATTTTCACTAGTACATCGTCCTATTTAAAGGTTGATTACTCCTCTTTTAAATCACTTCTCTTAATCGCTTTAAACGATTATTTACAATTCTGGGTATACATCTTGAAAACTACGTTTAACCTCGATAGCTATTAGGGTCATTTCTTTGCCCTTTTTTAAAACTGGGTATCACTTCAGCTACTTTAGATGATTCAGATGATAACCTTTCCAACACTCGATACATAAATGCAGGAGTGTTAGTTGGCACATTAAATCAGAATATTACAATAATATAACATTTCTACCATCTGGGCCACTTTATATTCTAATTTTAATGTTTTTCGAAGCTGTTTGTAAGCTTTTTGAATGAAATTTCCAGGTTGTAACTCAGGGAGATAAGTTTGATTTTCCTGACATGGAATTCAGAGAAACAAAGAGTAAGCCTTGTGCCCTTTACGTTTTATGTCGATACACAATAAGAAGAATTAACCATGAAAACGTTATTGTTTTTAAACGCGTAGAAGGTATAAAGTGCAAATGCACAGGATATATACTCAGCAGTATTAACTGTTTTTTGAAACACGTGGCGCCAATCGCATGCTTCGTGCTGGACGTTACTGCAACTTAAGTTCAAGCCCATAACCAATGAAAGACTGAGAGCAAGGGAACACATTTCTTTGTCTTCTGCGATTTATGCCGAAGAAATGGGTCCATTATTTAACCGTGGATATGATCTGAGGCCGAAATGCCTTGTCAAATTGCGTGTAATGTTACCCTACATCGAGTAAGAAGAAAATCACATACCTTGTAGAACGACCTGGAAGCCTCACTTTACCAGAGAAGCACATGGCAAAACGCATCTGTTTATAGATGAAACATTCAGAGGCTAGAGCCCCAAAATATAGCCAAATATACTATATCCATGGCAATCATGGAAGCGCAGGTCACGAAAACAATGTTGTGCCTTACCGCTGGATAATGCAATTCAAGAGAAGATTTCAGACTGGACCTCAAACAATGTTGTTAAAGCCTGGAGCTATTAAAGTTTTAAATCTTGTGATCCCAGAAGTACGAATGTTTAGTGGTAACTAATTCTTTAATAAGTGTATTTGGATAAAGGCGCAAAAATTAGGAATCCGTGACTACATTCAGGATTGAAATTAGATTTCAGGTAAGGATGTGATCTGCAGTAACTGGCCTTCCCTTTAACAAAATTGACAAATTATGTAAGAAAACATCCACGAGACTAAAACTTCGTTCGGTACCACAATTACATGATGAAATAGTGCTTGAGAGTACTTCAGTTCCAAATGATACACGGAACAATCACGATATATGCCATGGAACCAACAGTGCTGTCATAAGATGATATCACCTTTTCCATAAGTCGTGCAAAAACCAAGTCCTACCATTCTCGCACTAGTTAGTGCCTTGAAAGAAGATGTAGAGTGCCGGTGATTTCTTTTCTACAAAATGAAACTCAAATTGGAGGGGGTAAAGGGATCAACGTCTGCACCTAAAATTGACTAGAGGATGCCAGTAGCTTAAAATATCTCGAGGAAACCGATGATCTAAGTAAATATTTAAAAGATCTTGCACATACCCAAAAGTTAAATTAAATTATATATTCGGTTTTTAATGAAAACATTCGTGTCCAAATGAAGTTATAAGTGAATTAATGCATAATTAGCCATGAAAAATCGAGCCAAATGAGGGGGCTTAAAGATGATGATGATGATGATGATGATGATGATGATGATGATGATGATGATGATGATGATGATGATGATGATGATGATGATGATGATGATGATGATGATGATGATGATGATGATGATGATGATGATGATGATGATAGTCGTAGTCATAATTTAGGTAGGCATTCATTACCATGAGTCGAAGCGAAACATTAGTTATGCATTGCTATGTTGGCTAACTTAAAAGATCGCGTGTGCAGGCATAAACAACATTGTTCTTTCTATTGTTTAAGGATCTGCCTAATTAGAAGGGGAAGTTTGAATTGCACACACATCTGCTGTTTCTTCCTCCATGCTGATACTGCTGCAAGGATTAATTATGAGATAATCAACGATGCACTCGAACAGCCCACAGTGTGACGTATGAATGGCCGCTATATTTCTGATGTAAGGGATCTTATTCCTTCCGCTATTAGCTTCCTACATCCGGGAGTTTAAAACTTGGTTAGCTTAGCACAATGGCCCTTAATTTGGCTCCACACTGTTTCTATGGGATTTAGGAGCACCCTAAGGACTGTAAGGTCAGCTGCCTCCGTCATAGTGTTAACTAAAACTTTGTCACCTTGGCTTTCGTTAGCATACGTATCAGTTCATCGTTCACCATGTCCATTATATAATAAACCGTATATTTGCCACTTTTCAATGGTATTCCCTTATAATGTTTTATATACTCAACATTATCACACTTTAAAAAACAGTTAGTTACAGGTACAACGAAGTCTACCTCAAAGTCCGAAGACTCCAGCCTCTATCAACCCGGGACCACTGAAAAGCTCCGGGGCTCTTTCCTTGGGGCAATACCTTAAGTCTAGAAAGCCCCCCCCCCCCGCATTCAAGACGGGTAGAAGCGGATAAGCCACTTACGCGGGTCAATCCCTCAGGGAAGACTACCGAATAACCTCGGTGATCTAGCACACCTTCTACTGGCTCTGCAGGCTAGTACCCGGGATTTCTTAGGCAACATTCTATACCCTCTGGGCGGCCGAGGCCTAGCCGGAGGTACCCGATCTCCCGCGGGTTTCGGGAACACACTGTCCCCTCGAGTCTAACCCAATCCAAACAACTACCATTCAACGTGGGGTTTGAATGTTCGGCCCGAGATTCCTCTAGTAACGTCAGAGGTAAAGTCTGTTTAGCCAACGTGTGTGCAGTTCCCAGTCAAAGGGACCTCAAAGGAGCTGACCTCCCCGCCCACTAATGACCGTCATAAATCTATCTCTACACTTCAGAAATGGAACACTGACGTTGGGGACCAATAGCAACCCAGATTTTCTGAAAATGGCAGTTGCATGTCTACTCCGCGTGGAGTCTCAGTTGCCAAAGTTCCAACTTCCTGTTATTCTGTTTCATTAGGTGCAAGACGGTGATGTTAAAATGTTGCAACATTGTAGAGGGGACCGTCAGGAGGAGGGTTCATGTTGTAAAAACGATTATGAGGGTTCCTCAAAGAAAGCGGCCGCCGTGCACTTGCGTTGGCTAGACAGACTTTACCACGACTGCTAAGGGTCCACAGCGTTCCCCTGCGAGCTTTCTCATTCAGCTTCCACTATAAACTGAGACAGTAGTACAAAGACTGTTTGCTTATGCCTCAGACAATTTCGAGGTTACTCTTGAATGGCATGTATTTTGACATCATCAATCGTCTTTGTTCAAAAACTAAGTTCGAAAGTTTTAGTGTCGCAGATTGGAGTCCTTCCTCGGGAATGGAAATTTTGTAGTGTAAAGTAATAAAAAAACAGTAATACGCAGCAACATAAACCTGCGAAACATAGAAAAAAACTCGATATAAAGTTAACTTGTCGCTAATTTTCTTGTACGTGCAAGGGAATGTGGGAATGCAGTGGCTTTTAAGCGCTACTTAACTCTTTAAGAGCTGGTGGCCATGTGATGCTTTGAAATTTGTTCTCTATGCAAGGCCAAGAGTTAGAAATGAATGACGTCCTCCTATTTGAAAAATGTATAAGGATTAGAAAACTCAAATCGCAAGGACCAACCACGATTTGGTTCACTCCACGCACTTAAAAAGGCAATAGAAATAAGTTGTATTCTAAGAAGGTATACATTTGTTCTTGTAGCATCATTCGGTCAATCTCTTACGGTTCCCGAGTTATGCAAAGATTATCCAGAATGTAGAAAACTTATGAAAATGTTATATGCATGTGATGTTTTAATCAGAATTTTAGAGTCATATTTGAGAATATCAGCATCTTATAAACCTTTTTTTATAAAATGTGTAGTCTAGAGTTGAATGGCTTTCTTGAAAATCTTCATGTCGCAACCCTGTAGGATTGAGCACAAATGTTCTTTTTGAGTTATGCTGTTCACACACAGACACATACACACATCACACACACATACCTATCACACACAACCTTGAAAATTTCGACCAAAATTCCTTTTAAGTCATCCGGGGACCACAAAATGTGTATTTGCAATGAAATCCCGTTGTCGAATTTTTTATGGAATGCAATACTTACTCTACCTAAGTACACTAGAGAAAGTAACAGTGTACATCTCGCTAAACACATTATTTATGTGAAAAACATATATCTTCTTGTTTTAGCCTTCAGAATTTCAGAAATATCACCAGTATTTGTAGTTGGTTTGAATTCTTATATGGATTAAGTGTGGGGCATTGAAACGAAAGCCGGTCAGTGCGTGTAACCTTGCATTACAAGTAAGGTGGCACCATGTCACTGCGTGTAAGGTGGCACCATCTATTGGTAGAGCAACTGCAGCGTACACAACGTTTGACGTTGCATAGCGATAGTGTGGCTTCACGCCGAAGAGATGGTGGTCACACAAGTTATCGTCCACTACTGAACAGGAAAGCAGGTAAGCGGTAGCAACGAGGAGTGATTTGATTTGTATTGGCGGAGGTATTTAGCGGCCGGATATGTTTCGACAGATGAAGGCTGTGTAAGGTGAGTACAGTCTCTGTCGGTCAAGTATTGTGGAATGTCGCATAAGATTCCTTGAGGAGCGCAAGTTACTGGAAGGCGATGCTCGGCGTCCTGGACAGACTGATCCTGTCATCACATCTGAAATGATTGCGGAGGTGAATTATTTAGACTTGGGTAACTGCAGAATCAACGTGGACGAGATCCATCAATTCGGAAACATCACAACATCGATTCACAACGGATGACGAAGTGTGTGAATGGGTCTAGACCGGGATCCCACAGCAACCTACTAGCTTCTACAAAGATGGAATCGACCGGCTAGTGTCGCAATTGGCTAAATGTTCCAATGGTTTTAGCAACTATTTTTGAGCTAATAAAGTCGTTACCTTTGCTTTATACAAGTGACAGTGTTTCATTCGAATGGCCCTTTTGCTTTTCAACTTCTTTTGTGTTGTATTCTATTTGGGTATTTGTGTGTTGAGAACGCAATTTAAAAGCATTCACACGGGGATTAATTAGGGAATATACTGACTTGGTTTTAGACTAAATGTATTGTTAAAATACTTAAAAAATGTATCAATATTTTCGCATATTTGTTATCCAAGTTCCAAAATTAGTATGTAAATTTACCTGCCAATGTTACCAATTGGGAAGGTTAATGGTTTCAAATGCTGCATATACTGAAATAAAGAGTTCACTGTTTTTCATTTTTAAACATCAAATCTATGCCTATATTTAATTTATATAACAGTAATTTAGCATTTAATCATTAATGTTATAGAAAGTTGGTAGTCTTTTGCAAAAAAGGCTGAATCTACCTACAAAGACATATTTACGTAACTACCCATAGTTCGATTATTTTAGTATTAACTGTACATAATAGGACACCAGAGAGTACAAACATTATAATACACGTAAGAAAATCTATTGATGTATTGCTTCTGGGTATGTGAACCTACAGTTACACCAATGTTCGCAAATGGGAACATTGGTGATTCAAATGAGGTATTTATACAAAGTGCTGAAAATAACTATTAGAATGAAACGTGAAGAGAATGCACATTTCCCATTGGTGGGAGGCACACATTTTAATGTCCCAATCAACGATGGCTATAAACAGCAGGCATGTAATCCGCAATAAACAGTGTTAACTTCAACTGTTAGTATAATGCGTAATTATTTTTAGTGTTTTGGAAAACTTTGAAATAAAAGAACAGCACCGAAACTTTCGTCGCATTAGAACAAGCTTTTGAATACCTCTGAAGTATTGGTTGATAAACAAGACAGTAAAAATGAAGGTGATATTTGCCAGTGGCCATCGGAATCAACGGGAAATATACTGATTAAGAGGACATTGATGATGGTTTTTTAGAATTTTATCCTTCAAGACAATGTTACAATCCAGTGTTGTCTGACAAACAGTGAGAATTATTAGCTCTTGAAGCTATAAAGCTCTTACATAAAATATTGCCTGAAATATACTTGGATCATCTGGCATCAATGACTTGCTGCTACGCATCTCAGAAGGGTAACACTGTTCCATACAACAGAATTGATGTAGGTCAGTTTTTTGTTTTGCTTCTAATGAGTGGCCAACATACTGTACCGCTCAACAGTTGAAGATGTTGCTGTTTCAATTGTTCCAGCAATAAAGTCAAGACAGAAGTTCTGTGATATAAAGAGGTATTTCTGCATCGTGGACAAAATTCAGTTTAATCAAGACGACAAGCTTACGAACAATTCACCGATTTATGAAGAAGTAAATACAAATTTGTGACAGTTTGGAATGTTTCATAAACATTTGAGTATTGAAGAGTTAATGATAACCCATTATGGCCATCATTCTTGTCAAATGTTCATAAATGGAAAACCTATTCGCTTTGTGTTCAAAATCCGGAGAGTTTGTTCAAATGACGGATATCCCTATTTCATGAAAATGTATCAAGGGAAAGAAACTGATGACCACTCTGCTCTACTTGGGAATAGAGCGAAAACTACTCTGTTGAAAGTTATCACCAATGCTCTACAATTGGAAACATTATTTGATAATTCC
The DNA here is from genome assembly GCA_030765055.1 of Mantis religiosa. Taxonomy (NCBI): domain Eukaryota; kingdom Metazoa; phylum Arthropoda; class Insecta; order Mantodea; family Mantidae; genus Mantis; species Mantis religiosa. The sequence goes on from CM060950.1 coordinate 235,432,858, forward strand.
TTAATCTCACATTCATTGCTGAAGGAATCAAGGGATTCATAGCAATCGGCACCGTAAGAAAAGCAAGAACAACTAGATGCCACTTGTTGCCTTAAAAGAAATAAAAAAGAGAGAGGAGCTTTCACCCACCGGATTGGTGGTGGTATCTACATGTATAGATGGAGTGACAATTGTATGGGCAACTTAGCGTCCAACTACCGAACACACCTAACTATAGGAATAACGAAATGGTGCTCTCACCAAATGAAGGAGAAAATTGGCGTCCTTGAACTTCACAATGTACGTAAATACAATCTAGGATTGGGTGGTGTAGGTGTCTTCCAGAGATTGTTATCCTGCTTTAGACTCCAGCTTCGAAGCAACAACTGCTGGTGGAATTTATTCTCCAATGCTCTGCACGTAGCAGGAGGTGCAGCCTGGAAAATCCCCAGAGAACTTCATGGACATAATATAAAAAGTCGCCTGGGTTTCCGAAGAGAAGTGGCTACCACATTTATTCACAAAAGTCCACGAGCAACGTCGACCAGAGCCAAGAGTTGAAATCCCAAAGTTATTGAGGAAAGCTGATGGTCATCTTTAGATTGAGGCTGAAGAGGGAAGGTATATGATCGGCAAAATGAATTCATTACTGAGATATCGTGATTGTATAAAGAATATGCAGTTACAATGTTTTCCAGTTTTTCATGGCTAATCAACAGTTTAGCTATTGGGTGATTTTGGAAGTGATTTTTCCATGAGAGATTATTTTAAGAAGTAATTGTGTTTTTATAAATTAAATAGGAATTGCACACAAAAGTGTATGCACATGTTTCTTTACAGCGTGCCTCATTGCTTTATGGATTCTGTTCTATTTTTGTGCATTTGAATTCGATATCTATCACATCTCAGATCACATTGACTATATACGCAGTTCTCGCTTAATTCGTAGTACTTGATGTTCCTAAAAATATTGTGGTGGTATCCATGCGTTGCCAAACTTGTCGCCAGATGTCGTAATCCTTTATTAGCTTGTGACTAATGAAATCTAATGTGTAGTGTTTAACGTCCGCTTTTCCTACATACGGCACCGCAGGCGAGGCTTGTATGTAGTCTCTATAAAATATTGCATCAGTATCATAGAAATCTTTCCAGATCCATTAAATTTTGCTACTTCAACTACATGTAGGGAGTTGACTGTGTGAGAATGATTAATTCTGATTTCCTCTAAAAAGGAAAGCTCTCCTCTCAAATCATAGGCTACGTTTTTACAAACGTCTAGTTGTGATGTGCTATTTGCAATGTAAAATGTCTGTGTTCAGTTTCAGTAACGAAACTCTGTAATAAGACTTCATGTGGAATTCCAATTTTCCTAAATGGGAACACACAAATGTTCATTTCCCGCCGCGGTAGCGTGGTGGTAGCATGTCTGCCTCACGTTTAAGAGGCCTCGAGTTTGAATCTCGGTCAGGGTGAGTTACCTGAATAAGGTTTTTCCGGGGTTTCCCTTATCCTGAAAGATGAATGTCGGGTAGCTGTAAGCTCTATGGATCCTGGGCTTTTTTGAGCATCACTTCGCCCATTCCATTCATCATCCGATATGACTTACCGTTGGAGGACGTAAAATTACAACAACAACAAAGAATTCATTGAGAAAAGATAAAAATTGTCAAACTGCCTACATAATTCTCTTCATTTTTTATTGTTATACAATGCCATGTTTAGCGTAGTGACAGAAAAACTGCCATGTACATCGCGGTTACAATCTCCAGGGAAGAAGAGGCAGTGACATATCCTGGTCACGAACCTCGACCCATTTCAGCAACATGCATTCACTGACATATATATGCGCATTATACGAGGAAGCAATATTCTACACTTTCTAAACTACATTCATCTCTAAAACTGGATGATCTTTTTACAAGTGGCAAGAGGTCATTTCGAAAAACAGTCAAAACTTTAGGATTTCACTAGAAAAAGCTGAATGTTCGCAAGATCTTGCTGGGAAAACCAAACATATGTGCATTTCGGTGTAGAGCTCTCCGAAGAATTATTTCTTGTGATTTTGAAAACTTCCACTACTTAATTATTTAATCTCTCCATAAGTGCAAGTGTCATTTGAAGTAAATAAATAATTGACTCTTCAGTCATTTTTATAGTGGGAAATGGAATAACTCGTGCACAAACCTTTATCGCTCCCATTCAAAATTATGGCTTTATAAACACGTGGCGCGACCAGTTTACCTGAGTTTCTTTCTTATGACTATTTTGCCATCGATAAGATATATAAAGCACCCCATGGTTCCATCTAACGTTGTAAGCGGTTGTAAAAGGGAAAATATATAGCAATTGAACATGCCCTGCCATCTGCACGGTGCAAGGGAAGCAGCCAGACCTGCACCATCAAACCAAGACCAGAATAAGCAGAGTCGTCTTGGAAACGTGACGAAACAAGATAGCCACGTTGTCATATCAGTGAAAGTGACACTAACAAAGCACTAGATTGCTGAATATATTCGTAGCGCTTTTGTTTCAAGATTTGGTACACCTTTACTGCAGGTTTATATATGGATCGTCATTTGATGATAGTGTAGCTGTGGACGGTCAAGTGGACAAAGAGGAACATTGCCGACATCTTCTTCTCGTTGAACTCAATAGAGGTGCGAAAACAGCGGAGGTACCCAGGAACATTTGCGCCGTGTTTTGGGACAACGCCTTCGGCAAACGCACGGCAAGGAGGGCCGTATTGACCTGAGTGACCCTTCTCGTTCAGCACGAACTACAGGATGTGATGAAGATCGACTAAAAATCCACGGCATTGTACTCGAGAATTGACAAATGTGATGAACTGTGATCATTCCACCATCGTGTGACATTTGCATTCAATGGGCAAGGTACAAAAAGCGGGTGTATGGGTACCACATGCTGTATCACCCCAAAAAATGTCAACAGGTGACCATATGTGCATCTCTGCTTGTTCGCCACCAATTTTCGCGTGAATTACATCAAGGATACCTATCCAGGATCGTTAGTGGTGACAACAAATGGTGTCTCTAAGTTAACCTAAGGAAAAGAAGGAATGTCTAAGTCCGATGAGCAAAGGTATCCCCGTACAAAGATAAGCGCAAGCAGAATGATTCGGAAATGTTCCACTTTGTGTACTTGAGCTTCCATTTTCTAGCTTCCACAGCTAAACTCATTGGCATCCAGTCCAGTCGCATGCCGGCAGGATGTATACAACCTGAAGATTGTTGCTTCGTGGCTACCTGTTAAGGGTTTAACAGTAGGTAGGGGCTTTTATTCGGAATTTTTCAGATGACATTGGGGCTTTTTGTATAAATTTATTTAGGAGGTAACTGTTAAGTTCCTCGGGATGGAGGAGAGGACAATTAGCTTGGAACGATTACGTGGAGCATAGATTTAGCCGATATATGGGTTAACTTTGTTGTCATCTCGGGTGTTGCCTGCCTCGGTAGCGTGGTGTTAGCTTGTCTTCTTCACGTTCAAGAGGTACCGAGTTCGAATCTCGGTCAGGGTGAGTTACTTGGATAAGGTATTTTCCGGGGGTTTCCCTTATTCTGAAAGACAAATGTCGGGTAATTCTGAGCTGTATAGACCCCGGGCTCATTCGAGCATCATTTAACCCATTCCATTCATCGTCCGATATGACAACGTTGCAGGACGTAAATTATAAAAAGAAAGAAAAGCTCCCGGAAGCCCGCAAGCCATGCGGAGAAGCCGTACCAGCCTAAATTGGGGTTTAGTGAGGTCATAAACTACCAGAGATATAACTAGGGCACTTTTATATGATCAAATAACATACTGATATAAGTAAACCGACTGCACAACAGTTGAACTTCACATAAGAAGAAGCAATAGATAAATAAACAAATTGTAACAGGAGTACCAACTCACGAACCAACAGCACTACGAACTTATATACCAACCTAATAGAAATGGTTTGTTTTAACGAAATCTGCATTGTTCTTGTTGTAAGAATTGGTTTATAAAATAAAGTTTATGCTTTACTTTAAAATCATTCAGAATGAAGAGCACTTTAGAGCATGTTCTTAATAATTTCATGGTGTGCATTTCCCTTGGTATAATGACCATCCCCAAAACTACTACATACCTGATATTTTTGTTTTAGTAAATTTTGTTTTCCTTGAATATGACCGTAACGGATTGTGTTGAACAACCGTATGTTTGAGATTTGAGTGGCAAATGAAGTATATGTCATAAAGATGCTGGGAATAGCGTCTGAAGTCCACTTTATGCTGAAAGACATTCCGTAATTAGCAAACCATAACAGACACCCCGTCTTACGCCTAAAGATACATAGATCTGGTAAAATAACGTAATTTATTGTGGAACTTACCATTATAACTAAGAGTTATTTCCGGGTTGTTATGCCGTGGTCTGTAGGCGTTGGATTTTCCAGATGTTTCGTCCACAACTCTGGTGGACATCTTGAGTGGCGTGGTCGTTGTTAGGAATTTTATCTTTTTATGAAAAGTATAGTACATTTTTATACTATATTTATTTTCAGGAACTAAAGTTATACCAACTTCTTTAAAATAAAATTTTGAAAATGTTTATTAACCCAAGGATGGTAAGTAAATTTTTTAAAATTATAATGTATTTTATTTTTTAATTGTAGAAATATCATTAACATAATTATTTATTAATTAAATTGCTATTATTATTTAAAATGTCGTAATGGTCAACAGCTATGTTTATAGCATGTTTTTGAAGTGATTGAAAGGTTTGAAACGTCCTACTTCAACTGTTTAGTGGGAAAAGGGCACCTAAAGAAGAAAATGCGTGAAAATTGTTGAAAATGTTGTGTTTACTGGAAGATCAGTAGAGCAAAACTTATTAACTTTATTCATGATTTGATTATACGTTTTGAATAAGAAGAGACTGGTATATAAGTGCTATAAGTGGCATTATAATAGATTCAATAGCTTTCAAAAAACACTAATATATATTGTCGCGAACGCATTCTTGAAGCGCGGCAGCGCGAGTGACGAGTTCAAAGAGACGGGTAGTGCACCCCGGAGATAAAAGCTCGCCGAAACGGTGGGGGGAAAGGGGTGGATTTCTGGTGAGTTCGTCTTTCTTCTAGCGCCGTCTTGATTGAGAACATTCCACGAATTTCTGGAATAGTGAGTAGCTATAAAAGGATCTGCCACCTGCCACTGCCAGTCAGTCGGTAATTGGACGCGTGTGAGTGAACAGCTGTAAAAGTGAACTCTTTCGTGGTCGATGACCTTGCAAGTTGTGTGTGTATGTGACGTAGTTCTGCTACTGTAAAGGTTGATAACGTGTGTTTCTAGGAGAATAAAGAGCAGTTTTTGGTGTTTGTAACCTGGACATTTAGTTTCACAAACCCACGAAGTCACAATATTGCCTTGATGGAAATTGCTACTCTGACACTATCAGGTGTCCTGAAATAATGCTTTTTGGGTTTGCCTGGATCATACAATATGTATTATGGTCATCAAAATAGGAAATTCGGTACATGGCGCAACTAAACAGTGAAGTTTTATTTCAAGAACTATTGGAAAACAACAGACAATAATTTGGCGAATGTATTTGAGACTCATTGGCATGAAGCAGCCAATCCCAAAGCACATTCATTTTTATGAGCCTGTCTGGAGAGGACTGCATATCCTAGCTAATATTAATGGCCTGGCTCCAACCTTTTCCTGCACGGTAATTTCTCGTTAGCTCTGATTAAAACTTGGCCCATCTGTTATTTCAGTGTTTCCCTCTAGCCCGGAGCCGCCGAACAAAGTGAAGATTTACTATGTTAATTCGACTTGAGAAACTCTTTTCGAACCTCTGGGAGACTGCGAGAGGAATTCGTACCTACTTTCTTTGTAAACTTTGAGAGTACGTAGACGTTTTTGTTATAAATAATCATTCCTTTTCTGCAGCTTGCTTATGAATTACCATTGTTAACACAGTTGTGCAGCAGACGTGATATTACTTGATACAACATTAAGACATTTTTGTATTCCTCCAAAATATAAGAAATGTTTTGAGGTCCCCGAGTAGAAAATGTATTTTAGAAGAGGCCCCATTTATATCTGCATATATGAGCGTGAGTATTCCTCAGGGAGAATTTGATGTGTTAACTTTCCTTTAACTAGGTATTCTTCAAAATCGATATTTCTAGTTGTGTATTTTCCTAGTTTAATGTTATAGTTTATTTGTTTTGTAGTTCATAGTTATAGTTATATAATACGTATAGTTATATAATACTTATACTTATATAATACTTATAGTTATATTAATTAGATATCCAGGTTCATTTTTAAATATTACAAAAGGTGGTAATTTTATTAAGAGACGAATGATTCATAAACTTGAATCTGGTGTTCGTCAAGAAGTAAACTTTCGATATGAATTAAGTGAAACAACAATAACAGATAATGTTACGCTTCCTTCGGTAATTAATGATACAATTAAAAGAGAAACTCAAATTGAAAAACTTTTCTTATACAACAAGGAAACCGATTTTGTTAACATTAATACACGAGCAATAGAAAAAAAAAAGAAAAAAAAAAGGAAACTAAAAAACGAGATGTCGCGGAAACATTTGAAACAGAAGTTCATAGCGCTACGCGCAGCGAAAACGATTCGCTTTCACCATCCAATGTTAATTCCGAATTAAATGTTGCAGCACATGATATTGAAGTTAACGATCAGGCAGATAAATGACATGCTAGAAGAGCCACACTTGTTGTTGGCGAGAATGTATTGCGTGAATTGTATCTCTCTCCAGATTTAAGCAGACAATTAGGATATGCACCTCAAACCGAAGTCACTAAGTATAAACGTGCTCCATTTCCGATGAATCCTTACGTATCCTTTCCATATGAAATGTTTATATACTATAATATTATAGAATCCCAAATGGTAAGCGATACATTTACTCAAATTATCGAAAGCACAATAGTTGAAGTCGATATTGATCATAAACATCTGACAATAGAAAAATCATTTGTACCTTTAAACTGCGTACCTGTTCTTCAACATGATTTACAAATTGTGCAAATAGATATAAGGACTGGTACAAGAGAATTATTACCATTTATGGACGGATTTTCTTCAGCTGTAGTATTGTGGTGTAGACCTTATGGATCCACGTGAACTAGTTAAACATTTTCTTAATCAATCCGGTCATGGCGATAATTTTATATTGTATAAAGGTAAAAGTTTTCAAAGAGGACGCGCACCTTTTGGTGCTTTAGGTAGTTTATTTATTTATATATATGTCACCATATTTTAAAAGCGCTGCAAAATCTGTTAGCAAGCAACTATTAAATGTAGGGGGAAATGTTCTATCCGATGTAATTTCACAGAAACCTTTTAAGTCTTCACTTAACGAAAGGTTAAAAGAAGGCGATACAAATTTAAAAAGAAAAACCGATCAAGCTTTAGATTCAATGCTCCGGTCAGGCATAAAAGCTCGTAAATAGCGTAAATTAACTCAGTCCAGGAAAAAGTGTGCAAGACGTAAGAAAAGATAAATAAAAAGTAAGATAGCAAGAAAGAAAAGCAAACGCAGGAACAGCTTTAAGAAGAAAAAACCAACAAAAAAAAAAAAAGCAGGCGACTCGTGATATATTTTCATAATGTCTAAAGTTTATGTAAATTCGGCATTTAATTTTTTTGATGAACCTCCCGTTCAGACTAGTGTAAATCGATATACGGTTGTAGAATTACAACTTCAAAATGTTATTTCTTTCAATTCACCCATAGTTTTTCATTACAAGGGTAATGCCGATGCGTATATCGACGCTTCTCAAATAGAACTTCATTTAGGCTGTAAAATTGTCAGTCCTGATAACAAGGAACTTAAAGAATTAGATAAAATTATTCTGGTTAATAATCCTTTAAATTCACTTTTTTCAGAAAATAGAGGTTGTGTTAAATAATGTAACTGTTCCACCGCCACAACCCGGATTCCTTACAAGAAATACATAGAACACCTATTTAATTATTCACCTGATTCATAAAATACATGGCTTGAATCATCTCTTTGGAAAAAGGATACAGCAGGCGCTTTCGAACTTTTTGAAACCAATGCTGGGTTAAAATGGCGTTTTGACCATGCCAAAGCAAGCAAGGAACTTGAATTAATGGGTCGGTTATCGTGTTCGCTATTTTCTCAAGTTAAATACATTCCCAATAACATAGATATGACAGTAAAATTAACAACATCTGTACCAGAATTTCACCTCATATCTGTTGGAGGTCTTAAAGGAAAAACTATAATCACAAGTGGCACACTTAACATGACGTGTATTTATCCTTCCGCTTTCGTGATTTTAGCTCATAAAAATTTACTATCTACAGTTAATGGTAAAATAATATTAGATGAAGTTGATGTTCAAACTTTCAATATACCTAAAGAAACAATATTTAAAAGATTCCATGATATACTAGTTGGTAAAGCACCACGTAGAATTACAATTAGTTTTGTATCGGATTCCGCTTACAGTGGTAATTTTTCAAAAAATCCATATAAATTTCAACATTTAAACTTCAACTTTTTTCAACTTTTTGTAAATGAACAACCATTTCCAGCGCATCCGCTAACACCTGATTTTCCAAACAATCAATATATAAAATGCTTTAACACCATTGCTAAAGCTTTAGATTTAAAACCGAAGATAAAGGTCATACTATCCAGAAATAATTATCCGAACGGATACACATTTCTTATGTTTGATTTAACACCAGATAAAAGTGCTAGCAAAACCCACATTTCAGGTTTACACCACGGTAATGTTTCCACAAACGTAAGTTCCACTTCGGCTTTAGAAGAAGCAATGTGTATGATTGTTTTATCTGAATATCAACGCATTTTAGAATTCGACTCTAACAGATCGATTTATGTAACATGAATACCGAGTAAATTCGAAAATATTTATCAAATAACATTCATACCAAACCATATACATTCTAAAATTCATACCTTCACGGTAGGTGGTATGTCACTTCTGTTAGTCTGCCAGGCGTTTCTGAGCTACGCCAAGTTGGCCTCTGGAGTCAGAGTCGGCGTATTGTATTGTTTCAGAAGCACGGTAAGGGGTATGGCGCTTGTGTCAGTCTGCCAGGCGTTTCTGAGATCCGCCAATTTGGCCTCTGGACTAAGAGCCGGCCTATTGTGCTGTGTCAGAAGCACGGTAGGTGGTATGTCGCTTGTGCCAGTCTGCCAGGCGTTTCTGAGCTCCGCCAATTTAGCCTCCGGACTCAGAGCCGGCCTATTGGGCTATTTCAGAAGCACGATAGGTGGTATGTCACTTATGCCAGTCTGCCAGCCGTTTCTGAGCTCCGCCAAATTTGCCTCCGGACTCAGAGCCGGGCTATTGTGCTGTGTCAGAGGCACGGTAGATGGTATGTCGCTTGTGCCGGTCTGCCGGGTGTTTCTGAGCTCATCCAAGTTGGCCTCTGGACTCAGAGCCGGCCTATTGAGCGGTTTTAGAAGCACGGTAAGGGGTATGTCGCTTTTGCCAGGCTGCAAGGCGCCTCTGAGCTCCGCCAAATTGGCGTCCGGGCTCAGAGCCGGTTTATTGGGTTGCTTCAGAAGCACGGTAAGGGGTATGTCGCTTGTGCCAGGCTGCCAGGCGTTTCTGAGCTCCGGCAAGGTGGCCTCTGTAGCCAGAGCCGGCCAATTGGGTTGTTTCAGGAGCACGGTAGGTGGTATGTCGCTTGTGCCAGTTTGCCAGGCGTTTCTTAGCTACGCCAAGTTGGCCTCTGGAGTCAGAGCTGGTCTATTGGGTTGTTTCAGAAGCACGGTAAGGGGTATGTCGCTTGTGCCAGTCTGCCAGGTGTTTCTGAGCTCCGCCAAGTTGGCTTCTGGACTCAGAGCCGGCCTATTGTGCTGTGTCAGAAGCACGGTAGGTGGTATGTCGCTTGTGCCAGTCTGCCAGGCGTTTCTGAGCTCCGCCAAGTTGGCCTCTGGAGTCAGAGCCGGCCTATCGGGCTGTTTCAGGAGCACGGTAGGTGGTATGTCGCTTGTGCCGGTCTGCCGGGCGTTTCTGAGCTACTCCAAGTTGGCCTCTGGACTCAGAGGCGGCCTATTTGGCTGTTTCATAAGCACGGTAGGGGGTATTTTGCTTGTGCCAGGCTGCCAGACGTTTCTGAGCTCCGGCAAGGTGGCCTCTGGTTTCAGAGTCAGCCTATTGAGCTGTTCCAGCAGCACGGTAGGTGGTATGTCACTTGTGTCAGCCTGCCAGTCGTTTCTGAGCTCCGGCAATGCGGCCTCCGGACCCATAGCCGGCCTATTATGCTGATTCAGAAAAGCGGTCGGAGGGATGTCGGCTGCACCAGACTGATAGGCGTTTCTTAGCTCCGCCAAGGCAGCCTGTGGTCTCCGAGCCGGCCTAATGGTATATTTCAGAAGCACGGCTGGCGGTATGTCGCTTGTGCCAGTGCGCCAGTCGTTTTGGAGCTCCGGCAAGGCTGCCTTCGATCTCCAGCTGGCCTAAGTTACTGTTTCGGACACGGCAGGATGGGTGTCGCTTGTATTGAACTGCCAGGGAATTTAAACTGGTATATTTTATGGCCCCTGTCCTCCTCACTGTTGTGTCTCATTGGGGTCGGCCGCCCTCTGATTTCTCTCGCCTCATCCTTCCTCCTGGGAATGCCCAACTTGTGGCTTAGGTACGAAAGAGCAGTCGTGCCGAATTTCCTCCCTAGAACTCTTTCCTGTCCTATAAGGGATAGACGACCTCCAATAAAACAAAGTTAAAGATTTGGCGAAAGCACGCGGATTTTATCAAATATTTTAGCTTTTTTTTGAGACAGCCTTTTTCGATATGCTTCTTGTTATTAGGATATTTGTGATTTTCGCAAATGGAATTATTTATTCGACTTTTATGTACTGATTATGGAAGGATAATGGAATGGAATGTCAAAGCTATAACATATCGACTAAGTCTATAAGATTTGACTGTCATATAAATCTGTTTGAATTCCTTTGACAGTGTATCTATAGGAAAATACGTACTAATAAAATATATACAAAATTCTTCCTCGATTAACATGGATTATGGAATAAATGGATTAATAAAAGTTTTTAAAGATAGTTTTAGGAAGAGCAAGGAAAGTAATGTACAGATCAGACGTTTATGTTCTAGAAATAGAGCAGTCGTCTTCTTGCTATATTGCACGTGTGTACTTAAATTCCCTTATATATACATAATTGCTTTCACGAGCTTTAAAATTTGCCTGCTGCATTCTTGAAAAGGGAAATAAATATTGATTGCTTTATAAGTCATGGTCATGCTGTTTTTGCAAACACGACTGCCTTATATGGTGTCACTAAATTAGCTTTTTAACACTCCAAAGAGGTATAAAATGTTCTTCCACAACAACATAATCACAATTATTGTTAAGGGAAAGCTCTAAACTGCACGGCAAAGAAACCTTCGAAAATGAATGTGCTCAAGGTATGTAAAACGGGTACATCATTAAGCAATCGTATTCGATGTGTGTTGTTGTTGTTCTTGTTCTTGACTTCCGGTGCTTCAGCACCTAACAACTAAGTCCTATCTAAGTCACGTTTAGAAAGCAGTTCACACAAGATATTTAACTGCTATTATTTTCTTTATTACTTACATAGTAATTAGAGGAAATACTATATAGCACCCAGAAATTAGATAACGATATTGCACATTGAAGTTATACGTTTTGAGAATTCCTGATTTAACAAAAAAGACGTTTAAAATATTTGTGTGTATTTTTCAGTAACAACGCTGCACCTATATCACTAAATAATATTTATAAACTTCACAAAACTATAAAAGACTGCTTACCACTCTATTTCTGCTGCACTCTAGAACGAAAACAACTGCGTTTATTCCTACACTCAAAATATATAGTTATATACCTGCTTGCTCAATGCTTAAGGAAAAGAAATAGCTCTGGTTAAAGCAAATCTAAGTCCCCTCTGCTAGGATTACTAGGGGGGGGGGGGGATTCGGCACCAAAACCTGTGGTTTATTGTACCTAAGAACCAAGTGGGGCATCTCCGGAAGGAAGATTGAGGCGAGAGGAGACTGAGAGCGGCCGATCTAAGGAGTCGCGACAGTAAAGAGAGCAGAGTCCCTGCAATTGACCACATGGAGACTCCCGGGTTGGCCAGTACAACCGGCATCCCACCCGCCGTAGTCCGGAAACGCTCCAACAGGTCGACCCGGAGAACGGAGACCGTCCCACCTGATTACCAGGAGCATATTAACCTGCCATACAACTCCGAAACACCCGACAACACTTCTAACCTGGAAGAGACCACCAGATGAGAAATGATGTGAAATGATAGTGGAGATGAAATGGAAGGACAACAAATTCGGAGGTTGTATTTAACCTACACTTCCTTAGCCTGGCAACCCTGGAAACCCCCCGAAAAAATCATCGGTCAGGAAGTCTGACCACAGGAATCGAACCCGGATCTGAAAAATCCGGGCCAAAGACGAAACCGCTTGAGCAATCTCTCACGGTCTCCTCCTCTATCTTCACAGTTCTTTCGTGTAGCTAAGATGTGGACCAGAGCATATTTAACTTCGTGAAACAGAAAAACTTGAGGACGGAGGAAAACAAAAACAGAAACAAGAAAGTAACGCAAAGGAGCACACGTTTTGGATTTAAATAGGACCGGAGAAAAATTAAGCTCCCTGGGATTTCATTTGATACATTTTCGCCTTCTTCCTATTTAGCAAATATAATGTAAGTTTTCCAAGGTCAAAATTCCATAAACTCTATACAAATCCAAATCCATTGTTGCTTCTTATTATTCATTTCTTTATTAATAGTATTTGTGTATGTAGCCTATTCACTTTTACAGGTTGTTACTGCGCTTTATAGATTTTGCTATTGTTTTCGAGGCAATACGCGCTCTTTAGTTCAATACTAACTACAAGTTATGCTTTTGCTAGAAGAACCAACGCTCAGTGGATTTAAGGAGCCTGGATCTGTGGTCAGGATGCACATTTGCTGAAATGTTTTTCGCTTTCATTTTCACAGATTGCGACAGAGCGAATTCTAGCGGTTGTTAAATATCACAGCATCTTAAATAATTTCTACAGTGAAGAGTCTGATATGTACTACATTACCGCTCAAAAGCTTTTGAACAAATTGTTTATCCGCATTTGACAAGTATATAACGCCAAACAAATCCAACATATTATATATAGTATAAATCCATGGAAACATAACTGAAATTAACTATGCTACTTTTAGATTGCCAATTGTGTGCATTTTGAAAATGTAGCATTTGCTGACCTTTATAGTAACAGTTATCCTAATGCTGTTTGGATGTCATAATATGTTTATGATTCCCTGGATGTCGTTCAAGGACGTTCTGTAAATAGGTATTGGCTGTAAACAGAACTGTAGCCCTTCATAAGCAATTGAATGGTACACATTGTTACCGTGCAGTTGAAAAGTCTGAAATTGGTAAAAGAAGGGAACTTGCAGCAGGAAAACATGCTGCAATAGTAAACTTACATAAAGCAGACCATATCATGTGTCCAACTGCCACACAAGAACAACGTTCCTTGCGGAACTGCAAATAGGTATGTTTCTACAAATAACTATAAGGACTTTTATCAAAAGAGGAGACTTAGGATGACCTCGAGAGGCGATGATAAACATTTAATAGTGAGCAGCAATTGTGATAGTTTGAAAACAGCACCCATGCTGACAGCGGAACTGAACCAGTTGAGGAATGAATGTGTGAGTGTTTCTGCAGTGAAGGGAGGAATTCTGGATGTATATCAGAAAGGCTGCATTGCAGCAAAGAAACCGCTATTCGGCTGTTAATAAACAGAAAAGATTACAATGAACCAACCGATATGTAAGCTGGACTGTTGATCAATCTGATGAATCTAACTTTGAGCAAATTGTCTCAAAACTTTGCCAGGTTGTCCGACATGTAACAGGTGAACGCATGGTATCTCTGTACATATTCCCTACAGTCAAGTATGGAGGTGGTTTGGTGCTGATATGGGGTTGTTTTGGTGGCAACAAGACTGACGATATTGTGAAAATAGAAGGAATTATGAAGAAGGAGCATTATCACAACATTCTCCAACTCCATGCCAAACCATCTGGGATGCCATTAATTGGCAGGGACTTCACTCTGCGGCAGTAGAAGGATCCCAAGTATACATCTTTACTCTGTAGAAGACGGGTTGAACGACTGGAAGAGAGACAAGACATGATAATCATGGTTTGGCCCCTTCGAGGTCCTGATGCAGTCCCAGTGAACTTTTTTAGGAACATGTGATCAAAGAGGTACGAAAGAAACAACCCACTAATGTAAATGTATTGTGGAGTCATGTGTAAAACATATTGAGAGATATTACTGAAGATACACTGGCACACTTAATAGAAAGGATGCCCATATTTTGCAAAGCCGTAATTAAAAAATGGGAGGTTACTTTGAAGAAGGCAAAATATAGCAAGTGTTGCTGATTTTCATTAAATATACTACTGTGACGATATACATGATGTTCATTTTTATTCGTGACTTCCCGCCCTCCGTTAGAGCAAGAATGACGTCCTAGTTGACTGGGTAGTCTATCTTGAAATCATAGTGCCTTCTACCTAGAAGAAGTGGTAATTTTTGCGCAACATTATTCACCTAACAGCGCTCGGAGTGTGGTTGCTCTAATAACCAGCCTCCCCTTTCACCCCTCCTGCGGTATTCGCGATTAACACAATTGTTGAGACATATAAATATAATTTAAACCGCACATAGAGGAGTTTATGCAACGCTATCCGGCATTCAGACAATTCCCTCGGAGCGTAATGCCAAAAGGGTCCAGGAAGCGTCATATTGACATAAATTTGTTTGCAAGATAAACGTTATACGTTTTATCAGTATATGATGTAAATTTTTGTCATTCTCACGCTTAATTAAAATGTCTTTATTAATGTTGGTATCCTTATGTCTTTCAAAACCATCAAGTACGTCAAACATTTCCAAGTACAGGATCAGCTACTCGAAAAAATAGATACTGGACGCTATAAAATGACTGGTCCCAATCTAGAAGCAATAAATAATATGACAGAAAGGCCTCAGACATGTTTGCGTCTTTATTTAGGCAGACGGGCTTTTCCATTGCTTCTTGCCATACGGCAGTCAGGAAGGTAATGCAACTCTACCCTTATAAAATCACACGGTTGCATAAGTTGCAAATGCAAGACCTACCTACCTGCAGCTACGTTCTGGAATATTTTGAGCCGGCTCCTTCAATTGATATGCACCGTGTGCCTATACGGTTCGCACGGTGCCGGCGTGCCTGGTCATTGCTGGCGAGTGCTAGTGAGGTATGCCAATCACTACCTCACGCAGTGGCGTGCCGTAATCTGCACTTACGTTACCATTAAATAATAGTTAATGACAGGGTAGTAGTGAAGGAATAATTCAGAAACTATATAATATGTGATTTAATGTCTCACTGGTACTTGTTATTAAACTATAGAAAAATAACCCAATACCAGTAAGATTATTATAGCGTTCAATCCTATACAGCCAAACGATGCCATATAAAAGAAATATTTTTAATTATCAGAAAGAAACAGTACTTTCTGAAAATTAGCCCAATTTTGATTCTGAAACAATTGAAGCACATAAAGTAACAAAATAATATCTACTATACAGTTATAGTATTACATAGAATACTTCATATTAAACGAATTTACACGTTTTCATTAAGACTTTAATACACTCAATTTCTGTTGCAATTTTTGTTGTAATTTACGTCCTCCAACGTCAAAGAATATCGGACTGTGAACATAAATGGGTGATATGATGCTCAAATAAGCCCAGGGTTCATAGAGCTTAAAGTTACCCAAAATTTCGTAAAAACCCCATTCAGTTTTCGGTAGAAATTCTTACCTTCTAACATCTTTTGGTTTTGAGAGTATTCGCCACATTTGGAGACAGTGAAACACAACTCTGGACCCTTAATATAAGCTTCAAGTTATGAACACTGATGTTGGCTCTCTGAGGACTTTTTAATGCGTTTCATAGCTGAAAATAAGGATTCACATACATAGGTCGAACCAAACAATGCAATCATAGATGCCGCACGCATGTGTAACCGAGGGGATCTTGATTTAGGAAATCTCTTGTAGAAATCTAGCAAACTTTCTCTGTTTCTGTAACTGTCAGCTAACTCAATGACACATTTCAGGGCGATAAGTTCCAGTTGAACATATTTGGGAGTACCTCTCATCAAAATTCATGCTAAATGGTGTAGCGAATAAATCAAAATCCATTTTTAGCCCGTGAGATAGTGAAATCTTTCATCAAACGCACGGGGAGGCAAGTGTAAAATTTTAACATAACATCCCACTTTTAGGAATCACAATCACGGATCGCCCGCCTCGGTAGCGTAAATTCCAGAAAGTCTGTCTCACGTTCAAAAGGTCCCGAGTTCGAATCTCGGTCAGGGTGAG
The DNA here is from genome assembly GCA_030765055.1 of Mantis religiosa. NCBI lineage: Eukaryota > Metazoa > Arthropoda > Insecta > Mantodea > Mantidae > Mantis > Mantis religiosa. Next base: position 235,449,322 of record CM060950.1, read on the forward strand.
TTACCTGGATAAGGTTTTATCCGGGGTTTTCCCTTACCCTTCAAGACGAATGTCAGGTAACTCTAAGCTCCTTGGATCCTGTACTCATTTGAGCAACATTTCACCCAATTCATTCACCGTCTGATATGACAACGTTGGAGGACGTAAATTACAAAAAAAAAAAAAAAAAAAAAAAAAAAAAAAAAAAAAAAAAAAAAAAAAAAAAATCACGGATCACACTTTCCAACCTGGGAAAATGACAGGTATCATCATTTGACAATTGAAGTTCCCATAATGAGAGCAAACTTTTAAAAACTTCAATGTTACTGTGACTGATTTGTTGTTCCCTTCAACGTATTCAAATGTTCACTTATATCAGCCATAAATTGCAAGATCACATTTCCACCTAATATTCGTAAGCTCTTCAATAGGTTATCCGCACGTTTCCATGAACAAACGTATCTCATCCAATAATTCAAAGAATCTGCTTAAAACCTTGCCTTGATTGAGCCACCTAACTGCTGTATGATACGTTATATCACCATTCTCATGCCCTAATCCTTTAAGAAGCTTTTAAATTGTCTTTTTTAGACCGTGGGCCCTCAGTTTGTTTACAATCTTCACAACCAGACATTATATTTAGCGTTTTGCCACATAAGTTTTCCTGATGAACTATGCAATGAATTGCTGTTATTTCTTTTGGTAGCTTACTCTTCAGGAGGATCACAAATCCGTTGTGCGAACCAACAACAGCTGGAGCACCATTGGTGCCTACCGATATGAGTGTATTACATGGAACCCCTGCATTCTCCACAACTACTACACAATTCAGAATGCCTGATACTGTTGCTGTGCCTTTTATTTGCACCAGAGCTAGCATTTCTTCCACAACTTCCAAATTTTCATTTACTCCACGAATAAAATACATATTTGAGCCATACTTAATAAGTCAGTGTTCTCATCAACGGAAACAAAGAATGCAACGAATTCTCTTACTCCTTCAATAAGCTGTGCGTAAATGTTGTCCGCCAGATCAGCTATCTTCTTACTCAACGACATTAAAGCTATATCGAAAGGACACTCCACTAATGCAGTGATACCGATGCTGAAACGAACGGAAATTCCAACCAGATCCAAAGGTATTTATCCCAAAAATAACCATATCCATAAAATACCTCAGGAGAATTAGGGAAAGCTGAAATTCTTATTTTCACAGATGGCTCCAAGACAGTAACACACGTTGGTGCAAGAATGGTGGTTATAGAAAACTGCAAAGAGATCTACATAGGAGTTAAAAGATTAGACCTAGTAAACTCAGTATTCCAGGCTGAACTTCTAGGTATTAAAGCGGCTTTGGAGTGGATAGAACAACAGAAAACCGGTAGCACAACTTTCGCCATACATGTTAATTCAATGGCCGCTCCCCTCACCATTGCACATAGAAGAACAACCCACCCCTTGGCCATTCAGCTCAAAGAAAAGATCATCACCCTAAACAAGGCACAATATATCACTCTTCACTGGGTCAAAGGTCATGCAGGTCTACGGGGGAATGACAGAGTTGACTACCTCGCTAAGATTGCTGCCAGTCACAAGACCACCTTAGAATACAAATCAATTCCCATAACTAGGGGCTAGCAGCTGCTAACCGAATACTACACTACAGTTTGGAACTCCATATACACCAGATCCAACAATGCCTCTCATACCAAACTTTTCATTCTCAACATACAACAGCGTCTGTCCTTATATCTATGGCCCTATCACATAACCACACAATTCCTCACAAATCATGGCCGTTTTCAGGCCTACCTTCACAGAATGAAAATAAGAGCCTCACCATTCTGTAACTGCATTGAAAAACACCCACAGACGGCCTCTGCATTTGATGACACAGTACAGCAATTTCTCAAAAGATCAACCAGACGTTTTATGTTCGGCCCCTCTACCCGTGGTTCTGAAGATTCACTTCAGTACAGTTCAAGTATCAGTATTCATCAAGAGCATCTACCGCACACTTGAATAAATCTGTATAGTACTGTGTAAATAACTATTGTAAATAATACCGTGATATACCTTAGGTAAAACACGGGCTGTAAAATACTGTTAGAAAACAGGTCTTGAATTCTGCATGAAATATTATGAGGTGACAGACTGACACTTTCGAACTGGTGAACACTGACAGGTGTGAATTTACTTGCATCTATAAGCATACGTCGTTTAATAAGTGGACCATCAGAAAAGGTACTAGAAGATCTGGCAATTTCTAGTGCTATTTCGTAACGCACATAAGCTGAGGTTTCTGCCATTCCGCCATTCCCTTCTTACTGTTCCTCTTCCTGCAATGTGATCTTTTCTCTGAGCTTTTGTATCTGTGCAGTGCATTCTTCTTTTTCTGTGGCCGAGTAGTCATCACTATGCAATGTATTAGAATGTTGCTGAGGAGTAAATCGTTTCAGAACTTGCTATTTTTATCTGGCAAATTAAACAAATTGCACCACCGCTAGAGTCTATGAAGAAGTACTCAGCCTCCCATTCGGAATTGAAATAATGTGTCTGCGTGGGTGCGCTTCGCTTTAATGTGTGCCCCTCCATAGCAAACTGTCACTGAATTACGGACCACCACTGCTACGGAAGACAAACCGACCATTACCACTGTGAAGCACGAACTGAGACAACACGTTTCTTGTAGCCCAACACATGCACTGCGGCAAGCGATTTAGCTATCACTGATTTTGAGAGTGATGAGCAACTCGATCTATTCTTCACCTCACAAGAATACTGGTTCGAGCTGACAGGATGTATCAACACACAAAATGCACGCATATGGTGCTCTGCCTCCAAATCAGTATGTGGAAATCCCACGGTACTCAACAACAACAAAAATAAAAAAAATAAAAAATAAATAAAAAAGATGGTGCCTGCTCCACCATGTCGCGATAGCAAATAATCGGCCCAATTTTTTATGGGGGACTAAACGTTTGGCGATATAGGGAGAAAATTTTATCTAAGTTTACTGTTCAACTGGATTAAAATAAAAAATTCAATGACTAGTTTCAGCATGATGGTGTTCCTGCGCATATCGCAGTGGTACACTTGCTTTCCTTGAAAGACATTTCCCTAAGAGGTAAGATGGGAAATTTCCAGATCATATTTTCCGGAACGTGCTCAGCATGAATCACCTGAGGTATTGTGCTCTTTCAAAACATTCATTAGCAATCCTGTGTGGCCTCCAAGAGCTCCAGATCTTACTCCGTTGGATTATGTCCTCTGAGGCTTTCTCAAAGATCGGGTTTATCTGAGGAGTCCCGAGACTTTAGAGCAACTGTAGCAGCCGATCATGAATGAGATGACCACAGTTACACCTGTGATGCTGCAAGGTGCATATAAGCAGATGGTGAAAAGAGTAAGGAAGTGCCTTGCTCTCTTTTTCCTTATTTAACCGATTTTTCGTTACTTCCGTTTATTTCATTTCTGTTTTCCTAGTTTCACAAATATTCACTATACACATAAACATCCATGCCAAAGGCGGGACTCGAACCCGCGACCCTCCACGCTGCGGAACACCAGACATACGCTTTAGCGAACATGGCTAACCAGGGCCGGCATCTCAATGCCGGTCACGCTGAACAATTCGTTTAATGAAGCGCCGATATTTAGTTTGCCACATTGCATCAGCTTTGCTTATTTATTTGCTTATTGTGTTCAGCTATTTCTTGTCAATTTAATTTCCGTAATGCTGTTCAGAGAAGTTAATGTTTAACAATGAATGGTTTCACTGTTTTCATAAAAGCTTAGAGACAGCTCATATTCGGTTAATTAACATGTCTTTCTTGCCTGCCTCCATGGTGTGTGGTAGCGTGTGTGCCTTACACTCAAGAGGTGGCGAGCTCGAATCTCGCTAATGATGAGTTACCTGGATAAGGTTTAGTCCAGCGTTTTCCCTTATCCTGCAAAGACGACGTTGGGTAGCTCTGAGTTCTAGGGAGCCTGTACTCATTTGAATCCTGTGTATTACCTGTTTCACTCACTTATTCATTCATTCATTCATTCATTCATTCATTCATTCATTCATTCATTCATTCATTCATTCATTCATTCATTCATTCATTCATTCATTCATTCATTCATTCATTCATTCATTCATTCATTCATTCATTCATTCATTCATCGTTCGATATGACGTGCACCGTTGAAAGGACAAAACAAATCTGTTTCTTTACTAAAATGATTTGAAAATAATATTGTTATTAATTTGACAGTTTTTAATTAAATTATATTAAATTATATACCTTATCAGAGAAACACCAAATTGTAAGATATTGTTTGTACTTAACCGTCATTTGTAGTGTTAACATTCATTAAAACGGACTACAACATTTATCGTATCTACGCACCTGGCGAAATTACGTACCTTTATATTACGCGGGCATGACCCACCTCTCATATAGTATATTTACCTCAAAGCTACTGTCAGCACATCAAATAGGATCTCAAGGCATTAGGGGAATCGTATATAAACTCGCTCCGTCAGCGATGCTGTTAATGACGTCAAATTTAGCGCGGTAAGTCACAGATAAAAATAAACCCAGTGTATTATGTATCTTTCATTCCATTGTTTCAATAAATGCTAAAAATGAGACGTGTTAAAAACGTTTTGAGCGGTAGGGCATATGGATATAATATATGCCACAGTAACATGTGCCACTCGCATTCGGGATTTTCCGGGGCCAGTCATCAAATTCGGTCCCCACTTTGACCTATGGGTTTTTCCATTTTATCCGGGCCAGTAGGTGAACAACTGAGAGGTCATCTTCTACCAAAATTTTTCCTGCATTAACATTTCCAACATTGTCATCTGTTTCTGGGGTTTAGAGCGTAGCAACGGTGCTTGGAGGGTTGCAGCTGGGCGTGTGTGTTTAAGTCACTTCCCTGCCGTTGGTCGGGACCCTCTCCGTGTGGACCTCGCCAGAGGCCGATTCGTAGCTAAGGCCCTGTGGGAGGGATCGGGCAAAGTCAGATGCGCTCCAACTGGGAACGTTGGTGACCCCGTTCATGATTGCCTATGTTGTCACCCGGTTCTCGTCAACCTTAGGGTCTCTCTGCTTATCCTTACAATGCAAATACCGCGGCTGAAACACAAATGGCCGAGAACTTACGTGCACGATTCATCCCTAGCTTTTAGTTTTACCTAATGAAGTGTATTAAGCAGATTATGTCGTTGCACACTCCGAAACATTGGAGCTTTATGCCGAAGTAAAACTGGTCGTTTAGAAGCAATTTGAACCCTCTGAAATGTTGGTCTAGAAAAGAGCAGTTTGTGATATAGGCTGAAATAATGAATGTGTTTACCTAGTATAGGTTAAGAGAGAAACATAAAAACTAATCAGGAAGAAAAATGGCTAGGAGATTTAAAGAGAATAAAAGGCTTGTCATAAGCTGCACTGGAAGAAATGAACAGCAAAAATGTATAACGTAGAAGAAAATGTCAACTTCTACTTCAAATTAAGATAAGCTTTTTTTATGTGCGGACCAAGGCTAAATAAAAAGTGGTAAAAGCCAGAGGGGTATTCTCAATACATTCAAAAAGTCCTGAAATAGAATTATAGAACGTGTCAACATTATAACAAATGAAATACCAGTCGTTCCTAAGCATACTCGTACTTGGTCTCTTAAGGTTTGCGAAGTGCTAACGGTACATTTAAGTCATCTGTTGTGCACACCTAGAACAAGCACGACCGGTTCATAAGGTTTACGTTAGCGCTAATTTTCCACGTAAGTCATTATTGTATGCACTCGTAGCCACACAGTTCACTCTAAATCGCATTTCCTAACTTTATAGCTGTCACACTGGCGACTCTTCTAAATTCGATTGACTTGCAGACTACATTGGACTGTTGGCAGGCTGAGGACAGCCGAGATGTGTCATACATGTACCTGCCCTTGTTAGGGTACAAACGCTTTTATTGAGAGAATTCGAGGCTTTTAGAGTGACGGGCGTAATTAAGATTTCCGATTGCTCGCTTCTTATACTTGTCCCGAAACCGGACGGATATTTCTTGAAACCGAGCCTTCCAGACTCGAATAAAATGGAATCCTCTAGAAGTGGCAATACCGAATACATGACTATCGTATAATAGCCACAATCACTATGGAACAAAACGTGAATGAAAACAAAAGAGTTATACATATTGCAAAATGCAGTGAGCAGAAGTGAAATGTCTGAGGTCTATAGCAGGATACGCAAAACAAGACAAAACATCAAGCGTGAGTGTTTGCGAAGAGCAAACGGTGGAAATGGAAGCGTTAAGCAGTGTAATAAAAACATTTAAGGAAAGTACAAACAATACTTTGAAAGATATCAAGTAATAAATGTAAGGTGTTATATTTGGAAGATAAATTTTAGTATCTGTTTATTTACTGTTACTCACTATAAACTAAGACGTATTTTATATTCCATTTCACCAAAAGAGGTGAATACAATCAAAAAACGACTGTACTCCTAACGGGTTGATCTGAACCTGGCCTTCTTTATAAATATTTATGATGGATTCACTGTTATTGTAATCTGTTTTAATTTCCAACAATTTAACAAAGCACTTCATATATGTGTGCTCAGATGTTTTCTGTCTGTTTCTCTTTTATTAGACGTTAGTACCTTGCGGCTTAAAAGTTACCAATAATGTTTAAATTTTATTATAAAAATTAGAAAATTCAGCAATAGTAAAACTCCAGTTATATTAACAACAGTTAAATATCTAACGACAAGAAAACTACGGAATTACTACTTAACGTTATTTGGCCAAGGTCTGAGAAAAATTGATTATCTGTAATATTTAAAATAAGTTACAGCACTGCTACAATATTTTCTATCAGTTCTTTGATGTTTCTGAAGTTCGGTGCATTCTATTTCTATTTCCTTTTCGTTTGCTTTTTCTACCGCAGCATCATCAGTTTTTCACCAAAGCGTACTTTCAAAGGGTAATTTATAAAGTTTAACTCATCAGGAAATGTTCCGACGTCCGCAACCTTGCTCTCAAAGCCAGGCAACGGTGAATTATAGGTAACAGCATTGACGCCTCCGAAGTCCAGCAATACATACATGTTCTTGGTGCAGAATGGAACTGGAACGTAGAACCCATAACTTTGCTGGGAGTTGCAATAGTAAAAGAGGAGCTCAAAATGGCTCGTTGGTTACCAAAAGCAGCATTGAACTTTAACATTTAGGAGAAATGGAAACTGGGAAAACCAACGAAAATTGACATCCTCACTTGGAGCCGGAATAGCGGAGGCCCAAATTTGATACAGAAGAATGTTGTTTATGGTTTCAGTAAAAAAATAATTCTATTTAAACATTTATCAAAGGAAAATTTGATGTACTAACCATAACTGTGTATATGTATGTTTCAGAAGTTCATCGTCCTTGTGTTAGTGATACTTGTGACCAGCACAGCAATGGCTCGTCCTCAGGGGCCTGAATCTCTCGTCACACTGATCCCCTAGTCGTTCATCTTACAAGGATGCATTTACTGTTTTCAGTGCTTGTGCTTTCTTAATAAATATAGTTTGTGAGTTAATTTTGTATTAATGTGAGAGTATTTTTTTCAACCATGTTGAGAATTATTAAATTGATTATAAGACTGTAAATAACTAGAAGAATGTAAATTAGAAAACTATTAATAATTAGAAGACAGAAAATACAAAGTAACCTTAATTTTGCATAGTTTTAAACAACATTTCAAACATTTTGAAAGGTGTTCTTTAAATTCAAATATAAAGCAGCATGCAGGCACTTTTCAAGTAGCATGGCATTGCCAAACTAGGCTTTTCGAGATTAGCAGGATTAGGTGGCAGGTGCAGTATATGTTAACGGTGCATTAATTTAATTGACATTCTAAATTTATGAAACACCTTTATTTGCCAGCCAAAATTATATGTAACTCACACATCAAAATTTGTGCGTACTGCCTCCACTGTACGTTTTGTGCGGAGCATTCGGTATCACCATGCTTGACAACACAAATGCAGCAAACTATACAAGTTCTAGTACATTCCACTCGACAGTTCCTCGGCCGGACATTGCGCCGTGGGACCTTGCGTATTCAGACAGTAGTACTGTACTATTATGTGTTTCAAATTGGATGATGTTTGTCCTTGAGCGCTGCTAGATGAGCTACCAATCGGAGTACTGTGGTATTGTATAGCATTCTCCCTAAGTGGTGCGTGACGAAACCCAAACTAATCAATCTCTAGTAAATACTATTCGCGCTAAGACAAAAATTCAGATTTTGCAAAAACTGATCCATGAGGAAGGAGAGAGTAATGTATTTAACATAACCGTAAAACCCCATATTTTTAGCTGAAAGTTTTCGTAATACAAATAAATAAAGTAGATACCATTACACTATTACTACATATTGCTACGTCAGAACTGTAATGAACATCATTATTGGTTGGCATGTATTCCTTGACGTATATTTGAAATTACTCAGAACTTAAACGTAAACCTTTGACATTACGTGATAAAAGAATTACCTTGAATAAGCCAAGGTCTTTGTTAAATTCGATGAGAGGAAACAGTTCATTCCTGCTGGTCTGGCAGAACGTGTCTGGTCACACTATATCTTTGTTTATGAATGGTTCGTAATCTGTATTTGCTCTAGAGTGTTCAAAGTAGCAATATTCAGTCAC
>CM060950.1:235460491-235672991 GCA_030765055.1 Mantis religiosa
AATAATAATAATAATAATAATAATAATAATAATAATAATAATAATAATAATAATAATAATAAGCTTCCATTAGCCTTCAAACCCGATTAGAGCATTTAAAATGACACCTGGACGCTATCTAAGCATTCTTCGGACTCAGGAAAGCTTACACTATTTTATAGACTAAAAATAGGAAGATGTAACTGTTGATAATGTTCATGAAATCTCAGTCATAGATATCCTTAAAGTGAAGACGTAGTTTCGTACACGCCGTAGGGCGGATATAATTAGTAAATTTTTAAGAATATAAAACATATGCAAGTGTAAAAATATAAAATATAACTACAATAATACTTATATTACTTCATATTTTATGCAATAAAGTTGAAATTATTAGTGTTAAGACTTTCTATCAAACGACAAGAACACGATAATATAACCATAGTACGTACATTACGAAAAATATTCCAAACAATAAATCTTTAATTACAAAGAATTCCGACGTGTTACACAAAACCTGATTTCAGTTTTGCAATCAGAGTGAAAATGTGATTTAGAAACGCTCATTCATTTCAAAGAAACAAAAGAAAATGCAGAACGGTGTTATCGTTAGCGCAGCAGATCTGCCAAACCGTCATGCCAAATGAGTAGATATGATAACACTGGAGTGGATAATTGTTTTCGATTGTAAGCGGCGAGAACTCTATCTCAATGTATGCCTGGTGCTGGTAATCATCTTACATATCCGCAATTATTGTTATCAATAAGAGCTTTGTTGAACATGATGCCTTCAATCTGTATTATTCGAGAGAGCGTTGAGGCGTATTGACTTAGAGGCGACCAGCGCTGTGATCTCTTATCGGGTCTTATGTGGTCAATTAGAAGAGTGAACTATTAGTAAGTTGATGTACAGTAAGTTACGAAACACAAATAGAACGATTGGAAGCTGCTTGTGTCTATATGATATGTTTTCTCGCGCCTTTCGATCTATGACACATTGCTGTCTAGAAGACGTGATTACATCTGAACAGACTAAACAGAAACTGAACTCAGCGTGTATGTGCGATAAACTGAGGTATAGTTGCGCTGCTCGAACCGTTACCGTGACTTTATCTTTGTCAATAGAAACCTCTCAGATAAGGCACTGATTATGCTTGTAAGAGTGACAGGGGAACTGCTACGCTACCCGGTCCTGTGCTAAGCACCAATAAACGCGCCACTTCAGCCAATGGAATTCGCAGGAATCACAAATTACAGGTATATGTTCACTCCACGTGGAGTAATCAGTGCGTTATCTGAGAAGTATCTATTACCAAAGATAAATCCAAGGTAACGGTTTGAGCAGCACGACAATAAACATCTCTGTGTTGCGAATTTTTCCCAATGCACAATTAAGAGTGGCAAACTTATTTCATTTTACCCCCACCCCCTTCTACTACTGGAGCATTGGTCTTTAACTACACTTTTGTTTCTACTATGAATGGTGGTTTCCGTTTTACGTTGGCTGCTCTGTGAGTCACTTAAACACGGATTCACTTCATTTTCTTGCGTTTGTCAAATACTTTAATGAAATTTATTGAAGCCATTTTCCATCTAAAGGATTGCTTAATGTGGGAAGATGCCGTTGAAATTCCTTCTCCAACATCTTTCGAAGATGCTGAACTTAAATATAAATCTTGTTCTCTTCACACACATTCACAAATACATTGCCCCAGAATGTTTGTTTTTGTTGCATTTAGGGGACCTCGAAACGTGTTTGTGGTAAAATCTGGGTGTGCAATTAAGAAAAATTTCCCTATATAATGAGTAGAGAAAGTAATACGTGATAATGGCTAATTGGGTTTTCGTCAACATCTCATGTAATCATTATATTTGACTTGAAGTTGTGTATATAATTTATTGCAATTATTTGTCTATATTTATATAAAAGCAAATATTACTAGTGTCATAGGGGCCAGTGAAAGTCAGTGATAATCAGAGAGCGGAATTTAGGCAGAAGGACTTTTTAAATTTTTCAAATCTATTTTCTAGTGTGATCCATATAAACCTGAACCATTGCAATAGTTCATAACTTTTGAACCAATAATAGGACACATGTGCACCTTTGGCAGAATATAATACATAATTTGGAGATTACATTACACTATTTACATCTCAGAGAAAATTTTGGAAGTGTCATCCACTAGCATCTATACATGTTTGCACTCGTCTCATCAGATTCTCATCAGAAGTTTTGCGAAGAGTATCCTCGTCAATGTTACATATTTAATTTAGAATGGATTCCTTGAGAACATTAATTGTCCGTGGCCTATTCTTGTACACTCTATATTTAGATACCCCGCACAAGAAAGCATTCGGTTAGGTTAGGTCAGGGTATCTTCGGAAGGGTGCACAGACCTTTTGAGATTATTCGATTATTATCAACGAAACTGGTTACAAGTTCCATCTTGCTGGAAATAACCTCTCAATTCGACATCATTCAGCAGCTCCATAAATGTCTTGAAGATACCCATATAAACTTCAGTGTCTACAGTCGTATTACAGAAAATGGGATCAACGATTCCTAGATGCTGGTGGAGGACACTTCTAACATTTTTTCTGAGATGTAAATAATGTAATGTAATCTCCCAATTGTGTGATATATTCTCTCAAAGCTGCAGGTGTATCCTATTATTTTTTCAAAACGTATGGCTTATTAAAGTGGTTGAGTTTTATATGAATCGCACTCTATTAGATAGTGAATCTGTACGAATTATAACTTTGTGATTGAAATGCCACAGTTTTATGTTGCCTATTTTACGATATAAATGATTTTTGATGCCTTTATTTAATTATTTATCTACTTTTTATTAGTTATTATTTTATTAATCATTAAATATTTCTTTCATGTACAATTTATTTGAACAACCGTTAGTAAGTGACAGTAAAATTTACTTCGCCCGACGTATATCATTGTCTTCAAGTTTGCAGACATACATAGACAACCTATATATTTTATTTGCAACAATGAGTACGCCGCGCAAATGATAGATAACGGAAAGCCTTTCAATTACCCCTTGTGTTTATTTTAAAATACAATGAGTGCAAGTCCAACTTCGTTTCTAGTTCGTTTTCGTTGCGAATTTATTGTAACTAGCAGCAACATGCCGCAATTCAGTAAATATCCCTCAGTAAATTAAAAGGTTAAGTTGATACTTTCGGATCCGACTGTAAATTATTTACATGTAGATGTCAGTGAACTGTGGAAAGAAGCATTTTAGATCACAGCATATCGCCGCCATCAAACACAAAAATGCACTTTCCAAAGCTACAGGCAAGAAGATTTCTTTGCTTCCATTAGTACTTGCAACATCGAGACAAAAATCCCATTTTGCATTCAACTGTTTGTTAATTTAATATCTTCTTCAATTGCATGTTATTGCCTGTTTTACTATTTATAGTGCCTTTTTGCTTACTTATTTTAATGATTTATAATGCATAACTTCCAGCCTTTGGTGATGATGCTTTGTTTTTTGACTGCTCCATTACCAAAAGCAATTTTTGGTGCAGTGCTCAGCATCCGCTGTCTACAGCTACTCATATTTGCTCACTCTTCAATTGTATTTATCCTTTCATTTCAAACCTAAACTTTCTTATTACTTTCTCTGTCCACTCTATATCCAATTATTTTTAAACATGCTTATTCTTCTATTTACTTCATGTCAATGGAGAGAAACGTTTGTAGAAATCTTTTTACTACATATTTTCTTATAGATAGGTACAATGAGAAGCAGTAGACATAAATACTTACCCAAATTTATTTAGACCTGGTCGTCAGGTGATCGCTTTCATATTCCAATAGCTTTGTATTACCGGAGGGGGGCAGACAATAACAGCTCTGTATTTCAGAAAAGGGTTGGAAACTTGCAAACACCAACAAGCATATCTCGGGAGCGGTTAATTCCACAAATGATTATTTGAGAACAATAATAGTTTTACATAAGTTGTATACTTTAACAAGGTCTAAATTATTTATGTTATAATTATAACTGGTGCTTTTCCATATTTGCTTGTTTTATTCCTTGATAGCAAAACGTATGCAAGTAAGTAATACATTTATTCTGCATTGTAGGGAGATAATTTCAAGAGCTTTATAGTGCATATGGTGATTCTGTGGGTTCGTGAAATTAAAAGTCCAGTTGAACAAACTCAAAATGTTCTTTATTTCCACTGACTTACAATTGGTACACTTGCGATTACACAGAATTACGTAGCGTACACAATTACAATCCACCAGTTCGTCTGTCACAGGTCCACTGCAACACTCACAGTTACGTACCACTCTCTCTAGGGATAACCAAAAACTCATCCGATACACGGACGTAATCTTCCAGTCCGTTCACTAGCACTGCGCTCTTCACGGTTGCTCGCAGAGAACCGAGAACTGAGTACTGAACTGACTCTTGGTCACATCGTGCTTTTATTTATAGGTGGCTAAATGGTTCTAGAGAATTCTTTACCATGGAGAGGAAAGATATTCCGGAGATTTCGAATTCTTTCAGGCGGCAGGAGGAGGGGAAACGAAGATTCAGCCACTCCCGTGGTTTCCCCTCTCTCCACCCTGTCACGCCTCCGCAGGCGCCAGCTGACCGGCGAGGTTACGGCCCCGATGCCACAGGCCCCCATCCACCGGCCATCCTCTCCCGCAGCCGACCGCAAGTTCACCGATTGGGTAACATTGTTAATACATGTTTACGGGTTAGGTGTATATTTATACATATATTTTACATATGTTTTATATTTTTAGCAATGATTCTTACTGTGATCTATTGGGTCCGTACAATTAAAAGTCCAATTTTCACAAATTCAAAATGTTCTTTATTTCCGTAGAAATACACTCTATTCAATCCTTACGTAACAGAATTACGTCACATACATAATCACAATCTACCGAGTTCGATGACCACAACAGCGTACTGATTACATCTGTTTACAACTGACTCTCGTTACAACACTTTACAGCTGTTTACTCCTTACGACTGACTCGATCACTAGCCATGACATCTTTTTGTACACCCATCATGAATTCCAGACTGTTATAGAATGTTCTCTAACATGTCACCAGATAAAACACGAATGTTCTAGAATGTAACTATATCTGTGTAGGCAAGTCTTGTATCTCCGGCGCTATGTTTATCTGCCTATGCGAGCTCTTTATTTCCACACTGCCTGCACATCAGTTCCTTTGTGTAAACAACCTAAAAAACTTTAAACTAAAACAGCGGAAGACAGCTTCAAAAGTTGCAACATATTTCAGCCTGCAGTGCGTGTGACGTCAGGCAAGGGACATGTAGTACCAATTTGCCTATATAAATGGCGCTGCGAATACAAATCGGAGGGTTCAGTCAGGTGTAGTGCATTCGATGGCAACAATATAGCTGCCACGTAGAAATGATGATGGTGATGATGATGATGATGATGATGATGATGATGATGATGATGATGATGATGATGATGCTGATGATGATGATAGTAGGCACTACAGGCCATGTTAGCCCTCGGCATCCCTAACCACCCTCTTCCATTCTACTGGGTCTTCTGCTTTTCTTCTGGAGCCTTTATCCCCCAACATTCCCAAGACATCTTCTACATCATCTACCCATCTTTTCTTGGATATTCCTCTTCTCCTTCAGTTATCCAGCTTTCCTATGAATATATTCTTAACTACGCTGGTCTCCGGCATTCCCTGCACATGGTCAATCTTAACGTAGGAATGGAACTGTTAAACTTACAATGCGACTACTTATTGAAGGACAATTATGCACGCAGGAAAGACTTGGCTGATTTTTACAAGAATTTCCCCCAAACCAGATTTCCGAGGTTGTATTCATTCACCTCACAGACATTTTGTATCTTTGGCTCGACGTATGAGTGCGAGCAGTTGTTTTCTCTGATATGAAATTAGCTAAGTACAAACCCCGAAGTACCTTGTCGTATCACAATCTAACATTCAGTTTTGGATTACAAATTTCCCAGACATTACGTCCTGACATTGATAAACTAGTTAGGGAAAACAAAACATAAAATGTCGAAAAATATACACGTAATTTTGTTCTGAATGGGCATCCTCTAATTTGCAGAGACGATTATTTTATGTTTTACTTTATTTATTTTATAACATGCCTGACCTTCAGATAAACTACGATTTGAAGTTTTATACGTTTTCTCATAGTACAGAGTCAAAATGTAATTGTTTATAGACTTTGACCAATTGTGTAATTAAACCAGTCAGCATTAATATTACAACACCCAAAATGTAAGCTGTACATATTATTAACAACCGATACGTTTCCTGTCTTTCCCACGCTGTCGGAACCCCAACACATCAAACTATTTCCTTCATCTTGGGCAGCAGAAATCAGCGCGCTGACGTCACACGCCTTTCGTTCCGAGGCATGTTTGGCGGTGGGAGCTGACGGAGCTCACGTCACAACGCCACTCACTGTCTTCAGCTGAACTAAACCATCATGCGGTAAAACTATAAAGTTTTTTTACTGCCGTTACGTCTTAAAACTTGATATGGTTTGTATTTATATTACAAACGAAACCTTCTGCCGCAACGATAACATTTCCTGTCATTTTTACTTAACTTTTAAACTTGTACTAATGTGCTCCTTATAGTAATTTCTGAAGTATGAGCAGAAGAAGAGGGAATATTACAATACAGAAGAAGAAGAAGAAGAACAGTAGAGCTTATTCTCTCCGACGCTAAATTGATGGAAATCCTACTTTTAACAACACATGGAACTATAGTACAGTGCAAGTGTGTTAAAACATTGTTTTATTTTTGTATTTTGATGATATTTACAACATCAACGCGATTTTCCAGTTAGCGATTCTTGGTTCTATTTAATAAGATAAACTTATATTATTTTATACCATTGTTACAGGTACACTGCAACAAAAAGTTACAGATTACGCAACATGTACCAACAGCTGCTTATTGAAATATAAAAACATTTTAAGTAGCAAAATAAAAGAGTTTCTTCCAGAAAAAGGCGAAAAATATTTAATTGTTTATTGCAGTGAACACGAATATTACTAAAATATACGGAAACAGAGATTTAAAATATTAATTAATTAGTGCTGATGTTTAGAAATGTACTGTTTGATTACTACAAGATAAGTAAATGTGAGAAAGGTGAAATAATGTACTTTATTTTAAATGCACATTTAAATTTTGGTGCATAGATACATGCATATGTTAATACTGCCTAGCGGGATAGCTCAGGCTGTTTTGTCTGTGGCCCGCATTCGGGAGACCCTAGTTCGACTCCCGTGGCCGACCTACCTGATCCATGTTTTTTTTTTCGCGGATTTTCCCGGATCGCTACGCTAATGCTGGTTAGGTTAATTATATCCCCCGAGTTTGCTGTCCCTCCATTTCATCTCCGTTGCCTTTTACATCATCTCTCATCTGGTGGTCTCTTTCATGGTCGAAGTGTCGGCGGTGCATGGCAGGATGATATGCTCTGAATGAACCACTTCCTCCTCCGGTAGGTCGGAGCTTCACAGTATGGGGGAATGTCCGTTGTCCTGGTCTTTCGCGGTAGGTTTCTAAGTAAAATGTAGGGGCCCTACAATGTGAACTATAATAACTCCTTGGACGGCCACCCTCCGTCTTCTCTCGCCTCATCCTTCGTCCTGGGGATGCCCCACTTGGGGTATATACGGTATAATAGACCAAGACTAGTCACACTGCCAAATCCCCTCCGAGAATATATATATATAATTCTTTATAGTGTATATAAATCCGAGCTGTAGCAATCAGATTTTGTCTATCTCTTACGGTTTACCAGTTATACAAACTATTGCAGAGGGCTTCTGAGGACATTCCCTGAAAATTCAGGGATACATTTCAACTGTCACATGAATACTTTAACGAATCATATTCCTTAGATTAATGTTTTAAGAAAATCTAAGTTTTCGACAATTTTTCCATGTAGAGGTATATTGCTGAAAATCATGTGGCAATCTTGGAATACGCCCGAGTTTAAATCAAGTTTGGTATTAACTCCTCGGTCGAAATCGATCTGGGTGACTCATTTGGTTAGGTGTAGGTCCACGGAATAAACGACGACAGCCCCTTGGCACGCCGGCGCCGCTGTGATACTACAATTGATTGCGCCTATAACGAATAAAATATATATTTCTTTTGCGACTATTAGTTTTGGAGTTATGTTGTTCATAATGATACAATGTTAGGACGTGTATTTCCGGTAAATGTCAAATATTTGGATATAATGCAATACTTACTACATGTAGAGTAAGAAAAGCGAAGGTGGTCTAAGAAGAGTAAGACTTACAAGGTATAGCTTATAATAGAGTGAATATAGAAAGTGCACACAAACTTTAAATTAATGAACCATTTATTTAATTTGCAAGCAATCGGACGTATCTGTACTATATCACAGTTTCATAATTTTACTTTCATAAAAGCAGTAGATACTGATTGCATAATCCTTACCCCTCCTCCCAAATTAGGGTGTACAAGAAAGCGAGAGATTTTTTTATTCCTCCTTTACATCGCCGATACCGGTGTTAGGTGACACAGATTCCACTAGCCTGGAAACTCGGGGTGAGGGAAGCCGAAGCACTGAGCCTGATAGAGGTACCAGGGTTGAGGGGCCAGCCCAACGTCTGGGATGGGAGCGAAATAATAGGAAATGTGGACGATGGAGCAATTGGTGGAATGTTGGCGGCGGAAACCGGACGACCCGGAGGATACCCGCCCCAGAGCCGTGTCGTCCACCACAAATCGCCTGGGATCTAACCTGGGCCACCAGGTGCAGCTGAAGGCCCATATCGCGTGGAGGTGTTATTGCATATGATATAAAACTGCGGCGCAGCATTTCCGGTTTTTTATTTTCGTTTCCTTATCCTTCTTTTTCGCAGATTAACGATTCCAAACATTACTGTTTTTCTTTCTTATATTGTTTTACACATATACACAAGGCAGGTACGAACTGACGACCCTCTACGCCGCGGAATATCCGTTTACATGAACGAGAAACAAAGAGGAAGAAACAAATCAAAACATTGTTAATCTAGCGCATTTGGCAGTCCTGCATGTGCAGTGCGGGAATACGACCATATCATATTGTGACTTTGAGGGTTCGTGAAATTAAAAGTCCAAATGCACAACTCAGAAATGTTCTTTATTTCCACCGAATTAGAGTCGGAACACTTGCCGATTACACAGAATTACATAATGCACACAATTAATATCCTTCAGTTCGTCTGTCACAGGTCCACTGCACGCGCACAGTTACGTACAACACCTGTGATGCACGTTCACAGTCTTCCGGTCTGTTAACTCACTCGGCGCTCCTCACGCTGCTCGCCAAGAACTGAACTCACTCGCCAACTGCAGCCCCTTTTTATAGGAATATGGCTGTTTCTGGAGCTCTCGCGTTTCAATGAATCACCCCGATGGTTCTAGACGGCAGGGGGAGGGGAAAGAGACGGCACAGTGATGATTTTCCAGCCACCCCTCTTTACTGCTATAAGATAAATGGGTAGGCGTGAGCGAATGCTTACCGTCTGGCCCTAATGCTGGCCGTTTCTATCGGGAGTTCCAACGTTCGGGTCACACTGCTCCCTCCTCAAAGCTGGTCGTCACGAACAGCACAAGCGTAGCGTATCAGGCGATCCAGGTGTACCACCAACATCTTCCTTCGATGAACATTCTGGATGCGGTAGACCACGTTGTTAATCCTCTTCACCACCGGGTACGGTCCTTGCCATGGCTGCTTAAGCTTCGGGCAGCGTCCCTTTGTCCGGGTATGGTGGAACAACCAGACCAGGTCAGCTTGCTGGAACCCTTGGCGGTTGGCTTGCCTGTCATACCGGGTCTTCATGCGGTCATTCGCCTTCTGGATGTTCTGGCGAGCCATCTCGTGCATGTCGTGGAAATGGTCCACCAGGTTCTCCACATACTCGGTCACTGGCTGTTTCGCTTCCGGAGGGAGACGTAACTCTCGGCCGAACATTAAGCTGGCTGGCGTCATCCTAGATGTGTCGTGTGTAGACGAGCGGTAGGCCAGCAAGAACAGAGGCACCTTGACGTCCCAGTCTCGCTGATGGCTGGCTACGACCTTCCTCAGGTGCTCCTCTAAGGTGTTGATGTATCTTTCGACCATGCCATTCGACTAGGGATGTACGGGCCTCATGCGGGTCTTGTTCACCCCAAGCCTCTGTAGTGCCTCCTTCATCAGGTTGGACTCAAAATTGGTGCCCTGGTCACTGTGCAGCTCTAACGGTACCCTAAATCGGCAGAACACTTGCTCCGTGAGGCAGTTTGTGATTGTCCTTGCCTCTTGGTTCGGGATGGTATACACCTCCGGCCAATTCGTGAAGTAGTCAAAGACCACCATCAGGTACTTGTTGCCTCGGTCGGACATCGGCAATGGTCCAGCTATGTCGACGGCGATCCGTTCGAATTTCGCTCCGACGTTATACTGCTGCACGCGACCCCGGATCCTAATCTGGGGGCCGCAACTCGCTGCGCACACGTGACATTGACAGCACCATCTCTCAGCGTCTGCTCGGAGCCTCAGTCAATCGTCCGATACAACCCCAGGTGTCCTCCTGAAGTACCGGCGTGCACTTCCTTGAAGACTTCCGGGACCTTACTCCGGGGAAGCGCCAACTGTCCTCTCTGCGACTTCCCATCGGGCGATTCCCATACCCGGAACAGTCCCCGTAGGGGAGGGGATCCGTCCCCTTCAGCTGCCGTGGTGCGGACGCTGCGGAACCTTAGCGCTCGTGGTACCTCTGACGTTACTAGAGGAACCTGGGGCCGAACATCTGAGCCCCTCCTTCGGGAGTTGTTCGGATTGGGATGGACTCGAGGGGGCAGTGGTCCCGATACCCGTGGGAATCAGGTACGTCTCCGGACAGGGTTGGGGGAAGCCATTAATTCTCCCGGGTACTAGCCTGCAAAGCTACTAGAACGTGTGTTAGATCACCAGGCGGCCCCACCGAGGTTTTCGGTAGTCTCCGCCTTTGGTGTTGGTGCGCGTAAGTGGTGTCTCCACTTCCGTCCTGTCTTGAGTCCAGAGGACCAGATGGAGAGGCTTGTTAGATATCAAGGTCTTGCCCTACGGAAAGCCCCACGGAGGATGCCGGGCGCCCTTTGGGACAGCTCGGATAACTCCCTGGTTGAAAGAGGACCGGGTCTTGTTCCTACGCGTTCAAGACTAATGGGAGTGAAACCTCTGGGCTGAACTCGGAACAGCACGCCCTCTCTGGTCTAAAACGAGTCCCATTGGGCCCTGTATTACTTGTAGATGGCGCTCCTCGGTGCGATGTCCTCCCAGGTTGGTCTTGTCCCTGTCTCCACTTCCCTCAAGAGTGGCCCCAAGTCTGGGCCCGCCAGCTGCTCCCTCCTCAGGTATGCGCTATCCCAACCGTCCGCAGGCACGGCCGCGACTACTCGGACTGCTGCGGTACGCACCTTCTCTTCTAGTCTTGTGCACTGGCCACACTCTTCTGGACAGTCTTCGGGACATAGCGTCTGCGTTACCGTGGCTCCTCCCTCTACGATGTTCCGAGGTGAAGCCGTACTCCTGCAGCCTCTGAACCCAACGTGCTGTCTGGCCTTCCAGGTTCTTAAAGCTCAATAGCCAGGTTAGGGCGGAATGGTGAGTCCTCAGGTATAAGGGCTGACCGTACAGGTACTTGTGGAAGTGCTCCAAGGTGTTTACTACAGCCAGTAACTCTCGCCGGTTGACGCAGTAGGCCTTGGATAGCGTCTTGCTGTAGTAGGCTATCACCCGCTCATGGCCAACCTGGATCTGCGATAGGACGCCTCCAATGCAATGGTCGCTGGCGTCGGTGTTCACAATGAAGGCGGCACCTGGTTGTGGCAATCCTAAAATTGGAGCACTGCACAGGGTCTTCTTCAGGTTCTGGAAAGCGTCTTCGGCGTCCTCCGTCCACACATAAGGCCGGTGTTCCTTTGTCAGGCAGGTGAGGCGTTTGGCGATATTGAGAACCCCTTTACGAAGCGTCGGTAATAACCGAACAGCCCCAGAAAACTGTGCAACTCTTTCTTATCATTTGGGCGAGACCAATTTCTCACAGCCTGTATCTTTTCCTGGTCTGTGGCCACTCCGGTTACTAAGATTATGTGGCCCAAGTAGTTCACTTTGTTGTGGAAGAGCTGGCACTTCTTCGCCTTCAGCTTCAAGTTGGTCGCCTGCAATCTCTATAGCACCTTACTCAGATTCTCGAGATGGTCTTCAAAGGTCTTACCGAAGATGAAGATGCCGTCCAGGTATAGCAGGCAGGCGTCGAAAGTCAGTCCTCTCGTTACTGACTCCATGAGGCGTTGGAAGATAACTGCTGCGTTACAAGGGCCAAAGGGCATAACTGTGAACCGTCAGAGCCCTTGGCCTGTCGAGAATGCGGTCTTGTCCTTGTCTCTCGGGTCTACAGCTACCTGCCAGTAGCCCGATTTCAGGTCCAGGGTCGAGACCCACTGCGCACAAGCTAGCGTGTCTAGGGTGTCGTCAATCCGGGGTAAGAGGAAGCAGTCTTTCCGGGTGACAGATTTCAGTTTCCTGTAGTCCACGCAGAAGCGTAGCTCACCGTTCTTCTTCGTCACCAAGAATAGAGGGGAACACCAAGGGCTGTCAGACTCTTCAATCTCTCCCCTGGATATCTTTTCCTCCGGCACGTCTCGTACCGCCCCTTGCTTCGCCAGCGGAACTAGTATAGATGGTTGCCGAATAGGCCGGTCGTCCCCGGTGTCGATGCGGCGAAGCACTTTGTCCGTGCGGCCGTAGTCACTATCACCTTGGCTGAAGACGCGCTGGTATCGTCTCAGCAGTTGTCGAACTTTCTCCAGCTGCTCTGCGGTCAGGTGGCCGGCAACCCTCTCCAGTAGGCCTTCTATCCGAAGCCCCAGGTGTTGCGTCGGGACCGGATTCTGCGTCTTGTCGATGGCTGTTACTCTTACCACGGGCTGGCACGTTCCCAACTCCGTCCCGGCCTGGACTTCGTGAACGGTGTACGTTGGATCTAGCAGTCTCACTGGCACCTCCTCTCGGCACTGCTACAATGCTCTGGCTACACATAGTCCTTGTACAGGCGTCTTCTGGGCCATCATCATGCTCCTGGTTCTCTGGCCTACCAGTCGCGCAGTAACTACCACCTCGCTCCTCGCGGTGACAATCACGTTTTCGTTTAAGACGACCCTGCAGCTTCCAAGGCGCTCTTCGGGTTGACGGAGTATAACCTCTTCTCCGTTGAGCCGCGGGACCTTCCTGCCGACGTCGACCGTGGCCTTGTGGCTCCTGTGGGCATCCAGTCCCAGAATCACCTCCTCGGCCACCTTCGCGACGAACACCCAAAGACGTACGACAGTCCGTCCCATGATCAACTTAAACAGGGCCTCCTTGTGCACAGGCAAGGTGTCGCCCGAAGCCGTCACAAGCTGGTATGGTCGGCTCGGCTTCCTCTTCGGCAAACCCTTCGCCACGTCAGGTCTGATGATGGTCACGACCGCCCCAGTGTCCACCAGCACGCGGCACGGCTTTCCTCTTACCCAGCCGTCCGCGATGAGGCTGTCATCCATACGCTGGTTGACAGCGCGCAGTGTAACTCGAGGAGATGTTGTGGGCGGCGCCGATATGCTCCTCGCCACGCCGGGCCTTACTCGTTGTTCCGGCGCC
Organism: Mantis religiosa; assembly: GCA_030765055.1. NCBI lineage: Eukaryota > Metazoa > Arthropoda > Insecta > Mantodea > Mantidae > Mantis > Mantis religiosa. Next base: position 235,474,189 of record CM060950.1, read on the forward strand.
TCTTCCTGGTGTGGGCAGTCTCTCTCCAGGTGTTCTGGCTGTCCAAACCCCCAACACTGGTCACTAGGTCTTCGCCGGTGTCCATTCGCTGGTCTTGTGTCTCAGGTGTAGCGGACGCTCCTCATTCTCCACGACGGGATAGCTGTTACCTTGGTCGCCTCTATCCTTAATGCTGCCGTTAGCGACTCGTGGATGATGTTATAATCTCCGAGCATTAGGCGCTGACGAATCTGTGTGTCTCGTACCCCGTCAACGAATGTGTAGGCAGCTTCCCGGGTACGAACTCTGGTGGGAAGTCGACTAGGACCTTGCTAGCCAGTTGTTCAACTGCCAGGGTGAACTCTTGCAGCGTCCCCCCTGTCTGCTGTGACCTTGCCTTTAGCTGGCTGCGATACGCTGCGGCTAAGCGGTGGTTTCCGAAACGATTCCCCAGGGTCTGCCAGATGTCCTTGGGCGCCGCCGTTGTCTGTACCGCGTTTAGGTCTACCGCGGCCCATCCTGAAGGCAGGCTATTAACTGTGTGGTCTCCTCCTCTGTTGACCATTTGTTGTGCTTGGCCACTGCGTCGAATTGGCGGCGAAATATCTCAAACTTTGACGCGCCGTCATATTTCGGATGTTTGACGCGCGCCGATGTTGTGTCGCGTCCCGCTGCGTCGGCCTTCAAATCCTTCAACCTCCTGCCGACGACGTCCTCTACCATGGCGTTCAGGGACTTGACGCTGTGGTTGTCCTGTCCTTCCAGGTCGTTAACGCGACTCGCCAGGTCTTCGACGCGCTCACCATGCTCCTTGACGACCTCCTTTACGTCGGCCATCTGCTCTTCAAATTTTGCGGCAAGGACCTCGTTGGCCGCTTTAGTTTCCTTGGTCAATTGGGTCTTAATTTCCTTCAGTTCTGCGGCCAGGTTGTTGCTTGCCGTCTTCATTTCCATGGCCAGGGTGTTATTTGCCGCTTCTGTTTTCGCAGCGAAGTTGTCATTTGCTGCTTTTACTTCCGTCATCTTCTCCAAAATATTTTCCAATCCAGCTTCCATGGTGGTGGTATCCCACTCCGGACACCAGTTGTGACTTTGAGGGTTCGTGAAATTAAAAGCCCAATTGTACACTTTAAAAATGTTCTTTATTTCCACCGAATTACAGTCGGTATACTTGTCGATTACACAGAATTACGTAATGCACACAATTACAATTCACCAGTTCGTCTGTCACAAGTCCACTGCACGCTCACGGTTACGTACAACTCCTCTGATGCACGTTCACAGTCTTGCGGTCCGTTAACTCGCTCTTCGCTCCTCACGCTGCTCGCCAAGGACTGAACTCAACGCCAACTGCAGCCCCTTTTTATAGGAATAGGGCTGTTTCTGAAACTCTCGCGTTTCAGTGAATCACCGCGAAGGTTCTAGACGGCAGGGGGAGGGGAAAGAGACGGCACAGTGATGTTTTTCCAGCCACCCCTCGTTACTGCTACAAGATGAATGGGTAGACGTGGGCGAATGCTTCCCGTCTGGCCCTACTCCTGGCCGGTTCTCTCGGGAGTTCCGACTTTGGGGTGCAAATATGTTCTAATAAAAGGAAATGTCCTTAAAATGGGCAGTGTGTGGTTTATAGTTATTACATTTGACAACATTGCCTCCAGATAATGAAATCATTCTCTTTCACTTTTATCACTCTTTTGATTCGGATCTAAATGTTGTATAAACAACCAATAATACTAAAAGTGTTATATAATTCGTAATGCAAATGCTGTAAGCATGAACATCGTATAGCTGTCCAAAATATCCACAATTTTCCATGTAATGCTCCTCGGAAGTTGCTGAATGCGAAAGTGATTTTCATTTATCGCTCCTATCACCATTTGGTCATGATGGCAAAACACGTATAACGTAAGTGAACAGTTTTGCTTGATGACGTCAGAATGCGCAACATTGAGAAAGGAAGTAATGCATCTCACCGGCTCCTCAATTCAGTCAGTGATCGCCATGTCAAGGAACTCGCCTTTTGTTGAGTTAAAAGGTAAGGATGGTCTAAATTAGATCATCCATTTTGATTGCAACAATCAGTTATCAATTCTTGTATGCATTCTTCTGTAAAACAATTGCTTGTCGAACTGTGGCAGCTCCTCGGGTTGACATCTTATCACTCGTAATTCCACAAAACCTTTGAGATATAAAGTGCTTTATAGGTACCTTTGTTAACAAATACGAACTTAGTCCATAGTTATCATTATAAAAGAGAGTTTGAAGTCGTAACTAGAACATGAGTAAACAACTGGACACATTTACGTCTACCAACTTATAGAACTAACTTCGTTTGTTTTATTTGTACATAATACAGAGTACCAAAAGTATTTGTGTAATTTGTACATACTGCAAAGGAATTAGCTATATAATTTAGAGAGATTTTAAAAACTGATGTTACGTACCTACTAAAGAATGTAAGCTTCCTCGCATTCGGACTTCGATTTTTGGTAACCGTTGCGCTAATGACCCTGCAGTTGAACGCCCTCACTTCCATTTCTACTACTACTTGGTAACCGTCAAGGTTTTTTGTACTTTACCCCGGATCTGTAGGTGCGTTTATTGGCATCTGTTTTAGGGTTGTGGAACCAGGCGTTAGGGCCCCCGTTCAGGGGAGAAGTGGTTACTCGGCTCCGTTCATAATAATTTATTTCATAACGGCAAACAGCTCGCATTTGGAAAATGACATGAGGTTTGCAACAAATCACAGAACACTAATTAAGCCATGACATGTCGCTTCAAAATACATATATGTAATTAAGCTCTGTGTATCGCATTTTCGTTACTTGGGGTCAATTCTACTATCTATGACGTCACACGACGTCACACATACCAATCGCTAAATCAGGTGGGATGGGGAAAACAAAGGAGAACATTTCCTAGCAGACAGGTCGATTTGATATTTAAGGTAGAGGGATAATTCATTCTATCCAAACATTCAATACCGAAATTTCATTGTAAATATATGTTTTGGGGTAATCTGAAACCTCTTCCCCCAAAAAGCTCGATTAGGTGGATATGAGCTTTTAATGTTGTTATTAAACAAAAGTTCTGTTCTTAGTACATTGGTTTACATTTCATATAATTTAGCTTATAGTACATGATTTCGTGGTATAGTTTAACTTAGTTCTATCATTTAACAAATTCTCGTAATATAGCTTCCCTTACTTGTTGGCACATTTTACTTATACCTATTGTTTATCTTATTCTTCCCTAGTATACCACTTCGAGGTGGTAGGGGCTTCTTGTTCCTCTATCCCTTAAGGTCGGGTCTGAGGGAGCGAAACTTTGGATCTAATGGAGAACCAGGATGGGTGATCAGCCCAATGCCTGCTGGAGGGTTACGGAAGTGGATGAGGGCGAGGTGAATGATAGGAAAGTTGATGATGGAGTGAGTGAGTGAGTGAGTGGGGTTTAAGGGCCCGTCGACAACAAGGTCATTTGGGCCTTGATGATGGAGCAATTGGTGGAATGATGGTAGGGGAAAGCAGAGGACCCGCCCCAGTGCCATGTTGACCTCCACAAATTTCACTTTGCGGTCACCTGGGATCGAATTCGGGCCCCCTTGATTAGAGTCGAGCGGTGTAACCACTCTACCGCGCCGCGGTCCCCCTATTGGTTATCCATATTGCAAATATGGTGGATTATACTATTATTTCATTTACAGTTTTATTTATAATTTATCAAAATTAAAATTATCGACATTTTATGAATTGGTGTTTATATTTACTAATGAGTTCATTTTGGTTTGGTGGCCACAGTCCTCTAGCCTCTGAGACTGCCACCTTTAATTCCTATCGTTCTAGGTTGAGCAAGTTTCACTGATTTATTAAGTAGTCAATAGTTTGTGTCTGTAAAGGACATAGCTCAAGAATTACTTTTATTAAAGTACTATATGTTTAACATATTTTTATAATGTTAAGCTTTTTGAGAAGACGCTGAGAAAACCTCTTCATTCTGAATGACTTTTGCACGACTGATAAACCGTAAGAGATAAACAAAATGTAGATTTCTCCAAAAAGGAAGCAGTTTATGTCAAATACATTTTTGCTGAAGGTATTTTATGTTATTGGTTTGAATCTGCAAATACCTACTTACACTGTAGGAAAACATTGTTCGCTTTTATGTTCTGGACTTGTGAAAAGCGTCACATAGTGGCCAGGTCTTAAAAGATTTGACTGTTACTTAAACCTGTTGTGTTGCGTACCTATTAGGAAATACATCGAACAAGTTTTCAGCTGTTTCACAAATTCATAGGTTCGTTGTAATTGAGATAAATTAGTACGTTGACCTACTAACAAATCAGGAACTCATCGAGATGACTTGGAATACCTAAGTTAACAGTTAAAAGTGCGGTACGCGAGGGTTTACACCATCAGACCTCACATTAAACCTACGGATGGACCAAACCGTGTTTAGTTCGTACGCAGATGGCATGCTTAAGAAAGTTGGCGATGATGAAGGTAATCCTCAGAGATGAATCTACTTCCCATGTGTCAACTTGGAGATAGGAACCACACAATGAAGTTTTTTAGTATGACAGGGGTTCTTCAAAAGTAAATGGGAGGTGCGGTTTAATGCATGATCAAGTCATGGCCCTTTGCTTCTTATTGAGCAGAAGGACACAGGATATACTTACTTAGACATGCTAGGGCAGTACGTTCTCCTATGAGTACACCAAATTGAAGAAGAAAATAAAGTAGCATTTCAACAAGGTGGCGCGCCTCCATACTTCTCCCTACCAGTTTAATATTTCCTGATCGGTGGATTGGTAGAAGCCTCGAGTTGATATCCCTAGACCTTTATATGGAGATACGTCCGAAATATTATGTCGGTAATCCGATCAGAGATCTTCAACATTTAAGACACAGGATCACCGGCTTTACTTCCCTTCCGAACAAAGCCATGCCGGGTTTGAACCCGTGACCAAATCACTTCGGCTGCAATGGAGAAGTTAATGTCATGCTGGCAAGTTGCCATGATGTTTCAATGGTTAAGTACAACCGGACGGAGGCATAGCGATCGCTTCTCCCCTGACAATTTCAGAGCGTTTAAGAAAGTGCAGGAAAGAGCTATAAATCACAACAGAAAACTGGAGACTTCCATATGGAAATGAATTTTGAAAATTGTGTTAAATAGCTATGCACAGGTAAAATACAAACTTACCACTTAACTTGGTGCCAGTAATGGACACTGCTTCTTACCTAATACCTAAAACTTCAAGTTTAACAAGATGAGGAGAAATTTTCTTTTGTGCGACGCGAGAAAATTTTTGTGGTTTTCCTAGACTGAAGATGAGGAGAAGAGTTCGTAAAATCGATATGTTAGAAAGAAGAATATCAATTAGAAAGCAAAATTGACACCATTTTCTTAATTTAAGTTTTTGTTAAAAATTGTTACATTTGTATAATATTCATTGCTTCGCTGTAGCTAGCTTCATTTTCTACATAATCATTAGTTTTTAATTTTAAACATCCATTTTCGTTGTTTTTGCTCTTATATTACTATGGATAATTTTGCTTATAACATTTATGGGCTTAATTTAAATTTTATGGATACTGAATCTGAAATTAAGCTATAGTTAAAGCTTCAGAAGAAGAAAAGGTCTATTCTTGCGGACATTCGCTTTCTAAATCTTTGTTTATAACATAAAGTAAAGTCTGTTTAGCCAACGTGTGTGCAGTTCCCAGTCAAAGGGACCTCAAAGAAAACTACCCTCCCGCCCGCTAATGACCGTCTCCACACTTCAGAAATGGAACACTGACGTTGGAGACCAATAGCAACCCCTATTTTCTGAAAATGACAGTTGCATGTCTACTCCGCGTGGAGTCTCAGTTGCCAAAGTTCCAACTTCCAGTTGTTCTGTTTCATTAGATGCAAGACGTTGATGTTGAAATGTTGCAACCTTGTAGAGGGGACCGTCAGGAGAAGGGTCCATGTTGTAAAACGATTATGAGTGTTCCTCAAAGAAAGCGGCCGCCGTGCACCTGCGTTGAGTAGACAGACTTTAGTTCCTATATTTGTTAGAAAAACTATTAAATTTGATAATAATAGTATTCTTCAAAAAGCAGCAGAGAAAAAAGTAATTCAAGTTGGTAGAAGCTTACTTTTTAAAAATTTAAATAATATTGAACTTAAATTGTAAGATTTTCATCTAAAATTAACAAATATTTTATGTAATACAATTTGGCTTAATTTAGAATCCAAATCATTTCATATTCTTAATTTAAATATGAAAATAAAACTGCCAAATTAAAAAAATAAATAATATAATTTACATTTGGAACAACATAAACTAAACTCAGTTATTAAAAATAATAAAAATAATGTTGTTAATTTATGAAATTTTAACCTTAATGAAAAAAGTTAATTTTTTTAAATCAAGGTTCAAAATCGTGTCTAGATTTTTTAAACAGTATAGATGATTATACTACTGATAGAAACTGCTAGTCAAGATATAAGTGAAAATAATAATAATAATAATAATAAATAATAATAATAAATCGTTTTTGTGAAGGTTAGTAATCCTATTTTATCTAGAACTTATGCTCTTCCTAAAATTCATAAACCTGGAAACAAAATGAGACCTATTGTAAATTGTATAAATTCATCAACTTCCAATTTAGCCAAATGGTTACATAATAAATTTAGTAATTTTGATAAATTTGAGAGTTTAAGTATTAAAAATTCTTTAGAACCAGTTAAAAAAATTGACAGTGTTGTATTATCTAAGACTGATTAACTGGTTTCTTTTGATGTAACTTCCTTTTTTCCTAGTATTCCTAGAGAAAAACTTTTAATTTATTTTGAAAAGCGGTTAAATTCAATAAATTTACACGAGGACGTAATAATTCGTTTTGTTAAACTTACTACTTTTTGTTTGGATCAAAGTTATTTCACTTTTAAAGGTGAATTGTTTCAACAAAATTCTGGCTTAGCACCTTTTCTTGCTGAACTTTTTATGAGTTTTTTTTTTTTTTTTCGAAATGCAAATCACTAAAGCATTTCCTTTGATTTTTAAAGTCCGGAAAAGATGATGATATTTTTACTATTGGTCCTGATAAAAAAATATGTGATGCTTTAAAATTACTAAATTTACAAGATAAAGCTATAAAATTCACATTAGAAACTGAAATTGATGGTTTTCTACCTTTTTTGGATTTGAAGATATTAAGAAATAATAATAAATTGGATTTTGCTATTTTTTGAAAATCTACTCATATCAATAAATACATAAAAAATAAATGCTTTAACTCTTTTCCACATAAATTTTCTAGTTTTAATAGTTTGATTTGTAGATTAATAAATATATCCCTTAATAAAGATAAATTTAATAAAGAATATAAACATATTATTAATACGACTTTAATTTATGGTTTTGATAAAGATTAGATAGATAGAAAAAATTTAAATTTAAAGAAGCTGTTAGATATTTCTACCCATAAAAAATAAAAGACGATTATAATTTTAAAAACTTTACATATCATCCTTGGTTTAATAAACAATTTCAAAAAGTTTTTAAAGAGTTTGGTATAACATTGGTTCCTCAAAAAAAATATAGTATTAACAATTTACTACATTACTCTAAAAAGGATGAAATTCCTAGTAATAAACAATCTGGTATTTATCAATTTGATTGTTTAGAATGTGATCGAATTTACATTGTTAAGACGAAACTTAATTTGGAAATGAGAACGAAAGAACATTTTCGTAACATTAAGTATAAACAAACTGATAGATCGGCTGTAGAAGATTATTTTTGGTCATTTAACCATAATATAAATCCTGATGTTAAAGTATTAAAACAATTAAATGCCCTGATAGATTTATTGATTTGGGAAAGGATATTTATTTTAAGAAATAAACAACGCGTAATGAATTTTAAAATAGCAGCAGTTAATTCTGTTGTTAAGTTTGTTTCGTTTTCAGATTTTGGTAATACTGAAAAAATATAAGAACATAGTAATACTGAAAATACATAGGAACATAGTAATACTGGAAAAAAAAGAACAGAAGAACATATTAACTTCCTTAACAAGGAATTTTTCTCCTGTAGGGTTCCTTGACGAGGATGAGAACAAGAGTTTGTGAAATTGATATCAATTAGAAGAATATAAATTAGAAAGAATAATAAACATCATTTTCTTAAATTAAGTGAAGCTTTTATTACAAATTGTTATATTTGTATAATAAATTCCAATGCTGTCGGCAGATGTAAATCTAAAGAAAGCAATCAGTCTTCATTAATAAATGTGTGGACATTTAACTCCAAAACAAAAAATTTGTCAATAAAAGTGGTATTTCATATTTCCACCCTCTCCTGTAAATATAAAAAAAAAATTTAAAGGATATTTCCACTCTTAGAAAAGAAAAGATGCTTATGGTTTTAAAAATTTACTTATCATCCATGGCAAATAAAAATTTTATATATATTTAGTATAATAAATTAAAGTTGACAACAGCAAATCTTTGATGCTAATACCCTGCATGTGACCACAAATAGTTAAAATATTTAAATACTATGTTACTTGAGCGCTTTTGTTAACTATGTGCGTTGATCTATAGTAAGACGAAGGTTAGAAACTGTCCTGTGAGGACCAAATAAAGGGGCCAGTAGCAAATCAAATGTTTACTTGTGTATTTCTATAATAAGCAAAGTGGCTTCTTAAATCTTTCGCTTCTTTGGCAATGGAAAATATTTATTTTTAATGAATGTCGAATGTTTTGTCTATTTAACAATTGTTTGTAGGCATACAACATTGCTGTGAGGATTGATTTTTAATATAGTTCAGGTAATTGTGCAACAAACATCATTATGGGGAATTAACCTAAATATTCTCACAACCTCTCAAAGAACTGTAATTGTGCTTCTGGTCTGCTGAAGATTTGTAGAGCGATATGTAGCATATCATTAATTGACTATCCTCTGGTATTTATTTTAATTTACATATAAGATGTGCATACCCTTGGTGCTTAATGAAATGTGAATTTCTAAAACTTTCATCATTTTCTTATTCTTCTTTGACATCCCTAATTGTACCACTATTGTGATGCTAGTGGATACTTGTTTCTCAGAGGAACCAAAGCTTTGTATCTGATAGAGAACCAGAATACGTGATCCGCCCAATTCCTGGTGTAAAGCTGAAGGCGGGATGAATAATAGCTAAGGCAATGGAGCAATTGGTGGAATGCTGATGGGGGAAACTAAAGGACTAAAGGACCCGAAAAAGATCTGTTTCAGAGCAATGTTGTATACCACAAATCTCACTTAGCTGTCACCTGGGATCGAACCTGGGCCCTCTTGGTGAGAATCAAGCAGCCTAACCACTAAGGCATGAATTTCCAACAGTTAGCAACATAGTAAAGTAGTACAGTACTTCTGACCACTATGACCATACCAAGATGATTCTCCACTTTCCTCAGAGTCTCGAAGTATGAATGAGAGTGCAAATATGTGCATGATCTGCTCATTAAAATACAAAGTACAAGCAACCCAATGTATATGAGTTAACACCATCGATATGTTCAAAAGGAGAACGGCCGCTGATATGAGCACTGCAGTTAAAGGTGAGGTATAAATGGAATAATAAGAACGAAGATCACGTTGAAACTTATAATTTATGTCTGATAAAATTCCATATCATGAAGTATACCATTTTAGAGACATTCCTTGTAATTTGTGAGCGCTTTCCAATGGTTATATGATTTTCTCAAATGAGCAACCGTTATTATTATTTTTTAACACTTGGCCATGTAAAATAGAACAGAATTTCAACGGCATCACATGCGACCAAGGTTTTGAGAGCTGGCCATTGCTTAAATAGTCGGCCCTCGTGGCCTTGGTCACTAGAACACACCTCTGTGGTGTTTCGTTGCGTACAGAGTGGTTAGTTTGGGTCCCGCCTTGGGCATGGGTGTTTGAGTAATGTGTAAAAAAAAAGTAAAACAACGTAAATATAAAAGCGGTGAAAACAAGGGTTATATATCTTGATCAAGAAGAAGTTAATAGAGAAACAAACGTTTGTAACAACAGCTCGTGTAAGAGTAGTGAGCACAACCATCTCTTGTATCCCTTGGCTATACTAAGAGAATGGAATGTTGAAGTCTTCACACAACGACCAGTTCTTAAAAAATTTCACTATTACCTAAAGCCTACCTAGTATATTCCCATATTATTTTGTACCTATAAGTAAAATAGAAATAAGAGAAGGTTTGTCTTGGATGACATGAAATGGAGGAATGTGGTTTGTAAGAATGATTTGTACAAGAGTAGAGAAAGTCATGTGAATGCACCACATTGTTGCATTCGAATGTTTCTACTTACCACAACTACACGATGATAAATCAATATAGCTGAGACTATAGAATAGTAGTTACTCTTTACCCTTTGGAATATCCTAACTGTTCGTTTGTGTTAACTAAACTTGGTTCATGTGGTACATATCATATTTTATGTTATTATACCGACTGCTCCATTTAGTACTGATCGAAACTCTAATAAAAGGATGTGGTATTTTTCTTTATCTACTTTGATTGTGTTAAGTGAAACGTTACAAAATCAAAACACATAACGCAATGGCCTACTGTACCGCATTCAGTGCGGTTGAGTTAAAATTAATTCCATTTCTATACAAAACTGAATCTTCAAAGCAAATGAAAGTTAATGTTTATCTGTTGTATACATTAATTTTAATATTCTCGCCATGTGTTAAATGAATTTCTCCTGTTGTTGAGGCTAAAAATGTCATGGCATTTCTTCAACAGTAGGAATCACACTCATTTCTGCAATACTAATGAATATTTTTATGTTTCCCTAGTTACCACTGTTAACTATCGACTAGAAAATCAGTGTATATAGCCATCGTACCAATTTTAAGTAGATAAAACGTTATAGGATATAGAATCATAACATAAAATTAGAATACTCAACTGGTTATATATTTGATCTCCTCTCTCGTCTGACAATTTTCCAGCCTCATATTGTAATTGGAAACGTTATGATATTGATATCGTAATTAACTATTACAACTTCCATTGACACTTATAAGAATTTTACACTGAAGTTTGGTAATAACCAACATACGCATCCTTTTATTAAGTTGGTGTATGTGCATAATTCAGGACTATGTAATATTAGCTTTTTAGGTTGCATTCAAGTTCATATGAATCTACTTGAGCTTCTTTTATGTAGCGTTATGGCTGTTTTTGTTATTACAAACTAGGAAGTGTGGCATATATGAGGTTATGCTATTATAAAATGCTATTTAAGGAAACAAAATACACATAACAGTGGCAAAACCTAAACACCAGCACTTCCATTGAGGTGACCTGAAATTTCGATCAATGTAACGTAACGATCACATTCAAAATTTAAATCAGATAAATACATCTGTTTTAGAGTTATTAATATATATGTTCAGGATTTAATTCATTTAATTGTGTTAATTAAAATGTCCCACGATCAAATCGCTTTATTCTGCCTTTGTCAGACCATATTAAAGAACCGCATATTGGAGTCTTTTTAAAATTCAAATGAAGCTATGCTAGAAAAGAAAAATAATCATTTTAGCCTTTGAACATTAATATCAGGCTATGAAAATAATTAATAAGGGATAACGTGGTTAAAATATTTCTAAAATGGCAATGAGTCTCTTTAAGAATTATTCATGATTTTTTTCTCAAAATTAGAATTAATTGGTCATAAATGTTTACACGTGGAGCATTTTAATTAATGAAAGATACTGAAAGAAAAAAGAAAGCATAATATATGTAGTTTCTTTAATTAATCTCTTATACAAGCTGTTGAGAAAAAGGAGCCAACAGAAACGAAAGCTATTTATTTAAGAATACAAAAGTTACTGACATAAAAAACTTGGAGGGAATTGAACCTTGGGCCCTGACCTTGTGAACTTCATCCGGTTGTATCAGCATGGTTTTTCTGTTGGGTATTAGCAGCTGAATTGTTGGTAACTGTAGGAAGATCTTCTTTTAATAGAAATGCTGGTTGTAGACAAGTCTATCCAGATGCGTCCCTCCGATATTTATGTCAAAGAAATTCACGGTCCTGTTTTTCACTTGGTATGGGCCACGTACGTAGGTTATAGTGCTGATAATGTGGGTCCATGCTGCATGAAAACATGTAAGCAATCAGTAAGATGTTAGGATGCGAAAACTGTTTTCTTGCCATGTTTGCCTTCCTTTTAGTCCTCTTATGTTCTCCTGGAGGTGTTTCACAAAATCTGACTCTTACTGTAGGTTGGTCGGTGAGCATTTCTCCTGGGAAGGAAAGTGGTGTGTCATATACCAGTTCGGCGGCTGAATGACCTAAATCTTCCTTAACGAGGTGATCACAAAGTGAGAGGTGGTGGTCAACACGGCGCTGGTGAGGATTTTCTCCGGGATCTGCTGTTTCTCCCGCCATCTTATTCCACCGGTGCATTTTCATTTCATATATGTATGATGAGTGTCACCGCCTGCGGTGCTGCATGGGTGTTAAGCACTACTCACTTAAATTTTCTTTGAGGTATCATAATTAATTTCTGGTGACTAGCTTGTTTTAAGATACCCAAATGTTTCTTACAAGATCTGAATATGATAGAAGAGTTAAGACCTTTCTTCCTCAAGGGCAGTTCTTTCATGTGGAATATGCCAATGAGGCCATTAAATTAGGATCTACAGCAATCGGAATCTGCAGCTCTGAAGGTGTTGTTCTGGCATTAGAGAAGCGTGTAACATCTCCCATTATGGAAGCCACTACTATTGAGAAGATAGTTGAAGTGGATAAACATATAGGGTGCGCAGTCATTGGCCTAATGGCAGATTCCAGGACTATGATTGACAGAGCTAGAGTAGATATTAGAAATCAAAGTCACTGGTTTTTAGTTCACGAAAAAATGAGTGTAGAATTTGTTCATCCACTTCGTTGACGCTAATGTTGATGGAGGAACAATAAGCCATCCACTTGGAGCAGCAGTTTTATTTCCTGGATGTGATGAAGATGGCCCTCAACTTTTCCACATGGCACCATCTGGTACGTTTGTTTGATGTAAAAGCTTTGGAATCTCAAAGTGAAACAACACAAGGGTTTTACATGAATTTTACTACAGGCCCATGACTTTACAAGAACTAAATGCTGTATTACCTATCTTGAAGAAATTAATCAAAGATAATCTGAAGACAACAAATTTGGAAGCAATAACAATGATGCTAGGGCAGTTACAACATTTCACTAAAGAGGAATTGGAAATAGATATTCTGAGACGGAAGAACGAACAATGTAACAAATCTAAATAAAACCAAGGAAACAACACAAACAAAAGCTATCTATTTAAGAAAAACATATTACACCAACATAATTAAACAAAATACTGCTGATGTGCGTTCTTTTTCAAGTAACGCTAAAATACCAAATAAAAACGACATTGAAAATTGAAATGCATTCAAAAGGCTTCAAAGTCTGCTCAGAGGGATAAATATTGCCGATATCAATATAAATCACAGTCGCCAAATGAAAGTATGAAATATAAATACAATAATAGCTAAAAAAAATCTTTTGTTTTACATTTGGCAGTTTTTCATACAAATTAATGCATGTGGTGTACCTATTACACATTTAGTCCACAACTAAAAAATTATAAAAGAGAAACTTAGAGTATCCTTTGGAGACAATGTTGTCAATTGTAAAATTTGGAACACACATGCCCATCTTGTGCATTTTCTGGCTAAGCTGCTACATCACTTTCAATTAGCGATAGTGCTCATAATTAGACTTATGACAACTTTCTGGCTCCTTTTAGATTAGTTGTTCGAATTGGCAGCTCCGTCCTGTTCTTTTATTTTAATCTCTCTCAAAATATTGATAATTACAACTGCATAATTTCAATTTACTTTCTTTGGGATTCGCTTGCTTTAAGAAATCCAAGGCCTCCTCTACCATACTCTTTTCTTACTGGGCGTTTTTCTTTTGTCGTCTCTAATATTTACTAAAGGAATCAACAATGTTGGTGTATTTTATGTAATATTTCAGAAAAACGAAAAGGAAATAGGAAACTACAGATGAAGAAAATGGCAAAATTAATCAATATGTTATCCCACTTCAGCTGATGCTGCAGTCCTTCGTGCGCTACACCTGGTCAGTTAAGATTTTGAAGCTTCCAGGTTGTGGGGTATCTTACATCTTTTAAATTCATATGAAGCATGACGTACACTCAGTGTTAGCAACATTAAACATTTGCAACTAAATTAATTTGTTGTGCTGACTCGCGTGTTTTAAGATACCTAAATCTATCTTACAAGATCTAAATATGATAGAGGAGTTAGCACCTTTTCTCCTGAAGGACGGTTCTTTCATGTGGAATATGCCACTGAGGCAATTAAATTAGTATCTACTGCAATCGAATACGCAGCTCTAAAGGTGTTGTTCTGGCAGTAGAGAAGCATATAACATCTCCTCTTATGGAACCCAATACTATTGGGAAAATAGTTGAAGTTGACAAACATATAGGATGCGCAGTCAGTGGCCTGATGGCAGATTCGAGGACTATGATTGATAGGGCTAGAGTAGATATCAAAGTCACTGGTTCTTATACAATGAAAAAATGAGTGTAGAATTTGTTCCACAAGGCTGTCACTATTTCAGCCATCCACTTTGTTGACACTAATGTTGAAGGAGGTGCAATGAGCCGTCCACTTGGAGTAGCAGTTTTATTTCCTGGGTGCGATGAAGAAGGCCCCCAACTTTTCCATATGGATCCATCCGGTACATTTGTTGTTTGGATCTTCCTTCTCCTTCCTTCTATTTGGATCTTTCCTTCGCCGTGAAGAGACCCTACTCGATATTTGAAAAGATGAAGTGCAGCTTAAGCTACGACCCAATGCCCATGATAAAGATTCGGCACTCTGGAAAAACAAATAAAATGTCAATTGCCCGCTCAGTCAACCAAGGGATGCACAAAAGAACATTAAAAGAGAACCTATTTAAAATATAACACAGGCAACAAAGAAAATGACCATTAAAACATAACAAAATTGCTTGGGGGGGGGGGCAAAAGAGAATATGCTAATGGTTTAAAAGCAGCGTATGGTGCGAAACGAGCGGAAATATACGTTAAACATGAAAACGGATTTTTATGTTGCACAGGCAAAATAAATTAAATTCAGGACTGGTTTGCGGTTATAATATTTTTCAGTAGTTCCTGAGTGTGAAAGTCAACTGCTGTTGATTTTATTTAGAAGAAACATAATATCTGTTTTGTGGATCATGACTCCTTTGTAAAGCATGGATTTAGATGAAAAACAAGATCCTGCTGCGCCAGCAGCACCTCCAAAGAGAAACCAATGTAACAATACAAATGAGCCTTTGTCATTATAACTAGAGGTATATGAGGAAGAGTCGTCAGATGATAACTCTTCAGGAGGGCTGGAAATAGTAACATCTGATAATGAATCAAGCGGTAGAAAACACAAAAGACAACGAAGAGAGTCTTTCCAGAACAGTGATTTGCCAGATGTCCTTCATGAAATGGAAGAAGAGATAGAGAGGCAGCTGGATGCTAAGCCAGCTAAATCAAATGTAACAGTTGTTAATGTGAAAAATATTTTAAAGCACGTAATACCTAATGAACATTTTCTCGCAATGGTGAGACACACAATTAAGAACACTGAAGAATCTGCTGGTACTTCAGAGGAAAGTGAAGTTTAATTACCATATGAACCAAAATTTACCAGAGCTAAGACTAAGGAACTTCTCAAAAATAAAACTGAAATTACTTGGCCAATTACACCTGCTGAAATTCCACCTGCATCAAAGTATCATTTATTAATAGAAGAAGAGTTCTCAGAGAACTCCAGTGATGCAAAATATTGCCCTGTTGAACCTGTTGAAGAAGAGGGTGAAATGAGTGAAGAAGAAACAGAAAATGATTCATTTGCTAGTGATGTAGAGACACAGCCACCAACACCAACAATAGCATCTTCAGTTAAGTCTTCTGGCAATGACTGTGAAATACAGACTCTTTGATCAGATGATGGACTATTCAAAACTCCACAGGAAAGCATAGGTCAAAGAACAAAATCAGAGCTCTCTCTCTCAATGACACACCTCTTGAGAGAATAGAAAAGGCTTTTGTTCCACCAGATATTACTACAGACATGTATGATTCCGAATGTGATAATGAAGACTAGAAAAACTACCTGAAAAATTTTGCAGAGCCATTGAGTAATGTCAACAATGCTGTAAATGATGATGAAGCTGATCCAGAATACAAAGTTTTGGCTGATGAGAAAGAAGATCCAGTTGACAAGGAAGAGGAAGAAGAAGAATTAAATGGTGATAAAGCTGTTACCATGTCAAGAAAAGAGCTGAATGCTCTTGTGGCAGAGTTATTTGATTTTGATTATACAGACTTATTGTCCAGTGATGATGAAGATGGGAAGGCACCACAGGAAGGTGTGGAAGAAGGTGAAGAGATAGCGTGTGCTGACAATGAAGAACATGACCAGAATGTTACCGACACAGATTTCATAGCTGAAGAAGATGGTCTTGAAGAAACACTAAATCTTACAAATGAACAGAGGTTGCCCTTAAACCAGCAGATGAGAGAAAATGTGCAGCTTATATTGGAACATTTTCTGCAAACTTGTGAACATCCTCACTTGTCACATATGGCATCAGAGTTTAAAAATTTACTTTGCCCATTAAAATATCTGGCTGCAGACAGGAGGGATTCGGCATTCATAGCATCAAATCTTGAAAGTGCTCTTGATTTGATGGAAGATTGGGACAAAAGAATGAGCAACAATTCAGAAAGAAAACCAATTTCACAGTTTATTGCTGGTGAAATAAAAGCAGCGAATATCGCTCGCAAGAAAAAACAAGTACAGAAGAACAGATTACCTCGCAGCTTATGAAGATAGTAAAAGTGAAGTGTTTCTGTATCCATTATTTTTTCCAGCACAGCCCTTCGAATATGATGGCTTCTCCAAGACATTTTATTTTCCATCTAAAGATATTTGGTTGCTATTAGTTTGGAGCAGTTTGAGCCTTATGTGAAAACATTTATGAGTGAATCTAAACCCAGCAGCAATAATCCAGCTGCATTTGCTACAGCACAAAAGCAATAATAATAACAATAATATTAAAGATAATGATAATGACAATGACAATGACAGTGACAGTGACAGTGGCAGTGACAGTGACAGTGACAGCGAGAGTGACAGTGACAGTGACAGTGAAAGTGATAATGAGAGTGATAGTGAGAGTGAAAGTGATAGTGATAATGGTTATGGTGATGGTGATGATGATGGTGATGATGATGGTGATGATGGTGATGATGATGATGATAATGATAATGATAGTGATAGTGATACTTATAGTGATAGTGCCAGTGAAAGTGAAAGTGATAGTGATAGTGATAGTGTTAGTGATAGTGATAGTGATAGTGATAGTGGTAGTGGTAGTGGTAGTGATAGTGATAGTGATAGTGATAGTGATAGTGATAGTGATAGTGATAGTGATTGTGATAGTGATAGTGATAGTGATAGTGATAGTGATAGTGTAAGTGATAGTGATAGTGATAGTGATGATAATGATGATGATGATGATCATGATGATGATGATGATGATGATGATAATAATAATAATAATAATAGTAATAATAATCATAATAATTATTATTATTATTTTGCATTTTTACCATATGTTCATCCAATTTCACAGATTAGACTTTGAGTTTTCTTCTACTTCTACTTTTCTCAAGTGGGTAGTCGTTCTTCGGTACTCTATGCACTACTTACAGTAGATAGAGGAAGTACTTCAGTGTACCCCAACATTCGACGTCGAAATTTAACTCCAAAAACACGTTTTTAGAGTCCTTATATCCTAGAAAGAAAAAAAACATTTTCAGAAAGATGTCTGTATGTTTGACTCTGTACAGCGTAATGAAAGAACAATTTTCTCAAACAGAAAATAGTTGCTAGTGTATATTGTCTGGAACATGCAAATGGATTGGAATTTCAAAGTCATCACTTAGCGACCAGCTCTTAAAACATTTGGTTATCATTTAAGTCCACTGTATCCTCCTACCCCGATTTTATTTGCATACAACGGAATATGCAATATAGCCATTCAGTTGAGTTATCATGAAACAGAAGAATAAGCTTTTGTTTAATAACAGTAGGAGATTGCCATGAGAAGGTAGTAATTGAGAATTTTTTACTATACAACATACTCGTATTTTCTATATATCTTAATAGTGATGTCTAGGGGGCATCGACCATTGCCTTCCTTACATTTTATTTATGTTTCTTTGTCCCTTTACAGTGCCTGTCCCTACTCTTTTCGATGTTGTTTTACTGTGGAGGAAGTCTCCTTGCATGTTTAGTTATATCTCACAGCCCCGTGTCATTTTTATTGATTCTTTTTTTTTTTAATATTTTCTTCTTTTTTTTAAATTTTCCTCAAGGAAATGTGAGAAAGAAGAATGCTATTGTTTAAGGAATCCAACCACTTGCTTTCAACCAAATATTCAAAGATCCTGAACCTAAAACAGTTTTGTTTCACACTTTGCAATGTCCTTCATATTATATACCTGATTAGTTTAACATAATATATGTGTAAAATATTATTTATTCTTATTAAGCAACCACTCCTTTCAAATACCAATTTTCAATGCAACTGATGGTAGTTGCTTATTATTTATTGCTTTACTGTGGTATAAGAACAAAAAGTACAAGAATAAAATTATCACTGAAATGCTCAATTGGTCAGTAAATGCCAGCAGATAGTTGAAGATGAGATATAATTTGTAGTAATATCTTAATCACAATTCTACAAACATTTGGCATTAAACAGCAGTAATAACTATGCAGCTTAAAATTAAAGGAAACATTTTTAATACTGAAAAGTGTCACCAAAACCAGAAAAATTAAGAAATTAATTTCCTACCTTTAAAATATTTGCTTTTCTCATTTATAATACGACTCCATGGAATGCACATTGAACTCAAACTCTTACTTGCCAAATGGCTATCCATTCAATCCAAATTATATACTTATATAACTGTGAGATCTTATACTGGTATTAATAGAGACATGCGTTACTGTTAAGGTCTTTTTTATGATAAATATAGTCCCTCCAAATGGTTGGCAGAAGTTCCTTAGGTTGTTTCTTTGGAGGCTTCACCATACCTTTGTGAATGGAATTCCATAATGACTTGTCTATGGAGCTTTGCCATGTTGAAAATAATGATGAATGGGGCTACGAGCTTTATGTCTTAATTTAAGAACATGGTATTACAGATTTTGTGGATCCTTTCCAGGCAACATATATTGTGTTATGAGATTCAATGCTTCTTGTACTGTAGCAAATGCTGCTGGATTAATGCTGCTGCATTTATAGTCAGTCATAAATGTTTTCACATATGGCTCAAAATGCTCCAAAACAATAGCAACCAAAAAATCTTCAGATGGTAAATAAATTGCTTGCAGCAGCCATCACATCTGAAGGGCTGTGCTGTCAACAATAATGGATACAGAAACACTTCACTTTCACTATCTTCATAAGCTGGCGAGGAAATGTGTTCTTGTGTACTTGTTTTTTCTTGCGAGTGATATTCCGCTGCTTTTATTGCACCAGCAATAAACTGTAAAATTTGTTTTCTTTCTGAACTGTTGTTCATTCTTTTTTCCAATTTTCCATCAAATCAAGAGCACCTTCAAGATTTGATGCTATGAATGCCGAATCCTTCCTGTCTAGATCCAGATATTTTAATGAGCAAAGTAAATACATAAACTCTGATGCCATATGTGACAAGTGAGGATGTGCACAAGTTTGCAGAAATTGTTGCAATGTAAGCTGCACATGTTTTCTCATCTGCTGGTTCAGGAGCAGCCTCTGTTCAATTGTAAGATTTACTGTTTCTGCAAGACCATCTTCTTCAGCTGTAATATCTGTATCGGTAACATTCTGGTCTTGTTCTTCACCGTCAGCACACGCTATCTCTTCACCTTCTTCCACACCTTTCTGTGGTGCCTTCCCATCTTCATCATCACTGGACAATAAGTCTGTATAATCAAAATCAAATTACTCTGCCACAAGAGTATTAAGCCCTCTTCTTGACACTGTAACAGCTTTATCAGCATGTAATTCTTGTTCTTCCTCTTCCTTGCCAACTGGCTCTTCTTCCTCATCAGCCAAAACATTGTATTCTGTATCAGCTTCATCATCATTTACAGCATCGTTGACATTACTCAATGGCTCTGCAAAATTTTTCAGGAAGTTTTTCCAGTCTTCATCATCACATTCGGAATCATACATGTCTGTAGTAATATCAGGTGGAACAAAAGCCTTTTCTATTCTCTCAAGAGGTGTGTCATTGAGAGATAGCTTTGATCTTGTTCTTTAACCTATGCTTTCCTGTGGAATTTTGAATAGTCCATTATCTGACCAAAGAGTCTGTATTTCCCAGTCATTGCCAGAAGACTTAACTGAAGATGCTGTTGTTGGTGTTGGTGGCTGTGTGTGTACATCACTAGCAAATGAATCATTTTCTTTTTCTTCATCACTCTGTTCACCCTCTTCTTCAACAGATTCAACAGGGCAATATTCTTCATCACTGGAGTCCTCTGAGAGCTCTTCTTCTATTAATAAATGACACTTTGGTGCAGCTGGAATTTTAGCAGGTGTCATTGGCCAAGTGATTTCAGTTTTACTTTTGAGAAGTTCCTTAGTCTTAGCTCTGGTAAGCTTTGGTTCATATGAAAATTAATCTTCACTTTCCTCTGAAGCACAAGCAGATTCTTCAGTGTTCTTTATAGTGTGTCTCACCATTGCAAGAACATGTTCATAAGTTATTACATGCTTTAAAATATTTTTCACATTAGCAACTGTTAAATTTGACTTATCTGCCTTAGTATGCAGTTGCCTCTCTATCTTCCATTTCATGAAGGACATCTGGCAAGTCACTGTTTTGGAAAGACTCTCTTCGTTGTCTTTTGTGTTCTCTACCGCTTGATTCATTATCAGATGTTACTATTTCCAGCCCTCCTGAAGAGTTATCATCCGAGGACTCTTCCTCATATATCTCTAGTTGTAATGATAAAGGTTCATTGGCATTTTTACATTGATTTCTCTTAGGAGGTCCTGCTGGGGCAGCAGGATCTTCTTCTTCATCTAAATCCATGCTTTACAAAGGAGTCATGATCCACAAAACAGATATTACATTTCTTCTGAATAAAATCAACAGCAGATGACTTTCACACTCACGAACTACAGAAAAAAATCATAACCGCAAACCAGTCCTGAATTTAATTTATTTTGTCTGTGCAACATGCAACTCCGTTTTCATGTTTAACGTATGCTTACACTCGTTTCGCACCATACGCTGCTTTTAAACCATTAGCATATTCTCTTTTGCCTCCCCCAAGCCATTTTCTTATGATTTCATGATCATTTTCTTTGTTTTCTTTGTTATATTTTAAATAGGTTCTCTTTAAATGCTCTTTTGTGCATCCCTTGGTTGGCTGAGCGGGCGATTGACATTTTTATTTGTTTTTCCAGAGTGCCGAATCTTTATCGTGCGCATTGGGTCGTAGCTTAAGCTGCACTTTACCTTTTCTAATATCGAGCAGGGTCTCTTCACGGAGAAAGAAAGATCCAAACAACAAATATACCGGATGGAACCATGTGGAAAAGTTGGGGGCCTTCTTCATCGCACCCAGGAAATAAAACTGCTACTCCAAGTGGACGGCTCATTGCACCCCCTTCAACATTAGTATCAACAAAGTGGATGGCTGAATTAGTGACAGCCTTGTGGAACTAATTCTACACTCAATTTTTCATCATATAAGAACCAGTGACTTTGATTTGTACTCCAGCCCTGTCAATCATAGTCCTGGAATCTGCCTTCAGGGCACTGACTGTGCATCCTATGCGTTTGTCCACTTCAACTATTTTCCTAATAGCAGTGGGTTACAAAAGAAGAGATGTTCTATGCTTCTCTACTGCCAGAACAACACCTTCAGAGCTGCATATTCGATTGCAGTATATACTAATACAATTGCCTCAGTGGCATATTTCACATGAAAGAACCATCCTTCAGGAGAAAAGGTGTTAACTCCTCTATCATATTTAGATTTTGTAAGAAACAGTTAGGTATCTTAAAACACGCGATTCAGCACAATAAATTAATTTAGTTACAAATATCTAATCTTGCTAACACCGAGTGTTCCTCATGCTTCACATGAATTTATAAGGTGTAAGATACCCCACAACCTGAAAGCTTCAACATCTTAACTGACCAGGTGTAGCGCACGAAGGACTGCACCATCAGCTGAAGTGCGATAACATATTGATTAATTTTGTCAATTTCTTCATCTGTAGCTTCCTATTCCCTTTTCGTTTTTCCAAAATATTACATAAAATACACCAACATTGTTGATTCCTTTAGTAAATATTAGAATCGACAAAAGAAAAACGCCCAGTAAGAAAAAAGTATGGTAGAGGAGGCCTTGGATTTCTTAAAGCAAGCGAATCCCAAAAAAAATAAATTGAAATTATGCAGTTGTAATTATCTATATTTTGGGAGAGATTAAAATGAAAGAACAGGACGGAGCTGCGAATTAGAACAACTAATCTAAAAGGATCCAGAAAGTTCTCATAAGTCTAATTATGAGCACTATCACTAATTGAACATGGTGTAGCACCTTAGCCAGAAAATGCACAAGATGGGCATGTGTGTTCCAAAGTTTATAAGTGACAACATTGTCTCCAAAGAATATTCTTAAAGTTTCTCCTTTATAACTTTTTAGATGTGGATTAAAAGTGTAATAGATACACCACATGCATTAATTTGTATGAAAAATTGGTAAAAAGTAAAACAAAAGATTTTTCTTAGCTATTATTGTATTATTGATAAAGCTGTTACAGTGTCAAGAAAAGAGCTGAATGCTCTTGTGGCAGAGTTATTTGATTTTGATTATACAGACTTATTGTCCAGTGATGATGAAGATGGGAAGGCACCACAGGAAGGTGTGAAAGAAGGTGAAGAGATAGCGCGTGCTGACAGTGAAGAACATGACCAGAATGTTACCGACACAGATGTCACACCTGAAGAAGATGGTCTTGAAGAATTAGTAAATCTTACTAATGAACAGAGGTTGCTCTTAAACCAGCAGATAAGACAAAATGTGCAGCTTACATTACAACATTTTCTGCAAACTTGTGCACATCCTCACTTGTCACATATGGCATCAGAGTTTAAAAATTTACTTTGCCCATTAAAATATCTGGCTGCAGACAGGAGGGATTCGGCATTCATAGCATGAAATCTTGAAAGTGCTCTTGATTTGATGGAAGATTGGGACAAAAGAATGAGCAACAATTCAGAAAGAAAACAAATTTCACAGTGTATTGCTGGTGAAATAAAAGCAGCGAATACCGCTCGCAAGAAAAAACAAGTACAGAAGAACAGATTACCTCGCAGCTTATGAAGATAGTAAAAGTGAAGTGTTTCTGTATCCATTATTTTTTCCAGCACAGCCCTTCGATTATGATGTCTTCTCCAAGCCATTTTATTTACTATCTGAAGATTTTTTGGTTGCTATTGGTTTGGAGCAGTTTGAGCCTTATGTGAAAACATTTATGAGTGAATCTAAACCCAGTAGCCATAATCCAGCAGCATTTGCTACAGCACAAGAAGCAATAATAATAATAATAATAATAATAATAATGATAATGATTATGATAATGATAATGACAATGACAGTGACAGTGACAGTGACAGCGGCAGTGACAGTGACAGTGAGACTGACAGTGACAGTGACAGTGACAGGGAGAGTGGCAGTGGGAGTGATAGTGATAGTGAGTGTGCTAGTGATAGTGATAGTGATAGTGATAATGATGATGATGGTAATGATGATGGTGATGATAGTGATGATGATAATGATAATGATAATGATAGTAATAGTGATAGTGATAGTGATAGTGTTAGTGCTAGTGATAGTGAAAATGATAATGATAATGATAATGATGATGATGATGATGAAGATGAAGATGATGATGATGATGATGATGATGATGATGATGATGATGATGATGATGATAATATTAATAATAATAATAATAATAAAAATAATAATAATAATTATAATAATAATAATAATAATAATAATAATAATAATAATAATAATAATAATAATAATAATAATAATAATAATAATAATAATAATAATAATAATAATAATAATAATAATAATAATAATAATAATAATAATAATAATAATAATAATAATAATAATAATAATAGTAATAGTAATAATAATAATAATAATAATAATAATAATAATAATAATAATAATAATAATAATAATAATAATAATAATAATAATAATAATAATAATAATAATAATAATAATAATAATAATAATAATAATAATAATAATAATAATAATAATAATAATAATAATAATAATAATAATAATAATAATAATAATAATAATAATAATAATAATAATAATAATAATAATAATAATAATAATAATAATAATAATAATAATAATAATAATAATAATAATAATAATAATAATAATAATAATAATAATAATAATAATAATAATAATAATAATAATAATAATAATAATAATAATAATAATAATAATAATAATAATAATAATAATAATAATAATAATAATAATAATAATAATAATAATAGTAATCATAATAATTATTATTATTATTTTGCATTTTTACCATATGTTCATCCAATTTCACAGATTAGACTTTGAGTTTTCTTCTACTTCTACTTTTCTCAAGTGGGTAGTCGTTCTTCGGTACTCTATGCACTACTTGCAGTAGATAGAGGAAGTACTTCAGTATACCCCAACATTCGACGTCGAAATTTAACTCCAAATACATGTTTTTAGAGTCCTTATATCCTAGAAAGAAAAGAAACATTTTCAGAAAGATGTCTGTATGTTTGACTCTGTACAGCGTAATGAAAGAACAATTTTCTCAAACAGAAAATAGTTGCTAGTGTATATTGTCTGGAACATGCAAATGGATTGGAATTTCAAAGTCATCACTAGGCGACCAGCTCTTAAAACATTTGGTTATCATTTAAGTCCACTGTATCCTCCTACCCCGATGTTATTTGCATTCAACGGAATATGCAATATAGCCATTCAGTTGAGTTATCATGAAACAGAAGAATAAGCTTTTGTTTAATAACAGTAGGAGATTGCCAAGAGAAGGTAATAATTGAGAATTTTTTACTATACAACATACTCGTATTTTCTATATATCTTAATAGTGATGTCGAGGGGGCATCGACCATTGCCTTCCTTACATTTTATTTATGTTTCTTTGTCCCTTTACAGTGCCTGTCCCTACTCTTTTCGATGTTGTTTTACTGTGGAGGAAGTCTCCTTGCATGTTTAGTTATATCTCACAGCCCCGTGTCATTTTTATTGATTCTTTTTTTTTAATATTTTCTTCTTTTTTTTTAAATTTTCCTCAAGGAAATGTGAGAAAGAAGAATGCTATTGTTTAAGGAATCCAACCACTTGCTTTCAACCAAATATTCAAAGATCCTGAACCTAAAACAGTTTTGTTTCACACTTTGCAATGTCCTTCATATTATATACCTGATTAGTTTAACATAATATATGTGTAAAATATTATTTATTCTTATTAAGCAACCACTCCTTTCAAATACCAATTTTCAATGCAACTGATGGTAGTTGCTTATTATTTATTGCTTTACTGTGGTATAAGAACAAAAAGTACAAGAATAAAATTATCACTGAAATGCTCAATTGGTCAGTAAATGCCAGCAGATAGTTGAAGATGAGATATAATTTGTAGTAATATCTTAATCACAATTCTACAAACATTTGGCATTAAACAGCAGTAATAACTATGCAGCTTAAAATTAAAGGAAACATTTTTAATACTGAAAAGTGTCACCAAAACCAGAAAAATTAAGAAATTAATTTCCTACCTTTAAAATATTTGCTTTTCTCATTTATAATACGACTCCATGGAATGCACATTGAACACAAACTCTTACTTGCCAAATGGCTATCCATTCAATCCAAATTATATACTTATATAACTGTGAGATCTTATACTGGTATTAATAGAGACATGCGTTACTGTTAAGGTCTTTTTTATGATAAATATAGTCCCTCCAAATGGTTGGCAGAAGTTCCTTAGGTTGTTTCTTTGGAGGCTTCACCATACCTTTGTGAATGGAATTCCATAATGACTTGTCTATGGAGCTTTGCCATGTTGAAAATAATGATGAATGGGGCTACGAGCTTTATGTCTTAATTTAAGAACATGGTATTACAGATTTTGTGGATCCTTTCCAGGCAACATATATTGTGTTATGAGATTCAATGCTTCTTGTACTGTAGCAAATGCTGCTGGATTAATGCTGCTGCGTTTATAGTCAGTCATAAATGTTTTCACATATGGCTCAAAATGCTCCAAAACAATAGCAACCAAAAAATCTTCAGATGGTAAATAAATTGCTTGCAGCAACCATCACATCTGAAGGGCTGTGCTGTCAACAATAATGGATACAGAAACACTTCACTTTCACTATCTTCATAAGCTGGCGAGGAAATGTGTTCTTGTGTACTTGTTTTTTCTTGCGAGTGATATTCCGCTGCTTTTATTGCACCAGCAATAAACTGTAAAATTTGTTTTCTTTCTGAACTGTTGTTCATTCTTTTTTCCAATTTTCCATCAAATCAAGAGCACCTTCAAGATTTGATGCTATGAATGCCGAATCCTTCCTGTCTAGATCCAGATATTTTAATGAGCAAAGTAAATACATAAACTCTGATGCCATATGTGACAAGTGAGGATGTGCACAAGTTTGCAGAAATTGTTGCAATGTAAGCTGCACATGTTTTCTCATCTGCTGGTTCAGGAGCAGCCTCTGTTCAATTGTAAGATTTACTGTTTCTGCAAGACCATCTTCTTCAGCTGTAATATCTGTATCGGTAACATTCTGGTCTTGTTCTTCACCGTCAGCACACGCTATCTCTTCACCTTCTTCCACACCTTTCTGTGGTGCCTTCCCATCTTCATCATCACTGGACAATAAGTCTGTATAATCAAAATCAAATTACTCTGCCACAAGAGTATTAAGCCCTCTTCTTGACACTGTAACAGCTTTATCAGCATGTAATTCTTGTTCTTCCTCTTCCTTGCCAACTGGCTCTTCTTCCTCATCAGCCAAAACATTGTATTCTGTATCAGCTTCATCATCATTTACAGCATCGTTGACATTACTCAATGGCTCTGCAAAATTTTTCAGGAAGTTTTTCCAGTCTTCATCATCACATTCGGAATCATACATGTCTGTAGTAATATCAGGTGGAACAAAAGCCTTTTCTATTCTCTCAAGAGGTGTGTCATTGAGAGATAGCTTTGATCTTGTTCTTTAACCTATGCTTTCCTGTGGAATTTTGAATAGTCCATTATCTGACCAAAGAGTCTGTATTTCCCAGTCATTGCCAGAAGACTTAACTGAAGATGCTGTTGTTGGTGTTGGTGGCTGTGTGTGTACATCACTAGCAAATGAATCATTTTCTTTTTCTTCATCACTCTGTTCACCCTCTTCTTCAACAGATTCAACAGGGCAATATTCTTCATCACTGGAGTCCTCTGAGAGCTCTTCTTCTATTAATAAATGACACTTTGGTGCAGCTGGAATTTTAGCAGGTGTCATTGGCCAAGTGATTTCAGTTTTACTTTTGAGAAGTTCCTTAGTCTTAGCTCTGGTAAGCTTTGGTTCATATGAAAATTAATCTTCACTTTCCTCTGAAGCACAAGCAGATTCTTCAGTGTTCTTTATAGTGTGTCTCACCATTGCAAGAACATGTTCATAAGTTATTACATGCTTTAAAATATTTTTCACATTAGCAACTGTTAAATTTGACTTATCTGCCTTAGTATGCAGTTGCCTCTCTATCTTCCATTTCATGAAGGACATCTGGCAAGTCACTGTTTTGGAAAGACTCTCTTCGTTGTCTTTTGTGTTCTCTACCGCTTGATTCATTATCAGATGTTACTATTTCCAGCCCTCCTGAAGAGTTATCATCCGAGGACTCTTCCTCATATATCTCTAGTTGTAATGATAAAGGTTCATTGGCATTTTTACATTGATTTCTCTTAGGAGGTCCTGCTGGGGCAGCAGGATCTTCTTCTTCATCTAAATCCATGCTTTACAAAGGAGTCATGATCCACAAAACAGATATTACATTTCTTCTGAATAAAATCAACAGCAGATGACTTTCACACTCACGAACTACAGAAAAAAATCATAACCGCAAACCAGTCCTGAATTTAATTTATTTTGTCTGTGCAACATGCAACTCCGTTTTCATGTTTAACGTATGCTTACACTCGTTTCGCACCATACGCTGCTTTTAAACCATTAGCATATTCTCTTTTGCCTCCCCCAAGCCATTTTCTTATGATTTCATGATCATTTTCTTTGTTTTCTTTGTTATATTTTAAATAGGTTCTCTTTAAATGCTCTTTTGTGCATCCCTTGGTTGGCTGAGCGGGCGATTGACATTTTTATTTGTTTTTCCAGAGTGCCGAATCTTTATCGTGCGCATTGGGTCGTAGCTTAAGCTGCACTTTACCTTTTCTAATATCGAGCAGGGTCTCTTCACGGAGAAAGAAAGATCCAAACAACAAATATACCGGATGGAACCATGTGGAAAAGTTGGGGGCCTTCTTCATCGCACCCAGGAAATAAAACTGCTACTCCAAGTGGACGGCTCATTGCACCCCCTTCAACATTAGTATCAACAAAGTGGATGGCTGAATTAGTGACAGCCTTGTGGAACTAATTCTACACTCAATTTTTCATCATATAAGAACCAGTGACTTTGATTTGTACTCCAGCCCTGTCAATCATAGTCCTGGAATCTGCCTTCAGGGCACTGACTGTGCATCCTATGCGTTTTTCCACTTCAACTATTTTCCTAATAGCAGTGGGTTACAAAAGAAGAGATGTTCTACGCTTCTCTACTGCCAGAACAACACCTTCAGAGCTGCATATTCGATTGCAGTATATACTAATACAATTGCCTCAGTGGCATATTTCACATGAAAGAACCATCCTTCAGGAGAAAATGTGTTAACTCCTCTATCATATTTAGATTTTGTAAGAAACAGTTAGGTATCTTAAAACACGCGATTCAGCACAATAAATTAATTTAGTTACAAATATCTAATCTTGCTAACACCGAGTGTTCCTCATGCTTCACATGAATTTATAAGGTGTAAGATACCCCACAACCTGAAAGCTTCAACATCTTAACTGACCAGGTGTAGCGCACGAAGGACTGCACCATCAGCTGAAGTGCGATAACATATTGATTAATTTTGTCAATTTCTTCATCTGTAGCTTCCTATTCCCTTTTCGTTTTTCCAAAATATTACATAAAATACACCAACATTGTTGATTCCTTTAGTAAATATTAGAATCGACAACAGAAAAACGCCCAGTAAGAAAAAAGTATGGTAGAGGAGGCCTTGGATTTCTTAAAGCAAGCGAATCCCAAAAAAAATAAATTGAAATTATGCAGTTGTAATTATCTATATTTTGGGAGAGATTAAAATGAAAGAACAGGACGGAGCTGCCAATTAGAACAACTAATCTAAAAGGATCCAGAAAGTTCTCATAAGTCTAATTATGAGCACTATCACTAATTGAACATGGTGTAGCACCTTAGCCAGAAAATGCACAAGATGGGCATGTGTGTTCCAAAGTTTATAAGTGACAACATTGTCTCCAAAGAATATTCTTAAAGTTTCTCCTTTATAACTTTTTAGATGTGGATTAAAAGTGTAATAGATACACCACATGCATTAATTTGTATGAAAAATTGGTAAAAAGTAAAACAAAAGATTTTTCTTAGCTATTATTGTATTATTGATAAAGCTGTTACAGTGTCAAGAAAAGAGCTGAATGCTCTTGTGGCAGAGTTATTTGATTTTGATTATACAGACTTATTGTCCAGTGATGATGAAGATGGGAAGGCACCACAGGAAGGTGTGAAAGAAGGTGAAGAGATAGCACGTGCTGACAGTGAAGAACATGACCAGAATGTTACCGACACAGATGTCACACCTGAAGAAGATGGTCTTGAAGAAATAGTAAATCTTACTAATGAACAGAGGTTGCTCTTAAACCAGCAGATAAGACAAAATGTGCAGCTTACATTACAACATTTTCTGCAAACTTGTGCACATCCTCACTTGTCACATATGGCATCAGAGTTTAAAAATTTACTTTGCCCATTAAAATATCTGGCTGCAGACAGGAGGGATTCGGCATTCATAGCATGAAATCTTGAAAGTGCTCTTGATTTGATGGAAGATTGGGACAAAAGAATGAGCAACAATTCAGAAAGAAAACAAATTTCACAGTGTATTGCTGGTGAAATAAAAGCAGCGAATACCGCTCGCAAGAAAAAACAAGTACAGACGAACAGATTACCTCGCAGCTTATGAAGATAGTAAAAGTGAAGTGTTTCTGTATCCATTATTTTTTCCAGCACAGCCCTTCGATTATGATGTCTTCTCCAAGCCATTTTATTTACCATCTGAAGATTTTTTGGTTGCTATTGGTTTGGAGCAGTTTGAGCCTTATGTGAAAACACTTATGAGTGAATCTAAACCCAGTAGCCATAATCCAGCAGCATTTGCTACAGCACAAGAAGCAATAATAATAATAATAATAATAATGATAATGATAATGATAATGACAATGACAGTGACAGTGACAGCGGCAGTGACAGTGACAGTGAGACTGACAGTGACAGTGACAGTGACAGGGAGAGTGGCAGTGAGAGTGATAGTGATAGTGAGAGTGCTAGTGATAGTGATAGTGATAGTGATAATGATGATGATGGTAATGATGATGGTGATGATAGTGATGATAATGATAATGATAATGATAGTAATAGTGATCGTGATAGTGTTAGTGCTAGTGATAGTGAAAATGATAATGATGATGATGATGATGATGATGATGATGATGATGAAGATGATGATGATGATGATGATGATGATGTTAATAATAATAATAATAATAATAATAATAATAATAATAATGATAATAATAATAATAATAATAATAATAATAATAATAATAATAATAATAATAATAATAATAATAATAATAATAATAATAATAATAATAATAATAATAATAATAATAATAATAATAATAATAATAATAATAATAATAATAATAATAATAATAATAATAATAATAATAATAATAATAATAATAATAATAATAATAATAATAATAATAATAATAATAATAATAATAATAATAATAATAATAATAATAATAATAATAATAATAATAATAATAATAATAATAATAATAAAATAATGAATATGATGATGATAATAATAATAATAATAATTATTATTATTATTATTATTATTATTATTATTATTATTATTATTATTATAATTATTATTATTATTATTATTATTATTATTATTATTATTATTATTATTATTATTATTATTATTTTGCATTATTACCATATGTTCATCCAATTTCACAGATTAGAGTTTGAGTTTTCTTCTACTTCTACTTTTCTCAAATGAGTAGTCGTTCTTCGTTACTCTATGCACTACTTACAGTAGATAGAGGAAGTACATCATTGTACCCAAACATTCGACGTCGAAATTTAACTCCAAATACATGTTTTTAGAGTCCTTAAATCCTAGAAAGAAAAGAAATATTTTCAGAAAGAGGTCTGTATGTTTGACTCTGTAGAACATAATGAAAGAACAATTTTCTTATACAGAAAGTAGTTGCTGGTGTCTAATGTCTGGAACATGCAAGTGGTTTGGAATTTCAAAGTCATCACTTAGCGACCAGCTCTTAAAACATTTGTTTATCAATTAAGTCTACTGTATCTTCCTACTCGAAATTTATTTATTTACAACGGAATATGCAATATAGCCATTCATTTCAGTTATCATGAAATAGAAGAAAAAGCTTTTGTTTAATAACAGTAGGAGAATGCCATGAGAAGTTAATACTTGAGATTTTTTACTATACAACATACTCGTATTTTCTATATATCTTAATTGTGATGTCGAGGGGACATCGACCATTGCCTTCCTTACCTTTTATTTGTTTCTTTGTCCCTTTACAGTTCCCGTACCTTCTCTTTTTGATGTTGTTTTACTGTGGAGGAAGTATCCTTGCATGTTTTGATATATCTCACAGCTCCCTGTCATCTTTATTCATTCTTTTTTTTTAATATTTTCGTATTTTTTTTTAAATTTTCCACAAGGAAATGTGAGAATGAAGAATGCCATTGTTTAAGGAATCCAACCACTTGCTTTCAACCAAATATTCAAAGATCCTGAACCAAAAACAGTTTTGTTTCACACTTTGCAATGTCCTTCATATTATATACCTGATTAGTTTAACATAATATATGTGTAAAATATTATTTATTCTTATTAAGCAACCACTCCTTTAAAATACCAATTTTCAATGCAACTGCTGGTAGTTGCTTATTATTTATTGCTTTACTGTGGTATAAGGACAAAAAGTACAAAAATAAAACTGTCACTGAAATGCTCAATTGGTCAGTAAATGCCAGCAGAAAGTTGAAGATGAGATACAATTTGTAGTAATATCTTAATCACAATTCTACAAACATTTGGCATTAAACAGCAGTAATAACTATGCAGCTTAGAATTAGAGGAAACATTTTTAATACTGAAAAGTGTCACCAGAAACAGAAAAATTAAGAAATTCATTTCCTACCTTTAAAATATTTACTTTTCTCATTTATAATACGACTCCATGGAATGCACATTGAACACAAGCTCTTACTTGCCAAATGGCTACCCATTCAATCCAAATTATACACTTATATAACTGTGAGATCTTATACTGGTATTAATAGAGACATGCATTACTGCTAAGGTCTTTTTTATGATAAATATAGTCCCTCCAAATGGTTGGCAGAAGTTCCTTAGGTTGTTTCTTTGGAGGCTTCACCATACCTTTGTGAAGGATATTCCATAATGACTTGTCTATGGAGCTTTGCCATGTTGAAAATAATGATGAATGGGGCTACCAGCTTTATGTCTTAATTTAAGAACATGGTATTACAGATTTTGTGGAACCTTTCCAGGCAACATATATAGTGTTATGAGATTCAATGCTTCTTGTACTGTAGCTAATGCTGCTGGATTAATGCTGCTGCGTTTAGAGTCAGTCATAAATGTTTTCACATACGGCTCAAACTGCTCCAAACCATTAGCAACCTAAAAATCCTCAGATGGTAAATAAAAGGCTTGGAGCAGCCATCACATCTGAAGGGCTGTGCTGTCAACAATAATGGATGCAGAAACACTTCACTTTCACTGTCTTCATAAGCTGGCGAGTTTAAAAATTTACTTTGCCCATTAAAATATCTGGCTGCAGACAGGAGGGATTCGGCATTCATAGCATCAAATCTTGAAAGTGCTCTTGATTTGATGGAAGATTGGGAAAAAAGAATGAGCAACAATTCAGAAAGAAAACAAATTTCACAGTGTATTGCTGGTGAAATAAAAGCAGCGAATATCGCTCGCAAGAAAAAACAAGTACAGAAGAACAGATTACCTCGTAGCTTATGAAGATAGTAAGAGTGAAGTGTTTCTGTATCCATTATTTTTTCCAGCACAGCCCTTCGATTATGATGTCTTCTCCAAGCCATTTTATTTACCATCTGAAGATTTTTTGGTTGCTATTGGTTTGGAGCAGTTTGAGCCTTATGTGAAAACATTTATGAGTGAATCTAAACCCAGTAGCCATAATCCAGCAGCATTTGCTACAGCACAAGAAGCAATAATAATTATAATAATAATAATAATGATAATGAAAATGATAATGACAATGACAGTGACAATGACAGTGACAGCGGCAGTGACAGTGACAGTGAGACTGACAGTGACAGTGACAGTGACAGGGAGAGTGGCAGTGAGAGTGATAGTGATAGTGAGAGTGCTAGTGATAGTGATAATGATGATGATGGTATAAATGATGGTGATAATAGTGATGATGATAATGATAATGATAATGATAGTAATAGTGATAGTGATAGTGATAGTGCTAGTGATAGTGAAAATGATAATGATGATGATGATGATGATGATGATGATAATAATAATAATAATAATAATAATAATAATAATAATAATAATAATAATAATAATAATAATAATAATAATAATAATAATAATAATAATAATAATAATAATAATAATAATAATAATAATAATAATAATAATAATAATAATAATAATAATAATAATAATAATAATAATAATAATAATAATAATAATAATAATAATAATAATAATAATAATAATAATAATAATAATAATAATAATAATAATAATAATAATAATAATAATAATAATAATAATAATAATAATAATAATAATAATAATAATAATAATAATAATAATAATAATAATAATAATAATAATAATAATAATAATAATAATAATAATAATAATAATAATAATAATAATAATAATAATAATAATAATAATAATAATAATAATAATAATAATAATAATAATAATAATAATAATAATAATAATAATAATAATAATAATAATAATAATAATAATAATAATAATAATAATAATAATAATAATAATAATAATAATAATAATAATAATAATAATAATAATAATAATAATAAAATAATGATGATGATGATAATAATAATAATAATTATTATTATTATTATTTTGCATTTTTACCATATGTTCATCCAATTTCACAGAATAGAGTTTAAGTTTTCTTCTACTTCTACTTTTCTCAAATGAGTAGTCGTTCTTCGTTACTCTATGCACTACTTACAGTAGATAGAGGAAGTACATCATTGTACCCAAACATTCGACGTAGAAATTTAACTCCAAATACATGTTTTTAGAGTCCTTAAATCCTAGAAAGAAAAGAAATATTTTCAGAAAGAGGTCTGTATGTTTGACTCTGTAGAGCATAATGAAAGAACAATTTTCTCATACAGAAAGTAGTTGCTGGTGTCTAATGTCTGGAACATGCAAGTGGTTTGGAATTTCAAAGTCATCACTTAGCGACCAGCTCTTAAAACATTTGTTTATCAATTAAGTCCACTGTATCCTCCTACTCCAAATTTATTTATTTACAACGGAATATGCAATATAGCCATTCATTTCAGTTATCATGAAATAGAAGAAAAAGCTTTTGTTTAATAACAGTAGGAGAATGCCATGAGAAGTTAATACTTGAGAATTTTTTACTATACAACATACTCGTATTTTCTATATATCTTAATTGTGATGTCGAAGGGACATCGACCATGCCTTCCTTACCTTTAATTTGTTTCTTTGTCCCTTTACAGTTCCCGTACCTTCTCTTTTTGATGTTGTTTTACTGTGGAGGAAGTATCCTTGCATGTTTTGATATATCTCACAGCTCCCTGTCATCTTTATTCATTCTTTTTTTTAAATATTTTCTTATTTTTTTTTAAATTTTCCACAAGGAAATGTGAGAATGAAGAATGCCATTGTTTAAGGAATCCAACCACTTGCTTTCAACCAAATATTCAAAGATCCTGTACCAAAAACAGTTTTGTTTCACACTTTGCAATGTCCTTCATATTATATACCTGATTAGTTTAACATAATATATGTGTAAAATATTATTTATTCTTATTAAGCAACCACTCCTTTAAAATACCAAATTTCAATGCAACTGCTGGTAGTTGCTTATTATTTATTGCTTTACTGTGGTATAAGGACAAAAAGTACAAAAATAAAACTGTCACTGAAATGCTCAATTGGTCAGTAAATGCCAGCAGAAAGTTGAAGATGAGATCCAATTTGTAGTAATATCTTAATCACAATTCTATAAACATTTGGCATTAAACAGCAGTAATAACTATGCAGCTTAGAATTAAGGGAAACATTTTTAATACTGAAAAGTGTCACCAAAACCAGAAAAATTAAGAAATTCATTTCCTACCTTTAAAATATTTACTTTTCTCATTTATAATACGACTCCATGGAATGCACATTGAACACAAGCTCTTACTTGCCAAATGGCTACCCATTCAATCCACATTATACACTTATATAACTGTGAGATCTTATACTGGTATTAATAGAGACATGCGTTACTGCTAAGGTCTTTTTTATGATAAATATAGTCCCTCCAAATGGTTGGCAGAAGTTCCTTAGGTTGTTTCTTTGGAGGCTTCACCATACCTTTGTGAAGGGAATTCCATAATGACTTGTCTATGGAGCTTTGCCATGTTGAAAATAATGATGAATGGGGCTACCAGCTTTATGTCTTAATTTAAGAACATGGTATTACAGATTTTGTGGAACCTTTCCAGGCAACATATATAGTGTTATGAGATTCAATGTTTCTTGTACTGTAGCTAATGCTGCTGGATTAATGCTGCTGCGTTTAGAGTCAGTCATAAATGTTTTCACATACGGCTCGAACTGCTCCAAACCAATAGCAACCTAAAAATCTTCAGATGGTAAATAAAATGCTTGGAGCAGCCATCACATCTCAAGGGCTGTGCTGTCAACAATAATGGATGCAGAAACACTTCACTTTCACTGTCTTCATAAGCTGGCGAGTTTAAAAATTTACTTTGCCCATTAAAATATCTGGCTGCAGACAGGAGGGATTCGGCATTCATAGCATCAAATCTTGAAAGTGCTCTTGATTTGATGGAAGATTGGGAAAAAAGAATGAGCAACAATTCAGAAAGAAAACAAATTTCACAGTGTATTGCTGGTGAAATAAAAGCAGCGAATATCGCTCGCAAGAAAAAACAAGTACAGAAGAACAGATTACCTCGTAGCTTATGAAGATAGTAAGAGTGAAGTGTTTCTGTATCCATTATTTTTTCCAGCACAGCCCTTCGATTATGATGTCTTCTCCAAGCCATTTTATTTACCATCTGAAGATTCTTTGGTTGCTATTGGTTTGGAGCAGTTTGAGCCTTATGTGAAAACATTTATGAGTGAATCTTAACCCAGTAGCAATAATCCAGCAGCATTTGCTACAGCACAAGAGCAATAATAATAATAATAATGATAATGACAATGACAGTGACAGTGACAGTGACAGTGACAGCGGCAGTGACAGTGACAGTGAGACTGACAGTGACAGTGACAGTGACAGTGAGAGTGGCAGTGATAGTGAGAGTGATCATGAGAGTGATAGTGATAGCGATAATGATGATGGTAATGATGATGGTGATGATGGTGATGATGATGATAATGATAATGATAGTGATAGTGATAGTGATAATGATAATAATAATAATAATAATAATAATAGTAATAATAATAATAATAATAATAATAATAATAATAATAATAATAATAATAATAATAATAATAATAATAATAATAATAATAATAATAATAATAATAATAATAATAATAATAATAATAATAATAATAATAATAATAATAATAATAATAATAACAGCAATTATTATTATCATTATTATCATTATTATTATTATTATTATTATTATTATTATTATTATTATTATTATTATTATTATTATTATTATTATTATTATTATTATTATTATTATTATTATTATTATTATTATTATTATTATTATTATTATTATTATTATTATTATTATTATTATTATTATTATTATTATTATTATTATTATTATTATTATTATTATTATTATTATTATTATTATTATAATTATTATTATTATTATTATTCTTATTGTTATTGTTATTGTTATTGTTATTGTTATTGTTATTATTATTGTTATTATTATTATTATTGTTATTATTATTATTATACACTATGCACTACTTACAGTAGATAGAGGAAGCACTTCATTGTACGCAAACATTTGACGTCGAAATTTAACTCCAAATACATGTTTTTAGAGTTCTTAAATCCTAGAAAGAAAAGAAACATTTTCAGAAAGATGTGTGTATGTTTGACTCTGTACAGCGTAATGAAAGAACAATATTCTCATACAGAAAATAGTTGCTAGTGTCTAATGTCTGGAACATTCAAATGGATTGGAATTTCAAAGTCATCACTTAGCGACCAGCTCTTAAAGCATTTGGTTATCATTTATGTCCACTGTATCCTCCTACTCCAATTATATTTGCATTCAACGCAATATGTAATATAGCCATTCATTTCACTTATCATGAAATAGAAGAAAAAGCTTTTGTTTAATAATAGCGGGAGAATGCCATGAGAACGTTATACTTGAGAATTTTTTACTATAGAACATACTCCTATTTTCTATATATCGTAATTGTGATGTCGAGGGGACATCGACCATTGCCATCCTTACCTTTTATTTTAGTTTCTTTGTCCCTTTACAGTGCCCGTCCCGACTCTTTTCAATGATGTTTTACTGTGGAGGAAGTCCCCTTGCATGTTTAGTTATATCTCACAGCCCCGTGTCATTTTTATTCATTCTTTTTTTTTAATATTTTCTTCTTTTCTTAAAATTTTCCTGAAGGATATGTGAGAAAGAAGAATGCTATTGGTTAAGGGATCCAACCACTTGCTTTCAACCAAATATTCAAAGATCCTGAACCTAAAACAGTTTTGTTTCACACTTTACAATATCCTTTATATTATATACCTGATTAGTTTAACATAATAAATGTGTAAAGTATTATTTATTCTTATTAAGCTACCACTCCTTTAAAATACCCATTTGCAATGCAACTGCTGGTAGTTGCCTATTATTTATTGCTTTACTGTAGTATAAGAACAAAAAGTACAAAAATAAAATTATCACTGAAATGCTCATTTGGTCAGTAAATGCCAGCAGATAGTTGAAGATGAGATATAATTTGTAGTAATATCTTAATCACAATTCTACAAACATTTGGCATTAAACATCAGTAATAACTATGCAGCTTAAAATTAAAGGAAGCATTTTTAATACTGAAAAGTGTCACCAAAACCAGAAAAATTAAGAAATTAATTTCCTACCTTTGATATATTTACTTTTCTCATTTATAATACGACTCCATGGAATGCACATTGAGCACAAGCTCTTACTAGCCAAATGGCAGTCCATTCAATCCAAATACTGTGAGATCTTATACTGGTATTAATAGAGACATGTGTTACTGTTAAGGTCTTTTTTATGATAAATATATTCCCTCCAAATGGTTGGCAGAAGTTCCTTAGGTTGTTTCTTTGGAAGCTTCACCAGACCTTTGTGAATGGAATTCCATAATGACTTGTCTATGGAGCTTTGCCATGTTGAAAATAATGATGAATGGGGCTACCAGCTTTATGTCTTAATTTAAGAACATGGTATTACAGATTTTGTGGAACCTTTCCAGGCAACATATATTGTGTTATGAGATTCAATTCTTCTTGTACTGTAGCTAATGCTGCTGGATTAATGCTGCTGGGTTTAGAGTCAGTCATAAATGTTTTCACATATGGCTCAAACTGCTCCAAACCAGTAGCAACCAAAAAATCTTCAGATGGTAAATAAATGGCTTGGAGCAGCCATCACATCTGAAGGGCTGTGCTGTCAACAATAATGGATGCAGAAACACTTCACTTTCACTGTCTTCATAAGCTGGCGAGGAAATGTGTTCTTGTGTACTTGTTTTTTCTTGCGAGTGATATTCCGCTGCTTTTATTGCACCGGCAATAAACTGTAAAATTTGTTTTCTTTCTGAATTGTTGCTCGTTCTTTTTTCCAATTTTCCATCAAATCAAGAGCACCTTCAAGATTTGATGCTATGAATGCCGAATCCTTCCTGTCTTCAGAGAGATATTTTAATGAGCAAAGTAAATACTTAAACTCTGATGCCATATGTGACAAGTGAGGATGCGCACTAGTTTGCAGAAAGTGTTTCAATGTAAGCTGCACATGTTTTCTCATCTACTGGTTTAGGAGCAGCCTCTGGACATTTGTAAGATTTACTGTTTCTTCAAGACCATCTTCTTCAGCTGTGACATCTGTATCGGTAACATTCTGGTCATGTTCCTCACTTTCAGCACACGCTATCTCTTCACCTTCTTCCACACCTTTCTGTGGTGCCTTCCCATCTTCATCATCAGTGGACAATAAGTCTGTATAATCAAAATTAAATAACTCTGCCACAAGAGTATTAAGCCCTTTTCTTGATACTGTAACAGCTTTATCAGCATGTAATTCTTCTTCTTCCTCTTCCTTGCCAACTAGCTCTTCTTCCTCATCAGCCAAAACATTGTATTCTCTATCAGCTTCATCATCATTTACAGCAACGTTGACATTACTCAATGGCTCTGCAAAATTTTTCAGGAAGTTTTTCCAGTCTTCATCATCACATTCGGAATCATACATGTCTGTAGTAATATCTGGTGGAACAAAAACCTTCTCTATTGTCTCAAGAGGTGTGTCATTGGGAGATAGCTTTGATCTTGTTCTTTGACCTATGCTTTCCTGTGGAATGTTGAATAGTCTATCATCTGACCAAAGAGTCTGTATTTCACAGTCATTGCCAGAAGACTTAACTGAAGATGCTATTGTTGGTGTTGGTGGCTATGTCTCCACATCACTAGCAAATGAATCATTTTCTTTTTCTTCATCACTCTGTTCACCCTCTTCTTCAACAGATTCAACAGAGCAATATTCTTCATCACTGGAGTCCTCTGAGAGCTCTTCTTCTATTAATAAATGACACTTTGATGCAGGTGGAATTTTAGCAGGTGTCATTGGCCAAGTGATTTCAGTTTTACTTTTGAGAAGTTCCTTAGTCTTAGCTCTGGTAAGTTTTGGTTCATATGAAAATTAATCTTCACTTTCCTCTGAAGCACAAGCAGATTCTTCAGTGTTCTTTATAGTGTGTCTCACCATTGCAAGAACATGTTCATAAGTTATTACATGCTTTAAAATATTTTTCACATTAGCAACTGTTAAATTTGACTTAGCTGCCTTAGTATGCAGCTGCCTCTCTATCTTCCATTTCATGAAGGACATCTGGCAAGTCACTGTTCTGGAAAGACTCTCTTTGTTGTCTTTTTGTGTTCCCTACCGCTTGATTCATTATCAGATGTTACTATTTCCAGCCCTCCTGAAGAGTTATCATCTGAGGACTCTTCCTCATATACCTCTGGTTGTAATGATAAAGGTTCATTGGCATTTTTACATTGATTTCTCTCAGGAGGTGCTGCTGGGGCAGCAGGATCTTCTTCTTCATCTAAATCCATGCTTTACAAAGGAGTCATGATCCACAAAACAGATATTACATTTCTTCTGAATAAAATCAACAGCAGATGACTTTCACACTCACGAACTACAGAAAAAAAATCATAACCGCAAACCAGTCCTGAATTTAATTTATTTTGTCTGTGCAACATACAACTCCGTTTTCATGTTTAACGTATGCTTACACTCGTTTCGCACCATACGCTGCTTTTAAACCATTAGCATATTCTCTTTTGCCTCCCCCAAGCCATCTTCTTATGTTTTCATGATCATTTTCTTTGTTTTCTGAGTTATATTTTAAATAGGTTCTCTTTTAATGTTCTTTTGTGCATCCCTTGGTTGGCTGAGCGGGCGATTGACATTTTTATTTGTTTTTCCAGAGTGCCGAATCTTTATCGTGCACATTGGGTCGTAGCTTAAGCTGCACTTTAACTTTTCTAATATCGAGTAGGGTCTCTTCACGGAGAAAGAAAGATCCAAACAACAAATGTACCGGATGGAACCATGTGGAAAAGTTGGGGGCCTTCTTCATCGCACCCAGGAAATAAAACTGCTTCTCCAAGTGGACGGCTCATTACACCTCCTTCAACATTAGTATCAACAAAGTGGATCTCTGAATTAGTGACAGCTTTGTAGAACAAATTCTACACTCATTTTTTCATCGTATAAAAATCAGTGACACTGATATCTACTCCAGCCCTGTCAATCATAGTCCTGGAATCTGCCATCAGCCCACTGACTGGGCATCCTATGTGTTTGTCCACTTCAACTATTTTCCTAATAGCAGTGGATTCCATAAGAAGAGATGTTATACGCTTCTCTACTGCCAGAACAACACCTTCAGAGCTACATATTCGATTGCAGTATATACTAATTCAATTGCCTCAGTGGCATATTCCACATGAAAGAACCATCCTTCAGGAGAAAAGGTGTTAACTCCTCTATCATATTTAGATCTTGTAAGAAAAATTTAGGTATCTTAAAACACGCGAGTCAGCGCAACAAATTAATTTAGTTACAAATATTTAATCTTGCTAACACCGAGTGTTCGTCATGCTTCACATGAATTTATAAGATGTAAGATACCCCACAACCTGGAAGCTTCAAAATCTTAACTGACCAGGTGTAGCGCACGAAGGACTGCACCATCAGCTGAAGTGCGATAACATATTGATTAATTTTGTCAATTTCTTCATCTGTAGCTTCCTATTCCCTTTTCGTTTTTCCGAAATATTACATAAAATACACCAACATTGTTGATTCCTTTAGTAAATATTAGAAACGACAAAAGAAAAACGCCCAGTAAGAAAAATGTACGGTAGAGGAGGCCTTGGATTTCTTAAAGCAAGCGAATCCCAAAGAAAATAAATTGAAATTATGCAGTTGTAATTATCTATATTTTGAGAGAGATTAAAATAAAAGAACGGGACGGAGCTACCAATTCGAAAAACTAATCTAAAAGGATCCAGAAAGTTCTCATAAGTCTAATTATGAGCACTATCACTAATTGAACATGATGTAGCAGCTTAGCCAGAAAA
The DNA here is from genome assembly GCA_030765055.1 of Mantis religiosa. NCBI lineage: Eukaryota > Metazoa > Arthropoda > Insecta > Mantodea > Mantidae > Mantis > Mantis religiosa. Next base: position 235,517,037 of record CM060950.1, read on the forward strand.
TGCACAAGATGGGCATGTGTGTTGCAAATTTTACAAGTGACAACATTGTCTCCAAAGTATACTCTTAAGGTTTCTTTTTTATAACTCTTTAGATGTGGACTAAAAGTGTAGCAGATACACCACATGCATTAATTTGTATGATAAATTGGTAAAAAGTAAAACAAAAGATTTTTTTAGCTATTATGGTATTTATAGTTCATACTTTCATTTGGCGTCTGTGATTTATATAGATATCGGCAATATTTATCCCTCTGAGCAGACCTTGAAGCCTTCTGAACGCATTTGAAATTTCAATGTCGTTTTTATTTAGTATTTTAGCGTTACTTGAAAAATAGAACGCACATCAGCAGCATTTTTTTTTTAATTATGTTGGTGTCATTTGTTTTTCTTTAAATACATAGCTTTTGTTTGTGTTGTTTCCTTGGTTTTATTTAGATTTGTTACATGTTCGTTCTTCCATCTCAGAATATCTATTTCCACTTCCTCTTCAGTGAAATGTTATAACTGTCTAGGCATCGTTATTGCTTCCAAATTTGTTGTCTTCAGATTATCTTCGATTAATTTCCTCAATATAGGTAATACAGAATTTAGTTCTTGTGATCGTTACGTTACACTGATCAAAATTTCAGATCACGTAAATGGAAGTGATCCTAGTGTGTTTAGGTTTTGCCACTGTTATGTGTATTTTGTTTCCTTATATAGCATTTCAGTATAGCATAACCTCATATATGCCACACTTCCTAGTTTGTAATAACAAAAACAGCCATAACGCTTCATAAAAGAAGCTCAAGTAGATTCATATGAACTTGAATGCAACCTAAAAAGCTGATATCACATAGTCCTGAATTATGTACTTACACCAACATAATAAAAGGATGGTTATGTCGGTTATTACCAAACTTCAGTGTAAAATTCTTATAAGTGTCAATGGAAGTCGTAATAGTTATTTACGATATCAATATCATAACGTATCAAATTACAATATGAGGCTGGAAAATTGTCAGACGAGAGAGGAGATCGAATATATAACCAGTTGAGTATTCTAATTTTATGTTATGATTCTATATCCTACAACGTTTTATCTACTTAAAATTTGTACGATGGCTATATACACTAATTTTCTAGTCGATAGTTAACTGCGGTAACTAGGGAAACATACAAATATACATTACTATTGCAGAAATGTGTGTGATTCCTACTGTTGAAGAAATGCCATGACATTTTTAGCCTCAACATCAGGAGAAATTCATTTAACACATGGCGAGAATATTAAAATTAATGTATACAACAGATAAACATTAACTTTCACTTGCTTTGAAGTTTCAGTTTTGTATTGAAATGGAATTAATTTTCACTCAACCGCACTGAATGCGGTAAAGTAGGCCATTGCGTTATGTGTTTTGATTTTGTAACGTTTCACTTTACAAAATCAAAGTAGATAAAGAAAAATACGACATCCTTTTATTAGTTTCGATCAGTACTAAATGGAGCAGTCGGTATAATAACATAAAATATAATATGTACCACATGAACCAAGTTTAGTTAACACAAACGAACAGTTAGGATATTCCAAAGGGTAAAGAGTAACTGCTAATCTACAGTCTCAGCTATATTGATTTATCGTCGTATAGTTGTGGTAAGTAGAAACACTCCAATGCAACAATGTGGTGCACTCACATGACTTTCTCTACTCTTGTACAAACCATTCTTACAAACCACATTCCTCCATTTCATGTCATTCAAGACAAACCTTATCTTATTTCTATTTTACTTATAGGAGCAAAATAATATGGGAATATACTAGGTTGGCTTTAGGTAATAGTGAAATTTTTTAAGAACTGGTCGATGTGTGAAGACTTCAACATTCCATTCTCTTAGTATAGCCAAGAGATACAGGAGATGGTTGCGCTCACTACTCTTACACGAGCTGTTCTTACAAACGTTTGTTTCTCTATTAACTTCTTCTTGATCAAGATATATAACCCTTTTTTCGCCGCTTTTATATTTACGTTGTTTTACTTTTTTTACACATGTACACATTACTCAAACACCCATGCCCAAGGCGGGACCCGAACTAACCACTCTGTACGCGACGAAACACCAGAGAGATGTGTTCTAGCGACCAAGGCCACGAGGGCCGACGATTTAAGCAATGACCAACTTTCAAAACCTTGGTCGCATGTGATGCCGTTGAAATTCTGTTCTATTTTAAATGGCCAAGTGTTAAAAAATAATAATGGTTACTCATTTGAGAAAATCATATAACCATTGGAAAGCGCTCACAAGTTACAAGGAATGTCTTTAAAATGGTATACTTCATGATATGGAATTTTATCAGACATAAATTATAAGTTTGAACGTGATCTTCGTTCTTATTATTCCATTTATACCCCGCCTTTAACTTCAGTGCTCATATCAGCGGCCATTCTCCTTTGGAACATATCGATGGTGTTAACTCGTATACGTTGGGTTGCTTGTACTTTGTATTTTAATCAGCAGATCATGCACACATTCGCACTCTCATTCATACTTCGAGACTCTGAGGAAAGTGGAGAATCATTTTGGTTGGAGAAAAGTCCCCACGCCCAGCCGGGAATTGAACCCGGAACCCTTTGCACAGTAGACAGATGCTCTACCGACTGAGCTACGGGGCCAGCCTTCGTTCTTTGTGAAGTAACATTATGTATATCTCTTACGGTTTCCAAATTATGCAAAAGTCACCCTGAATGTAAAGGACTGCTGAGGACATTTCCAGAAAATCTAAGATATACATTTCATTTGTATGGTAACTTAAACACATGATATTTAACGTAGAGAAAATAAAAACCTGATGACTTCCTATTTGAGAAAAGTATAAGTATTCGAAAATTCAAACAAGTAACAAGGAATATCTTAAAAAGGGTTGTCTCCACACAAAAAGTATTTAACATAGTTTGCATGTTTAACGACATCTGTAGTTTTGTGGAGCAAGATTTTCTCTCTCTTACAGTTTACCAAATTTGGCAAAAAGTCAATCACAATGAGGACTTTAGAGGCTATTTCCATAACATTCAAGATATACATTTCTTTATTCATGAAAATGTATTAAGGTACATACACTACTCAAAACTACGTATTAAAGCTATTTCTGAAAAACTAAAAATGTTCGAAAAGTGTTACCGCAGTGGGGAAAATTCTAAGAAAATTGGGAGATGCTGCAATTATAAATCAGGTGTTATAATTAACCGACTTTTAGTTTTTGTGTTATACCGATCACAGACACTCGCAGACACACACAAACACATTTCTGTAAACATTATTTTTATCGAAGGGACCTCATATCGTACATTTCCATTGCAATTTCGGTATCGAATTTTTGGGTGGAATATAATACTTCTCTACCTACTATGTACATGGTATAGCCTTGCGGGATAGCTCAGGTGGTTTCGTCTGCGGCCCGCATTCAGGTGACCCAGGTTCGATTTCCGTGTCCGGCCTACCAGACCCATGGGTTTTTCGGGCGTTTCCCGGAACGCCAGGGGAATGCTGGGTAGGTTAATTACATCCTCCAAGTTTCCTGTTCCTTCATTTCTTCTCTACTATCATTTCACATCAACTTTCATCTGGTAAAATGCGGGCTAGTGTAAAAAATGTGTTTTAAATAATGTACAGCAACAAATACTCCAATTATAATTTGAATACTTAAATATGAACCAAGAAAGGACCCAATGTTACAAGATGATGAAACATCAGGACTAAGCAGATGTACCAGACATTTTAATTAACGTGTTATTTTACTGACTTCATGTTTATTTTTATAAGCAGTTGTAGAAATGATGGTTATTTCTACAGCAGGGTTACAGGATAGTCAAATGTTTTAATAGGTTGCCTCTATGTGATGGTCTTGAAATTACGTTCTATTTGTATGACCAGAACGTTAAAAGAATAAATATTCAAATAACGACTTCCCGTTTGAAAAAAGTAGAAGAATTGGTACATTCAAACCAATAACTAGAAATGTATCAAACATGGTTGACTCCCAAAAAGTTTAAGAAGGTGTGCTTTATTGAGATCTACATTTTTTGTGTAGTAAGATTTTGTCTATATGTTAGGGTTCATAAAAGTCATCCCTGATGAAGAAACCTTCTGAAGAATTGTCAGAAACTTCAAGATACTTATTTCCTTCTTCATTAAAATATCTGTAATATATTGTTATTTAATCAAAGTCATGTTTAAGAAAACGAACAAGATCTAAAATATTCAATGTACAGGGTAGTTCATTATGGGGGGTGGGGTGCTGAACTTAAATAGAAACCAATGATTCGTTTCTGAGTTATGTGTGTGTAGTGTTTAACGCCCGCTTTTACTACACACGGCACCGCAGGTGGTGACACTGATGGTACATGAGATGAAGATGGAGCACCGGTGGAATGAGATGGTGGGGGAAACCAGAGGTCCCAGAGAAACCCCGTCCCAGCGAAGTGTTGTCCACCACATATCTCACTTTGCGGTCGCCTGGGATCGAACGCGGGCCGCCTTGGTGCGAGCCAAGCGGTCTAACCACTGAGCCACGGCGCGGCCTGTTTCTGAGTTAGGTCGTTGATATACAGTCAATGCACGCACAAACAGAGCTTTCATTTTTGGGTAGAATATACGAAAGCTGTTCAATAAAGAATGATTATAATTTTTTTACGGTCATAATTTTTCGCACAAAAATTCAATCTTATTATATTCTGTTAGCTTAATGTGAAACAAACACGCCGTAGTAGTTCCATTGTTGGTACTCCTGGCTCCCGCCTGTGGGAACCAGCCAAGTTCAGAGAGGTTCATTATCGCCTACCGCTGCAATGGAGGTAACATGCGAGGAACAACAACATGTGGCTTGGAAATTCTGCTTTCGTCTCAACAAATCTTCATTTGAGGCCTACACAATGTTACAGGAGGCCTATGGAGAGTCTGTTCTTCCCTACAGCAGAGCTTGAAGTGGTTATTTCAAAGGAAGGTGGACCCGGTGCTCCAGTTACTGCCCTTACAGAAGAAAACACCAACACTGCTGCTGCCATTGTGAGAGAGGATCGATGAATTACCATAAGACCACTTTCGAAGAACTGAGCATTTCATTGGGTGTCACATTTCCGCAGGATGGATGCCGCACCACGATAATGCGCGGTTGCATATTGCCAATGCTGTTGCTGAATATATTGCAAAAATCAACGTTTTTGTTGCAATTTACGCCCTTCAACGTTAGGTCATATCGGACGATGAATGAAATGGGTTAAATGATGCTCAAGTGAGTCCGGGATCCATGGAGCTTAGAGTTACCCGACATTCGTCTATCAGGATAAGGGAAAACTCCGGAAAAACCTTATCTAGGTAACTCAACCTGACCGAGATTCGAACTCGGGCCCTCTTGAACGTGAGGCAGACATGCTACCATCTACGCTACCGAGGTGGGCAAAAATCAACGTGAAGTGCATCCCTCACCCTCCCTATAGTCCGGATTTAGCCCCATGTGTTTTTTTTCTCTTCCCTAACTTGAAGAAACGCCTTCGTGGGAGACATTATCCATCATCGGAAGTAGTGGTGAAGGCCGTGGAGGCGATTTTGAAGGATCTCTCAAAAATGGTTTCCAGCATGTCTTTGAAGTCTGGCAGAAACGCTGGGACAAGTGCATCGCATTCAGGGAAGACTATTTTGAGAAGGACCATCAAAATGATGAGGATGAGTAAAGATACGTTTTCAAAAAATGGAATCATTCTTTATTGAACAGCGCTTGTAACACTTCCTCATAAAAATTGACATTCCCTGAGAAATAGAGAACGAGCCAGAAGCTGACATTTCTGGAAAACATGTGTGACACTGAATGAAAGACCTGGCAGGATTTGCACTGGCAGTGATTTCATTGTTCTGTAGCAACACTTCTTGTGGACGAGTATTTTCTAAAGTGGGTTCAATGAAACTAAATTGTTGGAACAGGCTGGCACTAAATGGGCTCATTCAAGTTTCTGTGGAAAGAAGAACACTTTACAACAGCAAAGTTGAGTGCAGTTCAGTGTGAATGTGCGAAACACTTGTGCTAATTCTGAATGTAGTCGTTGTTCTGAGCATTGTTCAATATTCCTGCATTTGTTTAGACGGAGGATAATTTTTTAACCTAAACCCTGATACTGTCTAGTTCTTGACATTTAAGATTTGGCAGCACTTCACTGTATACTTTAGGTATCTGGATATAGAAAGTAAACAAAGAAGATGCTTTGCTAGAGAGCTGATGGTTTTATTGACATTTAAACATATCGTTAAGTTTTGCCCATATGGGTCCAGGTGTTGTGTGCTGTTACAGATTACATCTGAATGTGCTCTAGAACGAGTTAAAGACAAAGAAAAGGGGAGTGTATTGATCTGGATATGCATTTCAGACGTTAGGCACTGGGCCAGCTTGGTCCACATAGGTCATCGCGTCGCACAAGCGCCATCTCTGGAGGTCCTTGCAACCAAATGAAGTCTAATAGACCAACTTGAAGCTAATCATCTCCAACTTTTCCTGGCACCACTAACAGGATAGCCCGCGACTTAACCTCTACTCATCTCTCCTAAAATTATTACTCACTTTCCTGGTTTCATGACACATTTTCTTTAGCTTCAGGCTGACCTTCATATTGCACCGTAGCTGTACGACTTCACGAGAAGAAAGGCAATTGTGTCTTAGCACTTCCAAAAACTTGTGACTTAGGTTTCTCTACTATGTATACAGTTGATAGAGAAGGTATTACTTCACCCAAAAATTCGATATAGATATTTCACTGTAAATACACGTTTTAAGGTCCCTGAATCTAAAAAAGCGTATTTGTCAATGAACAACATAACACAAAAACCAAATGTCACTTAAATACCAAACTTGTGTTACCGAAATTATGGATCCATTGAATAAATGAATACTTATAATAACATTAAATATGAACATTTTGTCAATTTGTATCAGTAAGTGTTGAAGGGTTATAGGTTTGGCAATAGATTATGGATAGTTTGGCTTGGGTAAGTTGACACTGAGTACGGTAATTAGCGACCTAGTTGTCAGGCAAATTCTTAGAAGTTGGTTACGAGGGGTAAAAGTATCCGAAGTTTTCAGATTAGGTATGGCAGGCTGGCTTGGAATTCTTGAAATATGTGAGAATATTTCTTAGAAATTTTTAGAGAGCCTTCAGGTTGGAAAAACGCAAAATTCAGAAATGAAGAAATGAAGTGGCAACATCGTATTAGAAGCTACTAGTGGGGGACTTAAGAGTAATTAGCAAAAAGAGAGATTATTAGGAGAATATTGAAGCTCATTCCTGGGCATAAACTTAAACACCTCTGATCGGATCGCTGGTGGAACTAGACGTAGCAACATTCTTGCCTCAAGTATAGAATCACATGGTATACGATGCAAATGCGTTAACTCCGGTAACTAGTTAAAGTGAATATTGTTTATTAAATGTTTAAAAGTCAGATACAGTGTCGTTCTTTCTTTGAACATACACCCACGCATACCATGAGATTAGTGTCTCTGCTAAGTGCGAAGAAGATATTATGGATACAAACTGGTACAGCATCATGAAGCAGACTCAATTGGCTACACTTGGGATTTAGTTTCAGCATCTTCCAAGATGCGACACGAGGTTTTTCAGGAAAATGATTATGATTTTCATTAAACAATCATACGTTTAAGATATTTTCATGATACAGGGAATATATGTACATATGTCTGGAATTTTTTGGGAAAATGTTTTGTAGTTTTCATTCTGAATAAGCCGCAAGAGATGCACAAACCAAGTGAACCTCGTTAAAGCATACACTTTATGTCAAATGAATTTTTTTTATGGTGATAACCATTTCTAAGATATTCCTTGTTAGTTTCAATTTTCAAATACTTATACACTTTTCAAATAGAAAGACATTGTGTATTTAGGGCCTGGACATGCAAAGAATACGGAATTTCAAAGCCACTATATATGGGGCAGCTCTTAAAATATTTGACTATCCTTTAAAGAAATGTGCAATGAAAACATTTCTAGAAACGTTTATGTTGATTAACATGAAATAGATAGCAGAATGCACCATTGCAGATCAACTAATAGAGCAGATAAACACTTCAAGTCCCTCTCCCTGTTCAGGCCCTGTTTACCTTCTTGTGGTGGGTAGATAGAACACTTAAAGTATTCTTTTTATTATTATTGAACTTTATTTTGATATTTAACTGGTTCAAAAAATTCTTTATCTTAGTGTATACATTAAAATTTTGAGTCGCAACATATGCCTAAATTCATTACATGATCTTGGTAACATTGAAATGCTATAGATCCTGGAGAATTCAAACTAAACAGTTGATAATGGTCTCAATTTGACAAAAGGCCTCATAAGTTACTTGTATATGCACGCAATTCTTTGGGTCTTTATCTCAAACATATGACATTTACATCAAAATCGTAAGAACCCTTTTGAGAGAGAGAGAGAGAGAGAGAGAGAGAGAGAGAGAGAGAGAGAGAGAGAGAGAGAGAGAGAGAGAGAGAGAGAGAGAGTAGGGGAGAGTGATCGTTATGGATCCAAACGGAACAGTGACAATCAAATTAAGGTGTGAACGCTACATCCTGGGCTTAAAATTCCATATCTTTTCCATTAAATTGGAGAAACAACTGAATGTTGACAGAACAAAATGACAAAGTATCAAAAAATTCTAATCGTTAATAACGAATATATCGAAAATGGCTTATGCTACGAAAGCGTTGTTTGAAATAGCTTGCGTGTTCTAAAGATATCAGTATTTTCTTGTACAGTTCATTTTCATCTATCCCGTAACGCATTAGTATTCAGCCTTTTTCCTTCTCGTGTCTTCACTGAAGATCTTCCATTCCAGCCTGTACTCCTAGGTTTACTCCTAGATTGAACTGGACTACGCTGAGGGGATTGGGCACGGAGGTTGAAACTTGGTCCATTGTACCTAAGCCCTCAAGTGGGACATCCCCGAGGGGAAAGAGGAGGTAAGAGGAAACCAAGGGCGACCGTCCCAAGTAGCCAAGTTAGTGCAGAGAGTAGGGTTCCTATACTTTACGAGTTTTAAATTCCCCGGCAGGCCAGTACAACCGGCATCCCACCCTACTGTGCTCCGGAAACGGCCCCACCAGACCAGGTTTGCAGATTGAAGACCGTCCTATCGGAGGATGAAGTGTTATCAAGAACATAGCATCCTACCATGCAGTGCCGAGACTCCCGCCGACACTTCTACCCTGAAAATGACCATTAGATGAGGGATGATGTGAAATGATAATGGAGAGGAAATGAAGGGACCGGAAACCTGGGGGATATTATTAACCTAACCAGCGCTCAGCTGGCGACCCGGAAACTCCCCCCCACAAAACCCAGCGGTCAGATACTGTCTGCCCAGCACCAAAAGGCAAGGAAGAGGAATGTTTAACGTACTCAATTTTGCTGTCCACATGATATTTATGCCCGCCCTCCGGATGTGATAAGGATGCTAGTTTCATGTAAAATACACAGTGTTGTCACATAGCTCACCCATACATAATACCTATCACTACAGCTACTGAAACAAGCATTAGATCTGGCAGCAAGAATGACTCATATGCACTCTCATACACTCAGTCTTAGTAAACGGATCGACTAACAGAGCAGATATCAGACTAACAGATATGGAATTTAGGTGAAATATGTTTTATCCAATTAAAATAGAATCTAAATGGTAGAGGAAGTCATAAATTGCAATTATTATTATGATTATTATGATTATTATTATTATTATTATTATTATTATTATTATTATTATTATTATTATTATTATTATTATTATTATTATTATTATTATTATTATTATTATTATTATTATTATTATTATTATTATTATTATTATTATTATTATTATTATTATTATTATTATTATTATTATTATTATTATTATTATTATTATTATTATTATTATTATTATTATTATTATTATTATTATTATTATTATTATTATTATTATTATTATTATTATTATTATTATTATTATTATTATTATTATTATTATTATTATTATTATTATTATTATTACTGTTGTACTATTGTTATTGATTTCATACTGGTGTAACATTGGATTATGTTAATTGGCCTTATGCCTTTTCCATCTTCTTATACATCTTCAATCTTTAGACTCTACTATTCACAAATAAAATGAGAGAATGTATGTGTACTTTAACACAGATGAATATAATAAAACTGTTTCACTGTTTTTGCTTGCAATTTAGCGTTTCAATGTTATAATGATTCAATAATACCGACATAAGGAGGTTAACATGAACAAAAAACAGAGAGAGAGAGAGTGAATTTGAGTGTTATTTTTTCACACAGCAACTCAAAGGGTGTATTGTTAAACTTGGCATCATCAACATCAACATATTACCCTTCTGGCGGTGAGGATGGAGGATAAGAAATGTTGTGATGAAACATATGATTGGAGAACTGTCCATTCGTTATCAAACGAGAATTTGCCTACCGACGGAGAGAACCCCGAAAAAAACATTCGGCAAAATTATTCTGCCCCGGGATTTTAAACACGGGACCTTCTGTATGCAAGTCCCACGCTAGTCTCACTTTGCGGCGTCACCTGTCTGGGCACAAGATTGACTCAAATGGGTAAAAAAAGTGTTCCTAACGTTAATTATCTTTTAAACATTACAGCAAAACATACCTACCCATAAGGCTTGTAACAGTTTTCATTATTTACAAAATTACAATAGTATGGATATCTGAGAATTTATCACTTATTGTGAGTTCTTTGTGAAATGTACTTGAAATGAATATCAGAGGATATTCTGTAGTTCCAGTTAAATAACTAACATAAAGAACAGACACCAGATTTCCCACAGCGTTAGCGTGGTGGTAGCATGTCTGCCTCACGTTCAAGGGGTCCCGAGTTCGAATCTCGGTGAGGGTGAGTTACCTGGTTAAGGTTCTGTCTCGGGATTTTCCTTATCCTGAAAGACGAATGTCGGTAAATCTAAGCTCTATGGACCCCAGACCCATTTGAGCATCATTTCACCCATTGCATTCATCTTCCGATATGACTTAACCTTGGAGGACGTAAATTACAAAAAAAAAAAAAAAAAAAAAAAAAAAGAATACAGCAGATTATAGTGTCAAATCTATTACCTAGATTTGACATTTTAATTAAACGTCGGAAATGGCAGATGTATAACTGGTTTTCCGGACATCGTATGACGTGAAGCATATTTGTGAAGAAAAGGATAGGAGTTAAATGGTAAAATTTAATAAGTGTTAAATGATTACCTTTACTAAACATATGAAAGTGATTAAGTGCTACCAATTCGATATATTACTAAATATAGCTAATGACGTAATGACTCACTTGGTTTAAATTAATAATTATAATTAGCATCGGTTTTGTAGAAGCAAGGAGGCACACTATCTTTCATGTCATATAGGACGGTGACTGAAATGGTTGAAATAATGCTCAAATGAGCACAGGGTCCATGGAGCTTAGAGCTATCCGACATTCGTCTGAGGATAAGGGGGAAACCCCTGAAAATACTTATCCAGGGAACTCACCCTAACCGAGATTGAAACAAGGGACCTCTTGAACGTGAGGCAGACAAGCTACCATGTACGCTACAGAGGCGGGTACACACACTAATTGAATATTCATTCTCTCAAAGATTTTGTCGGACAAAACATGTTCAAGCAGTTGTAAATGCTCAGTAAGTAACCTAAACCTAAAGTTAGTGTAAGGCATTATAGCGACCCAACATTATAAACCGAATAAGGTTTCTGACATTTTAAATATGTTTGACCTTAACAACAAAGATTTCTGGGATGGATAATGCCGTGAGATATATTTCGAATAAACTGTTTACGTTATTAGTGTTTAAAGTTGCCTAAAAGATTTTTTTCTCCGTTTCCGTTAAGCAGTTAGAAAGCAATTATACAATATTCAGAATGATGAGGACTGTACACACTGTGTTATTTGTGTACCACAAGTGTTTAAATTTGTGTTTTAAGTATTTATCTAAATATCAGTTGCGGCTCTGGGCAAACGGATTAGGTGACTCGGAAAATTGGTTGCCGTAAATGCTTAAAATCATTATTACTGCCAAATGAACAATGCGATAGTTTAAGGTTGGCTAATGATCGCTTACGAATTCGAAATAGGAACGATGGATTGAGTGGCTGATATATTTCTAGCGGGAGTGAATTATTTACAGCCCTAATGTGATATTGCACGAAAAGCCTGTTAAGTTTAACGTTCATACCGTATTTTACAATATATAGATGTGAGCTTTCCCGAAGAGCATCAGCAATTTTGTTAGTGCCTTTTCTATCCAGCTCTTTCAATCCGACACAATTCCACAAATGTTCCAAACATGCTTCATATTTTCATTGTAAATCCCTTAAATAAGAATAATTAAACACTTCACACACCACTGGTCCCATAAAACATTACACTTTTACACCGGATGCACAGCGATAATAAACAGTAGCACACGAGCACACTATCACAACACGCAGGGCTCGCTTCAAGCGGGTTACCACTTCTACCAACATATATTCTTCCATTTAAACGAAAAAGTAGGAAGAGAATCTTGTATGATGTGGCAATACGAGTTGGTGCGGAATATACGGCATCAATGAATCAAATCCGTCCACATGGGACCAGCAATATATTCTTAACCTTCCAACTACCCCTCTCCGGATGGATGTGTTACGGCCTTGAAATAACGAATCACTAGTGCGGAAGTCAGATAGCTGAATTATCCAAGAGAGCGTCTCCATTACAAAATATGAGAACCTTTCTAAGAGAACCTTTATAAATGAAAATTAACTGCTAGAAGATAAAACATAACAATGTAAGTTACCAAAAACAAGTAGGTGCCTCGGCGTTTCAGACGCATCAAGGTAGAACCGTCCCTCTTAATTGTTATGGTTGACCAGTTAGGAAACAACTATGCAAAGTTCAGAACGACGAGGGATTCTTAGAGTGTTTACAGAAAACTGTTTCACATGTCAGACATGTTAGACTTTAATCACAATGATGCAATATACTTTTAATTAAAAAAAAGATATTTCTCCATGTCAATTCCACTTTAGGGTTAGAACTGTTAAAAAGCTTGTTGTTGGAATTAAAAATAAAAAGTTAACCGACGTTTCACCGACCTTTGCCTAAAAATACCCTTATGTGGGTTTAAAACATCATTCATAGCAACTGCCCTGTGACGATAGACCTACTACCTGCATATATGAGGAAAAGAGGTGGAGCACTCTCAACACTTCTTTATCTTTCCTGTTGTCCCGTCATGCGCCGATGGCACTATTACCTGCATATGAGAGGGAAAGAGGTGGCCTGCTGTAATCAACTCTTCAGCTGTCCTGCTATCTTCTCATCCGGAGACGGACGTACTACCCGCATATGACACGAAAAGAGCTGACCCTGTCCTGCTACCCCGTCATCCGCCGATGTGTGTAGTGTTTAACGCCCGCTTTTACTACATACGGCACCGCAGGCGGTGACACTGATGATACATGAGATGAAGATGGAGCACCGGTGGAATGAGATGGTGGGGGAGACCGGAGGTCCCGGAGAAAACCCCCCAACGCCGTGTTGTCTACCTCAAATCTCACTTTGCGGTCGCCTGGGATCGAACCCGGGCCGGCTTGGTGAGAGCCAAGCGGTCTAACCACTGAGCCACGGCGTGGCCATCCGCCGATTGACATATTACCAACATATGAGACAGAAAGAGGTAGCCCACTGTTATCACCTCCTTAGCTGTCGTGCTGCCCTGTCAACCTTGTATGGACGTACTGCTGGCATATGAGATGAAAAGAGTTGGCCTGCTGTTATCACTTCAACATTCCTGCTGCCCCGTCATCAGCCGTTGGACGTATTAGCGGCATATGGGAGGGAAAGAGGTGGCCCGTTGTTATCACCTACTTAGCTGACCTGCTATCCTGCATCCGCCGTCGGACGTAGTAGCGGCATACGAGAGGGAAAGAGATGGCTCGCTGTTATCACCTCGTTAGCTGTGCTGCTGCCCTGTCACCCTTGGAAGGACGTATTTCTGGCATATGAGATGAAAAGAGTTGGCCTGATGTAACCACTCTTTTACCTGTCCTACTGCCCCGAGTTGTGCCGATGAACGTATTACCGACATACGAGAGGGAAAGAGGTATTAACGGCATATGAGAATGAAGGAGGTGGCCCGTTGTTATCACCTCTTTAGCTGTCGTGCTGCACTGCCATCCTTGGATGGAGGAACAGTATACCAAAGCAAAGGAAATCCTAGGGGAATGAGCAGCAAGGGTGGTAGAGTATTCTGATACGCTGCTGATAGTTTAGATTACGTGGGTCAGTTCAGTTGCAGCCCATTCAAAAACATTTTGACATCTACTTTTTTGTATAAATCTTCTCGGTTTTAGTATACTGAGTGAACAGGGCGCAGCTTTTTTAATTGTTCTAGTCGTTGTAGAGCTTACGTTCTCTGTCAGACTCATTCATTTTCCTTGTCGCACTGTATAGTAATAAGGGTAGCACATTCCTTTGAGGGGCTTTCTTAGCTTTGGCGAATAGTAGTACCGGCATATGGGACGGAAAGAAGTGGCTTGCTGTTATAGCCTCTTTAGCCGTGACCCCTGTTATCACCTTTTTAGGTGTTCTGCTGTCACGTGATATGTCAATGGACGAAATACTAGCGTATGTGAGGGAAGGAAGTGGCCCGCTGTTATCACCTTTTGTAGCGTGCTCGTTACATAGAAAGCAAAAGTGACTTATAAATTACTCTTTGCTACTCTTTACAATCTTTGAGTAACTCACAATTTCTTGCGGGAAAATTCTGTATCTGTTTCTTCAAAGCCAAAAATACTATTAACGTAAGAAGTGGGAGGTACACTTTGTGTTTCCTGAGAGCCTGTAAACTACTGCGTCTCTTCTTGTTGTAGTTTGTGGCATTAAAAACCTAGAGGGAAACGCCGACACCAACACTAAGTACTTGAACGCCATGGTGGAGGACATCATCGTCAGGAGGATGAAAGATTTAAAGGCCGACGCGCCGGGACGCGATACAACTCTCTACGCGCGTCAAAGCGCCGAAATATGACGGCACGTCTTCCGCCGCCAATTCGACACAGTGGCCAAGCACATGTGGTCACCAGAGAAAGAGGCCGCGCAGCCAATAGCCAGCCCCCTGAACGCGGTCCAGACAGCAGCGGTGCCCAAGTACATCGGGGAAACCCTTGAAAACCGCTTCGGAAACCACCGCTTTGCCGCAGCCTACCGCAGCCAACTGAAGTCAAGGACACAGCAACTAGGGGAGACGCTGCTGGAGTTCTCCCTGGCAATTGAACAGCTGGCAAGCAAAGCTTTGGTCGACCTCCCACCTGAATTCGCAACCCGGGAAGCCGCATACACGTTCGTTGACGGGGTAGAGACCGCTTTGCCGCAGCCTACCGCAGCCAACTGAAGTCAAGGACACAGCAAATAGGGGAGACGCTGCTGGAGTTCACCCTGGCAATTGAACAGCTGGCAAGCAAAGCTTTGGTCGACCTCCCACCTGAATTCGCAACCCGGGAAGCCGCATACACGTTCATTGACGGGGTAGAGACGCTGAGGTACATCAGCACCTAATGCTCGGCGACTACAAAACAATCAACGAGGCGCTAACGGCAGCATTAAGGATGGAGGCTACTCCAACGTAGAGAACAAGGTATAGCCGCTACACTGGAGACCGAAGACCAGCCGAGGGACGCCGGCCTAAACCAAGTGGCGTGTGTTGGTGGTGTGGTCAGCCGGGACACCTGGAGAGCGACTGCCGGCACCAGGAAGAGCAGCCGGAAGATCAAGTAAGGCCTGGCTTGGCGAGGGGCACTTTGGCACCGACATCAACATCCCCTCAAATGACACTGCGCGCCGTCAGCCAAAGGATGGATTACAGACTCATCGGGGACGTTTGGATGAGAGGGAAGTCATGCCGCGTGTTCGTGGACACCGCGGCAGCCGTGATCGTCATCAGACCGGGCGTAGCCAGTGATTTTCCGTCAAGGAAACCAAGCCGACCATACCAGCTCGTGACGGCAACGGGCGACACCTTGCCTGTGGAGAATGAGGCTCTGCTGATGTTGACCTTGGGACGGAGTGCCGTGCTTCAGTGGGTGTTCATCGCGAAGGTGTTGAGGTGACACTATGACGGGATGACCTCAGAAGCCTTTCTGAGGGAAGACGTGTTTGTCCCCGCGAGTAGCGAGGTGGTGGTGACGGCGCAACTGGAAGGCCCGCGAAACAAATACAGGATGCTGGATCAGAAGACACCTGTGCACGGGCTATGTGTAGCCAAGAAATTGTTACCTTGCCGAGAGGAGGTGCCGGTGAGGCTGCTCAACACAAGACACAGATCACGACGACCAGGCCGGGACAGACTTAGGGACGTGCGAGCCCGTGGTCAACGTAAAACCAATAGATAATATCCAGGAGCCGGTGCCGACGGAACACCTGGGCCCCGCCTGGAAGGCTTATTGGAGAGGGCATCCGACAACCTGACTGCAGAACAGCGGGAGAAAGTTCGACAACTGCTGAGACGATACCACCGCGTCTTCAGCCAAGGCAAGAGCGACTACGGTCGCAGGGAGCGGGTGCTCTACTGCATCGACAAAGCAGCCAGCCGGCCTATTCGGCAGCCACCTAGACGTGTTCTACTAGCGAAACAATTGACGGTACGGGACATGCTGGAGGACATGATATCCAGGGGAGTGATTGAGGAGTCTGCCAGCACTTGGTGTTCCCTTGTAATCTTGGTGACGAAGAAGAACGGTGAGCTACGCTTCTGCGTGGACTACAGGAAGACGCTGTTACCAGGAAGGACTATTTCCGCTTACCCCGGATTGAAATCCTGGACACGCTGGCTGGTGCACAGTGGCTCTCGACCCTGGACCTGAAGTAGGGTTACTGGTGGGTGGTTCTAGACACGAGAGACAAGGAGAAGACCGCATTCTCGACAGGCCAAGGACTTTGGCAGTTCACAGTTATGCCTTTTGGTCTTTGCAACGCACCAGCTACCTTCCAACGCCTCTTAGAGTCAGTGATGTGAGGATTGACTTATGACGCCTGCCTGCTCTACCTGGATGACATCATCATCGTCGGCAAGACATTCGAAGACCGTATCGAAAACCTGAGCAAGGTGCTATAGACACTGCATGCGACTAACCTGAAGCTAAACGCTAAATGTGCCAGCTCTTCCGCAAGGAAGTTAATTACTTGGGCCGGATGGTCTCACCACCCGGAGAGGCCACAGGCCCGGAAAAGACACAGGGCGTGAGAGTTTGGAATCGGCCAAAGGATAAGAGGGAATTGCGCAGTTTCCTGGGGCTGTGCAGTTACTACCGCAGTTTCATAAATGGGTTCTCCAACATCGCCAACCCCTCACCCGAATAACATAAGAACACCGGCCATATGCTTGGACTGAGAAAGCCGAAGTCGCTTCCCAGCAGTTGAAGAAGACACTTTGCAGTGCTCCTATTTTGGAATTCTCACAACCAGGTGGCGCCTTAATTGTCGACACAGACGCCAGCGGCCATTGCATTGGAGGTGTCCTTGCCCCAGTCCAGAACGGCCATGAGCGGGTGATAGCTTACTACAGCAAGACGCTGTCCAAAGCAGAGGAGAACTATTGCGTTACTCGGCGAGAACAACTGACGATAGCAAATACCTTGGAGCAATTCCCATGTACCTGTACGGTCAGCCATTCCACAGTGAGGATTGACAACTCCACCCTAACCTGACTACTGAGCTTTAGAAACCTGGAAGGCCAGACAGCACATTGTTTCCAGAGGCTGCAGGATTACCACTCCACCTCTGAACATCATAGAGGAAAGAGCCACGGCAACGCAGACGCCATGTTCCGAAGACCCTGCCCAGAAGAGTTCAGTCAGTGCACGAGAGTGGAAGAGAAGGAGCGTGCCGCAGCTGTCAGAGTGGATACGGCAGTGCCTTCAGACGGCTGGGATAGCCCAGGAATGAGGAGGGTGCAGCTGGCAGACGCCGACTTGTGGCCACTCTTGAGTGAAGTGGAGACAGGGCCGAGACCAACCTGGGAGAACATCGCACATAGAAGCATTTCATACAAATCGTACTGGGCCCAATGGGAATCGTTGAAAGCAAAAGAGGGCGTGCTGTTCCGGATATGGGAATCACCTGAGAGGAAGACGCAGGGAGAACAGTTGGTGCTTCCGTGGAGTAAAGTCCCGGAGGTCTTGGAGAAGGTACGCGCCGGTATTTCTGGAGGACACCTGGGAGCAAAGTGAACGATCGACACACACACACACACACACACACACACACACACACACATGCTGGAAGCAAGTGGCCAGTAACCAACGAGAATCTTGTAAAACACCATTTAAGAGCATTTTGTATACACGTCAATTCCATTAACCTGTAAAGATATGTAAATATGTATAATTTGTGAAATCAACTGCTAAAAGATGTAATGTAATGTTAACATGTAAATATGTACAATTTGTAAAATCAATTGTTAAAAGATGTAATGCAATGCACGTAATACTACTATGTAGTGGGGCATGCTGATTGTTATCAATAAAAAAAAATACATACATAAAATACAACAAAGATGAAGGGATAAATGTTAATCATTCTGCACTAGATGGACAATGCCCCGGCTGTCAGTTTGCACTGATAAGAATCGAACAAAACACAGATTACTAACATGGATAAAAGTAAATACAACATGCTGTGTTTTCAAGTAAATGTTCAACACTCTAGAGTAGCAACTTCTAACTTGGGGCAACTAATGCATGAGCAATGTATAAACTTAGCGTTTATACAGGAGCCCTATTTAATAAATAACAAGTTAGCTGGCATAACATTAACATCTAGGACTTTTACTGCTGGTGATCACAGATCAAGGGCTGCAATTATAATAAACAATAAAGATATTGATGGTACCACAATCAGACAGGTATCAGATGAAGACTGTGAGGTTATACAGGTGACACACGGGAATAAAAACTTTTTTGGAGTTAGTATGTACTTTGATGGGCATGCAGATATAGAAAACGACATTCGAAAAATGCAAAAACTTATGCAGTTTACCACTGGTCAGGGATTGATGATTCTAGCAGACACCAAAGCAAGAATATTATACAATGAACGAGGCAGAAACTTGGAAGCATTTATTACTACAAACAACCTACATATTCTCAATGAAAGCAGTGGAGTGCCAAACTTCTAAACACAAAATGGTAAAAGTTGGATTGACTTGACCATAGTTAATAATAAACTACTGCGGGACATACAGGGATGGACCACACGAACAGAAGAAATTAGTGCTGATCATAAAATATCTTTCAGTGTAGGGAATGCCACCCAAAACCAGATGCACAGACACCTAGCAATCAGATATGTTACAAATCTACAAAATTATGGAAAATTTAAAGAACTCTTAACAAGAAGCGTCACCAATAATTTCAACTGCAATGGAAACCTGGAGGCTTTAGATGAAGAACTGGTTGAAAAGTTAGGTCCAGCTTAGATATTGAACACCTGATTGAGATTTACTACCTAGCATCCACAAAGCATGCAGTGGAGCATTCCATCTAAGTAGAGGCAAGCAAAGAAAACTTAAAGGGAAAACCGTACCATGGTGGACACTAGAGCTAACTTTGCCGAGAAAACGAGCTAATGCACTGAGACGTCACTACCAAAGAACCATGAACAATGAAAAGTTAAGAGAAGAGCGAAGAAATTAGTATCTGCAAGTTAGACAACAGTATCAAATAAAAATACAGGCTGAGAAAATTGAAGTCATGGAAGGAATTCTGTAGTGCAACTGATGGTTGAAACCCATGACTGCAGTTTACAAGATGGCAGCTCACAAAACTAGAGGTCAGACTTCGCTCACTACACTCAGAAAAGAAGATGGAACCTACACTGAAGACAATGAAGAGGACGACACTGATCAGCATAAAGAACTTAGAAGGACAGCAGCACAACTGATGTATACACCAAATGTTAAGGAATTTACAGTTGGAGAAATAGTGAGAATAATAAAAGCTTTCAACCCGAAGAAGGCACCAGGAGAAGATGGGATAACAAGTGATATACTGCTCATCGCCTTTCAGAACTTCCCACTTTTCCACACGGAAGTATACAACAAGAGCCTGGAATTTGGTATATTCTCTGAAAAATGTAGGCACTCACTGATATTCCCATTGTAAAACCTGGCAAAGCACAAAGTGAATGTGGGACAAAATTTAGACCTATAAGCTTACTAAACAAAATGGAAAAATCTTAGAAAAACTCTTGATAAAAAGAATTGAGCACCACATGAATTCAAGAAATCTGTTCAATACCAGGCAGTATGGATTTATGGCCCAAAAAAGCACAGTTGATGCACCCATGTCCATGAAATCATTTGTGGAGATTAATTTAAATAAATTTGGATATATCATTTTAGTAAGCTTGGATGTGAAAGGTGCATTTGATGCTGCTTGGTGGCCTGGAATACTAAACAATTTAAGAAAAGTGAATTACCCAAGCAGCTTATACAAGCTATCCCAGAGCTATTTCAAAGACAGAACAGCCAGTCTTTGCTCTAGTGAGTTCAAGATGGAAAAGCAAGTTAAGAGGGGATGTCCACAAGGATCCTGTTGCAGACCTGGATTCTGGAACATTCTCTATAATTCTCTGCTTAATTTAGAATTCTCTAAGCGAACAGAAGTAATTGTCTTTGCAGATGATCTGCTAATCATGACAAAGGGGAAGAGAACACTTGGTGCTGAAAATTTTGCCAATTAGGATTTAAAGAAAATTGAATTATGGGCCAAAGAAAAGAAAAGAGTATTTAATGAGTCTAAATCAAAAGCCATAATGATAACAAGGAACAAAAAAATAAGCACCGAAGCAATTAATATCTATCTTAACAAAAAAGTTATTGAATAAGTAGACATACTCAAATACCTTGGCACATATATTGACAAAGGGTTCAGACTCAACCATCATGTTGATAATCTACATGCCAAAGCAATAAAATTGACACATTCATTATCCAAGACTGCAAAACTTACCTAGGGGCTTGGAAACAAAGCATTACACACCATATATAAAGGGTGCCATAGTGCCAATATTAGCATATGGAGCCCCAATTTGGGGAGCTGCCCTACAAAACCAAAAGAACTTAGAGAAAATACAGTGAATATAGAGACTATTCAACATTAAAATCATAAAAGGGTACAGAACGATATCTTATGATGCTTCCTGTGTCATAGCTGGTATTGAACCCATAGACATAACCACCAATGGGAAGATAGCACTATACAAGGCTACACATGAAAGGAATAACTATGTTGCACCCTTACCACCAAGGAAATAGCAACATCCTGCAGACGTTCCTGAAATTACAGAAGCTGAGGAAGCCACTAATTACATATTCAGAATCTACACAGATGGGAGTAAAGTAGCGGACAGGGTTGGAGCTGCAGCAGTGGTGTTCAAACATGAAGCACTTAGTTCTCAGCTACAATATAGATTGGATGGCAAGTGTTCAAATAACCAAGCAGAACAAATAGCTATATTGAAAGTGCTACAAGAACTTCAAAACGATACAGATTTCGCATTGGAAGAAAAGACAGCAGCAATTTACTCATATAGCACGGTAATGCTGGACACACTGGTAAACAACATAAAGCACAACTCAGTCATGGAGGACATTGCAGCCACTCTAACATCCCTGCAACAAGCTAATTGGAGAATCCACTTCAAATGGGTGAAAGCCCATGTAGGAATACCTGGCAAAGAGACGGCTGATAAATTGGCCAAGGCAGCTGCCCAAGATGAAGGACTGCAAATAAGTTACAATAAGGTTCCCAGGTCAATGATAAAAGCAGACATAAAAGAAAGAGGACACGAACAATGGCAACATAGGTGGAACAGCACAAACAAAGGGGCTCTCTGTAAAACGTTCCTCCCAACAATCAAAGATAGGTTAAAGAGAAAAGTTCCCATTACACCAGAACTTACTGCTATAATATCAGGTCATGGAAAAACTAAAGACTACCTATACAGATTCCACATTTTTGATGATCCAAAATGTACATGCAGTAGCCTCCAACAAACAGTTAACCATTTAATTTTTGAATGTAAAGGCACACAACAGCAGAGATCTCTATTGGTGGCAGAAGTGCACAAACAAGGAGGAAAATGGCCCAAAACCAACCAGGAATTAATCACAAAATACTTGAAACCATTTTGCAAATATATTCATTCAATTAACTTATAAAAAAGTAGTTAACTATAAATTCAATATATTTATAAATAAACTAATAGAATTAGAGATAAAACTACAAACATACTATAAAACTATACAATGCAAGAATAGGCTAGCAAACTAGAGAAAGAAACTACCAACATATAGCTTCGAAAAAGCTCAAAGGTGTACATATCAAAAATAAATTAGGAAACAAGTCTGTTAATCTTATAAATTTAAAATTCAATCTGTAAATTATAAATGAAATTATGTATTGTAATGCATGTAATATTACCATGTAATGGGGCATGCAGTTGATACCAATAAAGAGAAAAAAATTCACACATGCACGCACGCACACGCACACACATACATACAGGAAGCAAGTGGCCAGTAACCAACGAGAATCTTGTAAAACACCATTTAAGAGCATTTTGTAAATACATCAATTCCATTAACCTGTGAAGATATGTAAATATGTATAATTTGTGAAATCAACTGCTAAAAGATGTAATGTAATGTTAACATGTAAATATGTACAATTTGTAAGATCAACTGTTAAAAGATATAATGTAATGCACGTAATACTACTATGTAGTGGGGTATTCTGATGGTTATCAATAAAGGGAAAAAAAATACATACATACATTCGTTCCTATACACACAAAACAAAATGATTCACACATTAGGCGTGTTTGGCGCAAAGGTTGGCTTTTGCTACAGTGAAAAACTGTAGTGAAATTTCAACGATTTATTAATATAGTCTCCACCTTATTGTTACTGTAGATGTATACTGCCTTTAATGGGTTTTAAAACAGATTTTGTTTCTTTAAAATAACTTATTAAACACGGACGATACAAAATTATATTTATGGTGCATTTTTACAGCATTTAACAATTTAAATATTATGCTCTCATTATTGGGTGTCCGTTTCCAGCCCCTGAAGGGTTTAAATGGCCATCGGCGACGCGGTTAAAGGACCACAAACTACCTATTCCGACATGATAGTATCCAAAAAAAGTGTTTAGAATACCTGTCCCAGTGTCCTACATCACCCAAAACATCTGACATACATGCATCAGAGCTCGAAAATGTTCCTATAAGCGTCAGAAACACCCCTAACAATATTCAGATACCCTGAAGAGAATCCCCAATCTCATATTAAACGAAAGTTTTCTATCACCATGACAAGTGCCCGCCCGCCTGTGTAGCGTAGGTGGTTGCATGTCTGTCTCATGTTGAAGACATCCAGAGTTCTAATCTCGCCCAAGGAGTTTTCTCTGCTTAAACCTTCTGTCCGGGATCTCCCCTGATCTTCAAAGGAATGTCAGAAAGCTCTAAATTCTACACACCCTGTGTTCAATAGAGCACTGCTTTGCTCATTTCATTCATCGTCAGATGTTTCTTAAGGTTGGAGAATGTACGTTTAAATGGAAGCATTCCAAATGCCGTTGAAAGTTTAAAGGACTTGCAGCAGAGTTTCAAATTGTTTAAAAACTGGCTTCATCCATAAAAGTCACCAGTCTCTAATATTGACACAAATATCAGTACGAATTTCCTAAAAATCCTCAAAAAGCCAGAGATTATCAGCAATACTCTACACATACAGAAAATATAAATTAGATAGTCAACATGAAAAGTTCAATGCCATGGCCGGGATTTGAACCATGGAGATCCGTAATCAACACAGGAGATCCATGGTTCAAATTCCGGCCTTGGCATTGAATTTTTCATGTTGACTCTTCTTCTTTCACTTTCCCTGCTGCCGTTAGGCGTCGGGTTCCTTCAGCCACTTTCTGTATTTGACCCTATCCTCCACCAACCTGTATATTCCTCTCAATGTCGTCCCAATTCCGACTTCCACTCTTTCCATATGTTGTCTCCATTCCATCCTAGGTCTTCCTATTCTTTTCAACTCCGCTCTTGCTTCAAATATTCTTTTAGGTAATCATTCTTCATTCATCCTTACTAAGTGTCCCAGCCATCTTAGTTGGTTTCTTTACATTTTCAGTATGCATTCCTTTTTTAGCTTTTCTCTTATTTTTACGTTTCTAACTTGATCCCTCTTTGTATATCCAGCTACTCTCCTTAAGTATTTCATCTGTGTTGCTGTTAATCTACTTGCATGTCTATCCAACTCTGTCCAGCTTTCACTCGCGTATAATAAAACTGACTGGTATATCACCTTATATATTCTCATTTTAGTGGTTTCACTTACTTCTCTTTTACCAATTATTGTGTTATTAATTTGGTAATATATATTTATTGATTTCCTAATTCTATTGTTAATTTCTTGATCTATTCTTCCATTTTCAGTTAGAATCAACCCTAAATATTCAATGCTTGCCACTTTTTCTAATTTTTCACCTTTCCAGAAAATTTGCATTTCTGTCTCTGTTTCCTCTTTACTCATTTTTGGATTTAGATTCATACCTTTCTCTTCCAAGGTACTAGCCCATTCTGTTATTGATTGTTGTAGGTTCTCTTGCTTTCCCGCCATTAAAACTATATCATCCGTAAAAATCAGAGCTTGCACATATACTGGACTCATTTTCCAGTACCCTACCTCATTTTGTTTGTTCTTCTCTTACAAGAGAAGATATTAAACAGCAGAGGGCTCAAACTATCCCCCTGTTTAACTCCACTTCTCATATCCAATTCCTCCGATAGTCTTCCTGCAATTCTAACTGTCCCTATTACTTTTCTATATAGGCTCTTTATTACTTTAATCATTTTCTCTTTGACTTTTAATTCCCTTAGGGCTTTCCATATCTCCTTATGTGGTCCCGTATCAAAGGCTGCTTTTATGTCTAAAAAAGCTACATATATATCCTTTCCCCTACTCAAACTTAAATCCACTGCTTGTCTTATTGTAAAAATGTGATCTTGAGTTTGTCTTTCTTCACCAAAGGCAGTTTGTTCTTCTTCCATCTTTCCTTCTACTTCCTTTCTCAATCTTCTTTCAATTATTCTTGTGTACAGTTTAAGGGGTACTGATGATAGACATATCGCTCTATAGTTCTCACATATCAACGTTTCTCCTCACTGATAAATTGGTACTATAATATTTCTTTGCCAATACTTCGGTATTGTCTCGAGATTCCATGCCTCATTCATTATTTTAATCAAATAATTATGTGCCCTGCCCCCTGCGTACTTTATAATTTCTGGTGATATCTTGTCCCATTCTACTGCCTTTTTTAGTTTCAGTTTTCCCATAGCAATCTCTAAATCAATTCTATCTATAGGAATTTCTTCCATCAAACTCTCTTCTATATTCTCAGTCTACTGCATTCTCTCTTCTTCCACCTGATTTACTCCTCAGAAAACTGATCCTTAATAATCTGACCATACCTTCAAAATGTCATTCAACTCTGTTTTCACTTCATTATTTTTATCTACAATGTTTCTATACTTTTTCCCTCTTACAGCCTTTAAGCTTTTGACTATTTGTCAAAATTCTCTGTTACTATTTTGGAATTTATCTTCTAATTCTTTCCCAAATTCTTCCCAGGATTTACTTTTCGCTTCTTTTATTGTTCTTTTAGCTATGTTTCTTTTTTCAACATAATTTTCCCAATTTCTATTTGTTCTATCTTTATTATATTCTTTCCATGCCGTTTTCTTCTCTTTAACTATTATTTTAGTTGTCTTCATCCACCATTTTGTCCACTTAGATCTCTCACTAATCTTCGAGATACCACGTACTTCCTCAGCTGATTTACATAAGGTTTCCTTTAACCTCACCCATTTCTCATTTAGGCACATTGCCTCCCAATCTTGAATTTGATCTAACTCTCTGTTTATTGTCTCTACATATTCCTTCCTTTTTTCTTTATCGTGTAAGATCTTATTTTAATCCTTTCATATTCAGTTCCCTTTATTCTTCTTGGTTTCCTAAATCTTGTGTCGCATATTAATAGTATATGTTCTGTTGACATTTCTGCAATTCTAAATACTCTAACATCCGACATCGCATATCTTCTATTTTTTGTGTATGTGAAGTAATCTATCAAACTCTTAGCATTTCGATTAGGGGCTTCATAAGTTAGTATATGAATTTCTTTGTGTGGAAAAAGAGTATTTCCAATTAAAAAGACATTATCTATACAAAATTCAATCATTCTATTTTCCATTTTCATTTAATATCTTTTCTCCTCCATGTTTTCCCATACATCCATGGCCTTTTCTATGATCCTGGCCAATTCTTGTGTTCCAATCTCCCATTATAATAACATGATTATTATCTTGTCTCGCTTTATCTATTTCTTCCTGTAATTTTGTATAAAAAGTCTCTTTGTCTATCTCATCCTTATCCTCTGTAGGTGCTTATATCTGGAAAATGGACACATTTTCTTCTAATATTACATCTAATCTCATTATTCTTGAGTTTATGGCTTGCCAGCTCTTTACTTATGTTTCCATTTCGGCCAATAATATAATCCTTACTCCTTCCTTAGCTCTTACTCCTCTGTTGGCTCCTGAGAATCTAAAGAAATATCCTCTTTCTAAAGTTATTTCTCCTTTTCCTTTCTTTCTTGTCTCACTCAGACCTATGATTTCTAAATTATATGTAATCATTTCGGCCACTATTTCCACTTCTTTCCCAGTCAATGAAGTTATATTCCATGTCCCAATCCTAATCTTTTTCCTTTTCCTTCCAGGTCGTCTACATATTAACCGTCCAGCTCTCTCCTGATTTCTCTGAATATAAATAATTCACTCAGGTGGGTTATTAGCCCAATGCTGAGCTAGCCTGGTGGGGGGGTTGCCTCCTTAAGACCTCCAGGCCTGTCTGATTTGTTTAGGGTTTACTCCCTGAGCCTTTGGAGAACCAACTCCCAATTCTGCAACGCAGCAGTATCTGGTTTTGGTCTGCCCTGGGTATTTTATTTCCCCAGTGCCCTCCATATCTGGCGAGCTTTCCCCTATCCGCCACCTGGAGAGGCGCCCGATGGGAGAACCAGCAACTCCACATGGGTCATGGTGACTCTATGTATCGCAAACTTTAGCCTACATATGGCTAGTATGAAGAAATGATAAATGTCCATCAATTAACTAAAATACAAATTACCTGAACATTACACTAACTACAATAAAAATTAAAGTAATTGGAAGTCGATTAATGATACTAAACAACACTTACTTTTAAATTTTCACGGAACTAGTTTCAGAGGCCTTCCCTCTATCTTCAGCCGGACATTTAATTTATACAACAACACTGTTTTAAACATTTCCATGAAAGGATTTACAGTAAAAATGCTTAAAATCACCAGAAAACACTTACACATTATATAGAAGTTTTTTGCACGTTAAGGTGAATTGTCATGAAAACGATTTCAAAACCTCTAAAACTGAGAAAATTACTGAGAAACGTCCTCTAAGTACTTCGAGCATTGACAAAAGTACCGCACCAGACTATTACAAATGCCAGCACTGTAACCCACAAGGCACTGTCACTGTACTCACACAGCTGCGCATCTGAAAATTTGGTGTAATGTCTGCTTATAAAAACCATGTGACAAAAAATCGCTGCGATTTAGAACTGCAATGCCCAAAACTGAAGCCTGAAATGTGCCGCAAGCGACAACTACAAACACACACACCCACAAGGTAAACACAAGCTGTATTCAGCCCGAAGATTTTTTCTGTGTGCCCACCCAGGATTAGGGTTTAACCGCAGGGAGGAATTTCTTTTGTTAGGATGGGCTAAGGATGGGTTATTATTGTTTAGGATGGAAGAAAGACTGTGAGGTAGTAGATTACTCCTCTGAAGGAAGACAGGATGCTATGCTTAATGCACCCTGATAATGAAGTAGTATACATTTAAATTTAATTAGAATAATTTTGAGGCTAAACAACTCTTGGTTTGATTATGTATGAGCTCAGCTTTTTCTGCTGGTGGATTTGCTCCTTGGTTACCTCGGATGCCTGCAAGCCATGCAGGGCACCCGGTAAATTCGAACCCGACATCTAGTTGGATCATAATCACCAAGACACCTACCAGAGCGCTTTTATGTGATGGTAAAGTGTCGTATAATTTTGTTTCCCGGAGCCTAATTTCGTCCTCCACGTATAGAAGTGATGAGGCTTCATGAAGCAACCTTACTGGAAGAAATAGAACAACTGAATAGATAGACCTAAGTCCTCTATTCTGAGCGTGTTGAAGACCTGCCAACCAGCTATCTGCGGCCATGCCCCAGACCTCGCAGGCATAGAGCATCAACAGGACTATTAGTGTTTGAAAGAGATTTAAGTTCACTCGGACTGTCATCGATCGAGAACTCAGCATAGAGTACAAGGAAGTAATAGCTTACTGAGCCCTTGCCAATAGATCTCTGATGTGTCGGCGAGTGACCAATATGACGTAGCTGCTGGACACCCTCCGTCAGCTCTGTGCGCATGTGGGGGACAGCGTGCGTAAGCCGCTAAGCATCAGGGGTAAACAATCCCTCTCCTACAATGCTGTCTTATGCCTGTATATCCCTAAGTATTCTGAAATTATTTTCAGGTACCTCCAGCTGGAAGTACTCTGCACCCGATTTTTGGCACAAAGGTCCCACATACAGAAGAGATGATGCTATCAAACTCTCAAGTGAATACAGATATGAGCATAGTGAGAAGTAAGCAGTATAAATATGTAACCCACAAACGTAAACAAATTAACAAAGAAAGTTAAAATTATGATACGCTAATTGTATACATCTTATAAAATACTACTACCCATGTTATAGGTGCTTCCATCAGAAAATACACAAAATGATGAAGTTTAGGCCAAATGAAATCATTGTATATGTCTAAAGTCTATAGTTATGTCAAATTATAGTAAAACGGTATAAATACTATAAAACAAGCAAAAACTATGATAAACCTCCCCAAATAACAAAAATTCCTGTAACAGTGACAAAAAATTCATCAATACAGAAACTGAAACGGCCAGAGATTACTGGTAACGGTAACCAAACCTCACATAAGAGAGCTCAAAATCACCTTAAATAGCACCAAAGTAAATGTGAAATAAGAAATAGTTTTAAATTGCTGTTCTAATACCTCAAAGTGCCCTGAAATAAGCTTAAGCCTGCAGTAAGAGCAATAGGAATAATCAAAAAGTGGGTAAAGTGGCATCAAAGTACTATGTACTACAGATTTAACTCTAGAATTTCTAAAAGGATACATTCTATGGGTTATAATAGCATTAAAATGCCTAGTCTCAGACAACATTTTCAACGCATCACATAGTAATGCTCCACTTTAGATCTACATTGGAGTGAATACGTGGTTACATTACGTTAGGTTAGATAAATCCGGGAAATAAATACTTAAGAATAGTAAGTCTCAAATTGAGCATGTTGTCTCCAACTTTAGATTTCCCCGTGATGAATCAGGCAAATGCGAATTGGAGTTGATGTCGTACCAGCACGGTGTCATGGTAGATCAGTAATACAGGAGGCGAGCGTAGTGCGGAAGACCCGTGGTTGGTTCAAATCCTGGTGTAAAATTATTCAATTCTGATCAGATCATACCAAGTTTGCCTACATATAATTTGTGTGTGTTAGGGAATTCCAACCCAAGTAAAGGATAGTAGAGGAGAGTTTGTGGAGGAGGAATTTTCTTGAAAATCTTTCTGTCGTGTGGCTGGAAAATGTTGTGCTTACGCAACAAATTTGGAATTACTCTGACTTCATTTTTATTTGTTCTGTTCATATCTATTTCTGCACAATCTGTTTTACGGTAAGGCTGATCTAATGTCAAAACAAAACAATTTTTTCAATCGGTCAAACAATGACAGAAATAAAGAAAAAAAACACAAATTAAAATGTATAGCCACCTAAAGTAATGCATCATGTATATAATCTTCAAATAACTTATTTTTTGTATGGAAATATGTATAGGTTTTGACAAGAGCAATGACATGGAATAGAATTATAGCCTCATTTTGATTAGTGATTAGAAATGTCAATGCATAAACTTTGGAGAGCAGTTGCAAATAAGCTCAGAAGAAAACGAATACAGATCACCTAAGCACAGGAAACAGTTAAAGACTATAGGCAGGCAATGTCATTCAACACTATTCTAAATTGATTCCTATAGAAGCCTCCTGCAGTGAGAAGATCAGTAACACAACAACTTTCTGTTATTGATAAAAGAGAAGAGAGGAGAAAGGCCCCTGGGAAATTGATTACAAGGAGCGAGATTGTGCTCTTAGATTTTGGGGTTTACCAGTTATGAAAAATTCATCCAAAATGAAGAGTACTTGAAAGGATATTCCCGAAAACATGTGGTATACTTATCAAATTCGTTAGAACTACTTTTAAGAATAAGATTTTGAAGAATTTTCCAGACATATCAATGTTTGGTTGGGGGAGATTTTCCTGTAATATTGCTTTGGAGGATGTTGCATTTAAATACCAAATTTGTATATAAAGGATTTTTTGTATTTGAATTCTGAGGTTCAAACACTCAAAACACACACTTGCAGGGAAATACAAACATACTTATATTGACATTTTTTAGTCACGTTTCATTTTTGATTGATGGTTTTCACACATTCAGAGACACACATATCTCATAGACACATACAAACAACCACATGGACCTTTTTCATAAATGCTTTCTTGGTGAAATCTCTAATAGAATTCTGGAGTATAGTGTAACAGTTTCTCTACTTACTAGGTTCCTATGTTTTATAGGAAGGACAAAATGAGAATCCACTGCCCAAGCTACGAGGCCAACATCCAAAGGGTAGAGAGCCCGTGTTCCTTCTCTCTGATGGTAAACTTTCGGGAAGGAAGTACTAACGTCAAAACTTAATTCTTTTAATTTCTATTTAATCATATTTATACAACTTCAAACAGTTTAGATATAAAATATTTGTTAAGCTGGAAACCTAAAATGGCAAGATCTTCAGATGTAGCATAAAAGATCCACACAAAGTTACTAAAATTCTGAACTGTACATCAGAACTTAAACATGAAATTACAGTTCTTTTCCAGAATACACAGGAATATTACACTTCTGCTGAGAATACCAGGGAGAAGTTTAGCAGCACAGCACCAATGAAGGAACACCTTTGACGCACGGATGCCTTCGATGTTTAAAACTTCCTGGAGATGCTGAAAATGGCGTCAAAGAGGCCATGATTTCAATGGTGTGCAGTTTCACTTCAAAGCTAGCTGGCTTTAATATCCTCAACCCGTAATCAGATGTATCTTCGATGTCGTGAATAACAATATCTGAAAATGAATAATAAAGTGAACAACACACTTATCAGTGGTTTACATTTTTATACCGGGCAGTCAACAAAATATATAGAGTATAAACTTGAAAGAAGTGTAGGGACAGTGAAGCATAAATTAGCACAAAGTTAATCGAAAAGATATTGACATATTGCTTCGCTCACACTGTTTATTCAGAGGACATGTTCCAAGAGCTCTTGCTCCTATCATCAGCTGATACTCGATTAGTGCTAGTTGTAGTGGTTTCCTCTTTCTCCGTATCGTCAATAGATGGCATGATGTACTTGTCAAAGATGTCCGGTGGTGGAGTTTCAAAATTCATGACTCTATGACGATTTTTGTTAATGAAGTTTTTTTCCCATACGGAAAGATCTATGGGGTGATTAACATATTTTATTCAAGATATTTCCAAGTTGATGTCATGTCTAGTATTCAAAAAATGAAAAGCCACTGCTGATTTTTCTGTTTCACCATTTTTAATGTTTCTTATATGTTCTTTAGTTCTGATGCCAATATTTCCTTTTGTTTTTCCTATATACATTTTAGCGCAAGTTTCACATTTGATCTCATAGATTACTGGTTTTTCTTTGGTAGTGATTGAATTTTTGGGAGGGCCTTTTAACAAATTTCTGATATTAAACCAATTTTCAGGTGCAAGAGTTATGTTGTGTTTTGAGAAGATATTTTGGAATTTGTTATAGGCTGATGGATGGAAAGTGAATTTTTTAAAAAGCTTTTTCTCTCTCTCTCCTGTACGTTCTAGGGTGGTGGTTTCTTTTATTTTCCTAGCTTTCTTGAGTCTGTTAACTCTTTTGTCTACTATCTTTGGGTTGAAACCGTTGGATATAGCTACTTTTTTATGTGTAGGTATTCTTCTTGATAATCTTCTCTGTTTAGTGGAAAGTTGATCATCCAGAAGATTAAACTGTTGAAAATGGCATTTTGGCGTTGTTTTGGGTTGAAACTGTTGTTCTTAATATAATTATCTGTGTGTGTCAGTTTCCTGTAAATACCAAAAGTGAGTTTGTTACGATTCCTTTCTTGGAAGTGTTAAAAATAGTGTTGTTATGATAAATTTACTTCAACACTTCCAAGAAAGGAATTGCAATATTGGGCTAACAAGTGTTTAAGAAGTGAAAATCATACCACCTGATCGCACAAAGTAAATAAAACAGCTAAGAGAAGAAAAGAAACATTTTTGATAATATAAAGTTCCTAAAACTGTTTTTATGAAATAAAGTAACACCCCGATTTGTCCGGAAAATCGTAAAACAAGGCAACGGAAATCCACAACAAAGGGCTGCGGAAAGAAAAGCTTTAAAATTCGAAATTAATAAGCAATACAAAAATTTGGATGATATAGAATTAAAACTTTACAAACTTTATTCAGTTTTAACGAAAGCACTGGGAAACGTGATGTGAGAAAACTTTGAACATAATTATTTGGCAGTCCTAAGCAAGAAAATGAGAGAAAAAACCGTACGACTTAAATACAAACTGGCCAATCTGTGCAACATGTCTTCACACCGAAATCTTACACGGAAAAAGTTTAAAATCATCGGGATTATCAACGTATGTTGATCAGCAATCGTCACACATGCTAAATACAATAGTAAAAGAAGTCGCATAAATGCAAAATCGAGCACGCAAATCTTTAAAACGTCGTAAACCTATCCAAGCAAAATTTCTCCAAAAAAGAATTGGGTCTTTTAAATAATGGATTAAAAACATGCGTCAGTTTGTCAAAAAAATTGAAGACTGCATTGCAGATATCAACATTTCTACACAAGTTCTATCATTATCCATACAAAATTCAGTAAAAAGCCATTGTAAAATATTTTGGAGGGAACAGAGAACAGATCCTTTCAGAAGAGAAAACATAATACTGTCCATTCTTTGAAACAGAAAAACGTTATTTACACAAAGGCCGACAAAGGCAACAAGATTGTCATAATGGAAAAATCAGATTATATTGAAAAAATGGAAAAAATGCTAACTGACTATGCATATGAAATCATTAACAAAAATCCTCTAAGAACTTGCATAGTCATTTGAAAAAACAATAGCAAAATCAAGCATAATACCAAACAAATATACAGTTAAACTGGATAACCCAACCTTACCTAGACTTTATGGCTTACGCAAAATACACAAACCATCCATAACAGTGAGTCCTATAATTAGCAGTATAAATTCACCAACATACAAACTTGCACAGTGGCTAACAAACAAATTCAACTCATTTCCAAAATTCGACAGCCTAAGTATCAAAAACACGTATGAACTTATAGAACACATTAAGGATACTGAACTAAAAGAAGAAGACACACTAGTCTCGTTTGATGTTAAATCACTGTTTCCCAGAATACCAGTTAATAAACTCCCACTGTTGATAGAAAAATGGCTCAAATCACTTGGAATGGCATCACCTGAAATTTCAGACATCAAACTAACCAAATTATGCATAGAACAAAATTTCTTCCAGTTTCAAACAAAATATTTCCACCAAAATTCAGGGTTAGCAATGGGCAACTACTATCATGCTTCCTGGTCGGTCTGTACATGAGTGCAATAGAATTAAGGATCAACAAAGGTTTCCCTTGGATGCTCAAACTCTGGCAACGATATGTAGAGGACATTTTTGCAATAGTACCAAAAAAATATAGTGATGCACTAAAACTTTTAAATATCCAAGAAAAAAGCATCAAGTTCATTGTACAAATAGAAAAAGATGAGCATTTACCATTTTTGGATCTAAAAATACTGAGGAATAAATACAGACTAAACTTTGGCATTTACAGAAAACCGACACAGACAGACAACTACATAAAAGCTAATGGCTACAACACAAGATCGCACAAACTGGCAATCTGCAATAGTGTAGCACACAGACTGGTAAAGATCCCTCTTACAGCAGAAAAATACAAAACAGAATACAACAAAATAATTGATATAGCACAAAAAAATAACTTTCCCAAATCATTAGAGGACAAGAAAGTGAACTTAGCAAACAAGAAGAAGCTACTAAAGGAAACCACAACCTTCTCAGCTACAGAAACTAATATGATTTTCAAAAAATTCACTTACTATCCATGGGCCTATGATAAATTCAAAAAAGTCTTCAAAAAACAAAACATTCAACTAGCACCAGTCAACCATTTCTCCTTAAAAAACCTAATTTGCTCAAACATCAAAGATGCCATTCCATCTTACAAAAAATCTGGTATATATCAAATTGAATGCAATGACTGTAGTCAAATTTATATTGGAAAAACCAAAAGAAATTTAGAAACAAGAGCAAAGGAACACTAGAAACATAACATATAAACAATTAGAAAAATCAGCAGTTGCCACACAATTTTGGGAAAAAAACCACAACATAAATCCAGAACCAAAACTACTAAAACATACATCAGGAAAACAAGAACTATCCACATGGGAACAAATCTTCATTTCAAAATATAGGAACAAAGTATTCAATTTCGACATCCCCTAGAAAGATTTGTTCGGCAAGTTACTTGAACCACCACCAGAGGAGACCTGTGCCAAAATATTGTCAACGACACCAATGAGAACCAGTCGAGGGCCGGCTGATGATAGGGGCAAAGCCTTTGAAACATGTTCCGGAAAAATTTAAAAGTTAATTTAGTGAGTTTGTTGTTCATTCTTTTGATCTTGATGTCCAAAAAGGGGAGCACACCATCCTCTTCTGTTTCCAATGTAAATTTTATAGCTGGATTTTGTATATTCAAAAGTCTAAGACCTTCTTGAATGACAGGTACTATTGCAAAAATATTGTCAACATAGCGATACCACACTTTGAAATAATTTGGAAAATATATGTTTCAAAAGCACTCATAAATAAATCTGCCAAGAAGGTGAAAAAATTTTGATTTATACACATTTCTGTAAGTTGTGAAAATTCTTCTATTTCTTCAGATGTTATTTGTATTGATTCAAGCCATTTTTTGAGAAGTGGAATAAGCTCATTGGTAGGTATACTTGGATATAAAGAAATGACGTCAAAGGAAATGAAAGCATCTGTAGAGTTGATCTTAGTGACTTTCAGGAGATTTAACAATTCAAACGAGTTTTTGATACTTAAAATTTTCAAATTTTGTGAAGTATCTGAAGATTTGAACCAGCCATTTTGATAGTTGGTAAGTGGGTGCATCAATGTAAATAATTATTGGTCTGAGGGTAATTTCAGGTTTATTATATATTTTGGTTAAACCATATATGTATGGTCCTTTTGGACTGCCTGTTTTATTGATCAATTTATCTTTTTTATTCATGATTTTGCTGTTTTAATTGCTAATTCCACAGATTTGCATGCTTTCTTTAATGGTTGTTTTCTAGTTTAACAAATTCTTTTCCGTTTAAAAGGTTGTCCATTTTTTTGCGATAGTCTTCTTCGTCCAATATTACTATTTTGTTACCCTTTTCTGCTTTTGTGTAGACTACCAGTTTTTCATTTAAATTTTTGATTAATTTTTTATACGAATATCTTTTTGAATTTGCATTTTGAATATGATCTAGAGTTTCTATATACTGTGTTGTAATCGTAGATTTTTTATTACTGGGCAAATTATATATCGCTATTTCAATGTCCGCGATATAGTTTTCAATGCTTTTAGGCCTTTGTTTAGAAAATAGATTTCTTTCTCCGTGAAGTTGCATGTGGATAGATTTGTTACATTGTTAGATTTTTGACATGAGAGTAATAAATCTTGCTTTTTATGTTCATTTAGTTCTTGTTTCTTTTGAAGACTGATGAATAATTGTTTCAAAATAGCTGTTTTCTGACGCATTTTCAAATTAAGAATTGACAGCATAGTATGTTCTAAGTTAGACCACATGGCCAGGTTCATAAGTTTCAAAATTTTTAAGTATAGTTCGTATATTTTTAATTCTGTGGAATATAACGAATTGTAGTGGTGGTTTATTTCCATTTTAATTACCCGTTTTTCTGCTGCTTTTTGTTGTTTGCAAGTATTCTTATGTTTAACAATTTTTCTGATGAAAATGGGTGTTATATTAAATTTCAAACATTTCTTTAGAAAATGTATGTCCGCAAAGGTACTTTTCTTTTGATTCAGCTTTAGAAAAAGTTTGATGTTTTCTTCATACCTTCAGATACAGTCTTGAAAGAGGAAAGCAAGTTTACTGTTGGTCCTCCATCTTGGTTGACAGTATAAAAATAACGCTATCGAGACTGGAATGCTTCTCAGACTTGTGGCCCTAATCACTCAAAGTATAAACTTGAAAGAAGCGTAGGGACAGTGAAGCATAAATTAGCACAAAGTCAATCGAAAAGATATTGACACATTGCTTCACTCACACTGTTTATTCACAGGATATGTTTCAAGAGCTCTTGCTCCTATCAACAGCTGATACTCGATTAGTGCAAGTTATAGTGGTTTCCTTTTTCTCCGCATCGTCGATAGATGGCATGATGTACTTGTCAAAGATGTCCGCTGGTGGAGTTTCAAAATTCATGACTCTATGACGATTTTTGTAAATGAAGATTTTTTCCCATACGGAAAGGTCTATGGGGTGATTAACGTATTTTATTAGAGATGTTTCCAAGTTGATGTCATGTCTAGTATTCAAAAAATGAAAAGCCACTGCTGATTTTTCTGTTTCACCATTTTTAATGTTTCTTATATGATCTTTAGTTCTGATGTCAATATTTCTTTTTGTTTTTCCTATATAAAATTTAGGGCAAGTTTCACATTTGATCTCATTGATTCGTGGTTCTTCTTTGGTAGTGATTGAATTTTTGGGAGGACCTTTTACCAAATTTCTGATATTAAACCTATTTAGAGGTGCAAGAGTTATGTTGTGTTTTGAGAAGTTGTTTTTTTTTGGAATTTGTTATAGGCTGAAGAATGGAAAGTGAATTTTTTTAAAAAGTTTTTTTCTCTTTTTCTCATGTAGGTTCTAGGGTGGTGGTTTCTTTTATTTTCTTAGTTTTGTTGAGTTCGTTAACTGTTTTGTCTATTAAATTTGGTTTGAAACCGTTGGATATAGCTACTTTTTTATGTGTAGGTATTATTCTTGATAATCTGCTCTGTTCAGTGGAAAGTTGATCATCCAAAAGATTAAACTATTGATAATGGCATGTTGCTGTTGCTCTGGATTGAAACTGTTGTTCTTAATATAATTATCTGTGTGTGTGTCAGTTTCCTGTAAATACCAAAAGTGAGTCTGTTGTTCATTCTTTTGATCTTGATATCCAAAAAGGGTAGTACACCATCCTCGTCTCTTTTTAATGTAAATTTTATAGCTGAATTTTGTATATTCAAAAGTCTAAGACTATCTTGTATGAGAGGTACTATTGCAAAAAATGTCATCTACATAGCGATACCACACTTTGAAATAATTTGGAAAAGTTTTTGTGATATGTGTTTCAAAAGCACTCAATAAATCTGCCAAGAATGGAGACAGTGGGTTGCGCATAGCTAGGCCCGTTTTTTGTTTATAGATCTGTCCATTAAAGCTGAAAAAATTTTGATTTATACAAATTTCTGCAAGTTGTGAAAGTTCTTCTATTTCTTCAGATGTTATTTGTATTGATTCCAGCCGTTTTTTGAGAAGTGGAATAAGCTCATTGGTAGGTAGGCATACTTGGATATAAAGAAATGACGTCAAAGGAAACTAAAGCATCTGTAGAGTTGATCTTTGTGTCTTTCAGGAGATTTAACAATACAAACGAGTTTTAGATACCTCAATTAACAAATTTTGTGAAGGATCTGAAGATTTGAACCAGCCATTTTGATAGTTGGTAAGTGGGTGCATCAATGTTATTAATTATTGGTCTGAGAGTAATTTCAGGTTTATGCATTTTGGGTAAACCATATTACGATTGGAACACAGTGCATAGAAACTCTAGATCATATTCAAAATGCAAATTCAAAAACATATTCATATAAAAAATTAATAAGAAATTTAAATGAAGAACGGATATTCTACACAAAAGCAGAAAAGGGTAACAAAATAGTAATATTGGACGAAGAAGACTATCGCAAAAAAATGGACAACCTTTTAAACCGAAATGAATTTGTTAAACTAGAAAACAATCCATTAAAGAAAGCATGCCAATCTGTGGTATTAGCATTTAAAAACAGTAAAATCATGACTAAAAAAGATAAATTGAATAATAAAATGCACAGTCCAAAACCATCATACATATATGGTTTACCCAAAATATATAAACCTGAAATTACCCTCAGACCAGTAATTAATGACATTGATGCACCCACTTACCAACTATCAAAATGGCTAGTTCAGATCTTCATATCCTTCAAAAGATTTGAAAATTTTAAGTATCAATAACTCATTTGAATTGTTAAATCTCCTGAAGGTTACAAAGATCAACTCTACAAATGCTTTAGTTTCCTTTGACATCATTTCTTTATATTCAAGTATACCTACCAATGAGCTTATTCCACTTCTCAAAAAATGGCCGGAATCAATACACATAGCATCTGAAGAAATAGAAGAACTTCCACAACTTATAGAAATGTGTATAAATCAAAATTTTTCAGTTTTAATGGACAGATCTATAAACAAAAAACGGGCCTAGCTATGGGCAACCGACTGTCTCCCTTCTTGGCAGATTTATTTATGTGTGCTTTTGAAACAAACATCACAAAAACTTTTCCAAATTATTTCAGTGTGGTATCGCTATGTTGACGACATTTTTGCAATAGTACCTCTCATACAAGAAGGTCTTAGACTTTTGAATATACAAAATCCAGGTATAAAATTTACATTGGAAACAGAAGAGGATGGTGTGCTCCCCTTTTTGGACATCAAGATCAAAAGAATGAACAACAAACTCACTTTTGGTATTTACAGGAAACCGACACACAAAGATAATTATATTAAGAACATCAGTTTCAAGCCAAAACAACTCCAACATGCCATTTTCAACAGTTTAATCATTCGGATGATTAACTTTCCACTAAACAGATGAGATTATCAAGAAGAATACCTACACATAAAAAAGTAGCTATATCCAACAGTTTCAACCCAAATTTAGTAGACAAAAGAGTTAACAGACTCAACAAAGCTAAGAAAATAAAAGAAACCACCACCCTAGAACCTAGAGGAGGAAAGGAGAAAAGCTTTTTAAAAAATTTACTTTCCATCCATCAGCCTATAACAAAACCCAAAAAAATCTTCTCAAAACACAACAGAACTCTTGCACCTCAAAATAAGTTTAATATCAGAAATTTGTGAAAAGGCCCTCCCAAAAATTCAATCACTACCAAAGAAAAACCAGTAATCTATGAGATCAAATGTGAAACTTGCGCTAAAATGTATATAGGAAAAACAAAAGGAAATATTGGCATCAGAACTAAAGAACATATAAGAAACATTAAAAATGGTGAAACAGAAAAATCAGCAGTGGCTTTTCATTTTTTGAATGCTAGACATGACATCAACTTGGAAACATCTCTAATACAATATGTTAATCACCCCCGTAGACCTTTCCGTATGGGAAAAAATCTTCATTAACCAAAATTGTCATAGAGTTATGAATTTTGTAACTCCACCACCGGACATCTTTGACAAGTACATCATGCCATCTATTGATGATACAGAGAAAGAGGAAACCACTACAACTTGCACTAATCGAGTATCAGCTGATGATAGGAGCAAGAGCTCTTGAAACATGTCCTGTGAATAAACAGTATGAGTGAAGCAATATGTCAATATCTTCTCGAGTTACTTTGTGCTAAAATATATAGAGCTTAAAGTTTAATTAGAATAAATATAAGGACAATTTTTATAACCCGGCATAGAATAAAAATTTTTGTTTATAATTCAAGTAAAATACTCTGAAACAATTATGACTGTGACTAGTCACACTGGTATATTAAACAAAATAATGAAAAGACATTAATGAGAAAAAGAACCTTAAAAGAACTTTTCCAAGCAAAGTTTGGGCTTTCAGATAATTTTTTTATCTTTCAGTCGTGTCGTAGGAATATGCCCAACGTAAATACGAAGTGTGCATATATGACTTTGTGGGCTCGTGAAATTAAAAGTCCAGTTGCACAAACTAAAATGTTCTTTATTCCCACCGAATTACAGTTGGTACACGTATCACACAAAGTTACATAATACACACACTTACGCAGCACTCACAACTACGCAATACTTATAATTACCTAACACTCACTACTCAGCGACAACTCGCTCTCTCGATCCGACTAAGAACTCAGGACTGGGAGCTGAGAACTGCCTGAGCCGTCCAACGCGACACTTATATAGGCAGATCGCTGTATCTCAAAGCTTCGCGGCTCGGGACATGGCAGGGGGAGGGGAAAGAGACGGTACAGTGGCTCGTGACAATTTGCTAACCATCCCTTCAGTGAGCGCCACAAGATAAATGGGTAGGCGTGTGCTCAATGCCTCCTGTCCCCTACCCAGCTCCAGTTGGTCGTGCCTTCCGATAATTGGGTGACAGTATATTATAACATTAAGATAACCTCATGTCTTCTCTAATAAGGCAATTTATGGAAGCTCATTTATTGCAATTATAGTATTTATACAACTTATGATTATTAATGAAGTGTATTTGTGACACAGTTGCGAAGATGTGGCTATAGCTAGACATTTCATTTGTTAAAGAATTTTCTAATATTACATTTGTTCTTTGATTCGTTCTTAAAGGAAAGATGCATACTTTTAGAAAATGAGATGTATTGGTACTAATAAAGAAAAGCACAATGGCGTGCCAATAAAAATTGTGATACTCTTGTCTATATTAGATTAGATCAAGTTGATTTTCGCAGGACCCGTACCTCAGTAGGTAGAGCATCTGGTTACTGTGCGAGTGGTCCCCAGTTTGATTCCTGGCGATGAGGGTGGGGATTTTTCTCTGACCAAGATAATTCCTCATCTTCCCCAAAATCTGGAAATATGAATGAGAGTGTGAATGTGTGTGTGAGTTAATGATTAAAAAAGTAAAGGCCTAAGTACCAGCAACCCAATGTCTACGAGATAACACAATCGCAATATGTTCCAAAGAAGAACGACAGCCGATAGGACCATTGCAGTTAAAGGCAAATGGAACAATAAAGGTCTGATTTTTTCAGGCTGACAAGCTTAGTTTGTCTAGTTCTGGCTACGTTAAATTAGGTCAAGTTAAATTTGTTTATAGTTTATGCTTATGAATCACAGAAAATCCAATTAATTTAGGTATAGTTTATATACAAGCTTAGATTTTCTTAGGTTAGGTATAGCTTAGTTGTTATTATAAGCTTTAGTTAATGATTCATTTGATGTTAACTTAAGTATAGTTTCATTTTTCTTATATTGTAACCGATCCCATTTTTTGTGTTGGAGCTGCCGCAAGCCAGAGCTATACACGTGTGCAGGAAAGAAAGAGTGGCAAGAGCGCTGAACGTTTTCTGAGAGAGAGAAAGAAACACATAGAAAGAGACAGAGATATTTCCGTCTTTCTGCCTCTGCATCGCGATTGCTATCGAACGATCGACTGCATTCCAGAACAATGACTGGAGGTATAAAAATACTGCAGTGTGAGCGTAGTCAGGAGTTATTAGTGGCGTAGTTGTGTGAGTTGTGTGATGCTATTTGTGACAGTGGGAGTTTGAGCTGTACCATAGTGGTTTCTTTCATTTGTTTACGTGCAGTAGGGTGAACGAGACAACCTTGAATTTTGCTGTTGTGTATGTCACGTCTTTCTACTGCTACAAGGGGTGTACAAAGTTACTGTTTACTCCAGTAAAGAGTATTTTAAAATATCTGCAAAGAGTACTCTTAATTTTTCGAAACCACAAAGTCACAATATATAAGCTTAGTTTCAACTATAGCATGTCTCACGCTTATACATCAATAATACGGAACTATCTACACTGCTATTAAATTCTATTTTAACAGATTCAATTTCTGAGTGCACTTTAATTTTTACTCCTCCTTTTAATTGTTACTTTAATAGTTAAAAACATGATTTTGCAGACAAAAATACATATTACAACAGACCAAATGGAGGCATGCAATGATGAAGGCCTTAAATATGCTTTAAATATGTCGGTTACTTTTATGCTTCTTCATTGTCATCTGATTAGGGTGCAATTCCTTCCATTTTGTCGTCCATTATTCAGGACGAAAAATCTGATAATATCTTCTCTTTCTAGTAGTATACACTTGTTACCTCTTCTTTCATTTCGAATCCCAAATCGTGTAGGAACCGATTCAAAGTGCATCTTGAGAAATTAGGTAGGGTGTCGTCATCACTGTTTACCCTTGCCAAAACTAGATTCAACGTGGGTGGAAAGTTGTCAAGCAGCAAAGAATGAACAATATGCCACACGCCGCTTTGCACTATTCCATCATATTGCATTAACCTAGCGCTCTTTTGTTTCCCCGCCTTTTTTATAGAGTTCATAGGGGACCTTTCATTCTCTCCTTTTATTTATTCCATATACTAATGCTTCTAAACACCCAGTAGCATTACATTTTTCTTTCATTGCCTTACTAATACTAATTTTACTTGAAAAATAACACAAGACATTCAATACTAATGTGCGGTCCTTACTTTGAACATACAAATAGCAAATAATGGTCTATTACCGAAAAACAAGCATTTTTGAAAATTTTGGCCCTATAGAAACACAAAAGACTGTAAAAATGGCATAATCTGATAGAGAATCTCTTCTGCATAAGATGGTGTTTCCAAAGCTGAAGGTTATTACAATTTTTTATACCATATTATTAGTAAGTAGCAACAACATGAGGGTAAAAAGGATTAAGTTATTGGGAATTACCATGTGTTAGACAGAGAGAGAGATATCTCATTTACTTCCATACTGTCTGTTAAGGTTGAGACAGGCTGAGATTGAGGTTACGTTACGTTAAGTCAGGCTTCATAATCTTACATTAATGTTTCACACAATCTTATATTAGGATAGACATAGTTTGTTATATTAAAGTTATATATTTCATCCACATTGTTTTCCTTTTACTTCCC
The DNA here is from genome assembly GCA_030765055.1 of Mantis religiosa. Lineage (NCBI taxonomy): Eukaryota > Metazoa > Arthropoda > Insecta > Mantodea > Mantidae > Mantis > Mantis religiosa. Next base: position 235,560,552 of record CM060950.1, read on the forward strand.
ACTTGTTTTACCTAATTACAAGCACTCCTGCTTCTATAATTCTGCGGTTTGCTACAAGTCTGTGGATTTTGTCTTCAGAACTTTGCAATGTCGCCGTCAAAGGTCAAATGACATTAACTACAATTATTGTGATAAAGCGGTACTATACCCTGTAATGGAATATATAAGTCTTTCTATGATTTTAATTCCAATATTTTGGGGAAGCTATATAAGGATATATGATAATGGTTACAGAAATCGAGAAAATGTATCAAATTAGAGACTATTTCCTTCTCATGGTCGTACAAACAACATGGAAGTTCAAAGTCCTCATTTACATAATGACACGCTCTGGGGTCAAATCTTGCCCTACTTTCGTTTTTGAGCGGCCAATATGAAGTACTTGTCGACAAGACCATAAACCCCACACAGTCGCTCTCTCACTCACATGTTTTTAATTTATGTACATAAAAAACTTTCTAATATGTGGACTTCCGCGGACCTCAAAATATATTTTTTATGAACTGTAAATATTGCACTTTCAGTGGAATAAAAAACTTCCTCCATCTGCTATGGAATAGTTAGCTGGATTCTCTTACAATGTTTTAAACTACTCAGTGCTATTTGTCTTTTCGAAGTTTCATTAGAACTGATAAAGATCAGTTATCCTTACCATAAATTCTGACTGCAGCAGCATTATGCACCTGGTGAGTCTAATATTGTAATAGAGAATTTTGACTTCATTAGACGTTCTAAATACATTCTCTGAACTTAACATTTTAGCTCTCTCCAAAGCATCCAGCTCTGAAATAACAGGGGTCACTCCATTGTCTTCTGTAATTTGCAACTCATATAGTTGTTATTGTGGAAGTATACCTTCCAGCAGTAGCTAAAAGGTTTAAGTTTTGCAGCCACAGAGATTAGATACACAATACATAAAGCAAAACCACTTACCTTGATGGTATAGCATGAATCAGTTTCGATGAAGTATACATGTTGCAGTTTACAGATGACCTTGAAAGTTTATTCTAAGACAAAATTATTTGTTAGCAGAACAACGTTCAAGTCATTTTGTAATAGTAATTTTTGGTTGTGTTTGAGGTATGAAAGGTTTATAAATTTATAAGGGCTGGTTATGTAAATGTATTTAATAATTTGAATATATAAAAATGAATGTAGTTGTGTGATTGGCCAAAGTAGTAGTGTTGTGACATGGTATGACGTGCTGTGGTGACGTGCCAGTGGATCGGCCAATCACAGAATTGAGAAGTAACGATAATGACAAGAAAATCAATAAACTTGAGAAAAGTGTTATAATCTTCAGTCTTGTTTCACAACGATGAAAAATGCTGTGGTGAATATAATTGTAAAGGAAAGTTAATTACATTCAAAAAGTGTTATTCGATATTCGTAATAGAAACGAGTGCATTGAAGTTCATATTATAAAATTAAATAATATATTTAATCGGAGTCATATAAATTTTATTTCTGTCACCAAAAATCCATATCCACATCTGAGAAAAGATCTCATGACCCTTATTGAATCAAAACTTGACCTGGATCTTACAAAAAGTTGGTGTGCTTCCTATCTGCTGCGAGTGGAGAACAATCATATTCCCATTACAAATGGCGCCACAACGTGTGGCCGAATAGGATATAGAAGAGGAGATTAAAGCATCGTACAGCTCCGTGGGAATATAAAAGGAAAGGAGAAAGAAGAGAGAAGAAAGAAGAAAAAGAGAACTGGTTTAAGTGAGTGAAATTTAAAAAAAAAAAAAAAAATAGTAGTAGTAGATTAATGATACTGAGAAATCCAAAGTTAGTTAAAAAAATGGCGAGTAAGAAAATTACAGTGGAAGAAGAAGCTAGTGACAATGTAGATTCTAAAATGGAAAATGTAGGATTGAGTAATGAGTCAATGTTGGAAAGAATAACGAGAATGTTAAGTAATTTAGATTCTAAAATGGGAAAAAATGCAAATGATTTAAAATCAGAAAAAGGAGATGTAAAATCTGAAATGAGTAATTTGGATTCTGGAATAGGAGATGTAAAATCTGAAATGAGTAATTTGGATTCTAGAATGGGAGATTTAAAATCAGAGTTGAGTCATGTAAGGTCAGAATTGAAATCAGAGTTAGAACAAAATGTAAATGATTTAACTAAGAAAATGAATGATTTAGATGTAGGAGTAAGACAGGAACTAGCACAAAATGTGAGTAACTTAGAAATTGATTTATTACAGAAGCTAAAACAGGAATTAAAATCTGAAATATCACAGGAGATTAGAGAAGGGAGGAAAGAGTGTAGGGATAATATGGAAAGGCTCATGCAGATCATAGAGATTAATAAGAATGAGAATAGAAAGGAAGTCAATGAGTTGAGAGGGATAATTCAGGAAACTAGGTTAGGTCAGGACATTGTGAAACAAGAAATAAGAATGGAATAAACAAAGAGTTAGAAACATTTAGGATTCAACAGGCAGAAACAACACAAAAACAAAGAGAAGAATTAGGAGATAAAGTAGAACAAAGAATCAATGTAATTTGTTCTGAAATGCAATTACAACATGATGATAGTAAGACACACCAAGGGGAAATAAAGTTACAAATTGATGAGATAAGTAAAACAAAAGAAGAAGTAATTTTGCAAATTAAAGAGGTAAAAGAACGTTTTGAAAAAGAGAAGGATAACTTAAAAAAATTGACACAAGTTGTAATTGCATTTCAGGCTAGTAAAGTAAATAATGTGAAAGAAATGGCTAGAATTAGAAATATAAATGATTGTGACTTACCAGGTGAATTAAGCAATCATCAGAAGTCTGGTGATGTAGTAAGTGAATGTAGTGAGTTTGCGAGTCCAGATAATGATATTAATTATCATAGAAACACACAAAACATGTCCTCACACACAGAGTTTCACAGTCTAGGTCAAAGTGAATGAGTACATTATTCACTAAATGATATTAGTCCACCAAGTTTTGATGAGGAATCAGGTGATAATCCAAAAGTATTTCTTAGGGAACTGGAAGAATATTGCCGTATTAAGAAAATTCCGAATGAATTTTGGATGGTAATAGTAAAACGCTGTTTGAAGAAAAATGCACTTGAGTGGTTGAGGTTAACTTTGGCTTCACATGAAACATACAGTACTTTCAGATATCTGTTTGTAAATCGAGACAAAGAAGAGAGACAAAGAAGAATAAAAGTTGAGTTAGCAATGGGTAGGTTTGAGTTTCTAAAATGGATTTCCATGACTGAATATTTCTTAAAATTAGCAAACAAAAGTAAGTTAATTAATCCCGAAATTTCTGAGACAGAAATTGTCAACATGCTAATACATCATTATCCACCACATATCAGAAATCATTTAAGCCTATCGATTTCTCTGATATGATTCAGTTATTATCCGAATTTGAAGCACATAACCTCATTAATGATACCACATCCTGTGGTGGTAACTATAATAACGTCCATATTGAGCGAGGAAGAAATCGACAGGAATCACAACCTACAAATAATAGGAATAATAGGACCAGTTTAAATTGGGGCGGGGCACCCATGAGAAATCAAATTTTTGAAGGAAGAGGTTATGATCCTAGACGAAGATATGAATCTCTAATTCCTGGAACAGGAAGTGGAGTTCAAAATAATTTGCAAAGGAATTATCATAACAATCAGTCGACGAGAATTGGAAGAAATGATGAAATAAACCATGTAAGACTTTATCGAGGAAATAATCAGTGAATAAGTGACTTTAATAGGGGTAGAGGTACTAGTCTATTTAGTGCAAATCAAAGAGATTTTAGGGGTTTGAGATTTGAAAGGAGCAATCAAAATGAAAGAGTAGAAAATACACAAAGCACAGAGAATGATGTGAATAGAAACGATAGTACCAACCTAACCAACAATGAAAGTAATAATCAGAGGGAGACGGAAAACTAAAAGCCAAATCATTTTGTGCTCTGGAAAGTGGTTCGGTGAGGATGTCACAGGGCGAATTGAAAGTTGAAGATAATGAAAATAAGCTCACTCTCTTGCAGAAAAATGAGGAATTAGTTAACCCACCTCAGATAATTGTTTACCTATGGGATAAAGAATATACAGCCTTAATTGATACTGGAGCCAGTTCTGTTGTGATAAGTGAGGAATTGTTTAAAAATCTGTTAGCTAACTATAAAGTGGAATATTTAAATGTGTGTAATGTTTACTGCAGTACTACAATTGGGAAGAAAAAGGATAGAATTAAATATCAAGTATTAATTAAGGGGCGAATAGGTGAATGGAATTGGGTAATGATTTATTATATGAATGGCAAAGTGTATTGAACTTCGAAATGCATGAAATGAAGGTTAGGACAGAAAATGATTTATTAGTAATAAAATTATTGGAAGAAGATGGAAGAAAAGAAGAGAATAGGGATAATATAAATAAAGAAAGGTTTTTTGTGGAAGATGTACTTTTGCAAGAAGATGGTAATATTGAATACGACGAAAACGAAAATTGTGGGAAGAATTTAATTATTGATGGATTGCAAAATAATGTAACTGACCTTGAAAATCATTGTTGCCAATTATATACACTACAAGATAAGAACAGTGGAAGCCAAGTGGAGGAAGAAATAGAATTCCAGAGAATATTACAAGTAAAGTTAGAAAACACATACAATCTAGACCAAGCGAGAAAAGAACAGCTGAAATTATGTATATTAAAGAACTGAAAAGCCTTTAGTTCAAAACCTGGACTGTGTAACAAATACACGAACACACATTTAAAGTGAATGATACTGCTCCCTATACACATAAAAGCCGACCTTTACCCATAGCTATAAGAAAAGCATTTCTAGAAGCATGTGTGGATACAAGAGATTTGTAATCAATGGTGTACTTATTGTTAAAATAGTTAAATAATAATAAAACATATATATTATTGTTAAATGTCAATATATTGTTATATTTTATGTATGTTGTATTGGTGTTATGTAACACTGTTGTAAACGAAATTGTTAATTGGGGCTGTTCTTCGAAATATATGGAAACAGATTGTTAATTCCTTTATTTGGTTATTTTCCATATATTTCGAAGAGGGGCATTTGTAATAGTACTTTTTGGTTGTGTTTGAGGTATCAAAGGTTTATAAATTTATAAGTGCTGGTTATATAAATGTATTTAATAACTTAAATATATAAAAATGTATGTAGTTGTGTGATTGGCCGAAGTAGTAGTGGTGTGACGTGGTATGACGTGATGAGGTGACATGCCATTGGATCGTCCAATCACAGAATTGAGAAGTAACGATAGTGACAAGAAAATCAATAATCTTGAGAAAAGTGTTATAATCTTCAGTCTTGTTTCACAACGATGAAAAATGTTGCGGTGAATATAATTTTAAAGGAAAGATAATAACATTCAAAAAGTGTTATTCGATATTCATAATAAAAACAAGTGATTTGTAGTTCATATTATACAATTAAATAATATATTATGAAATCGGAGTCATATCAATTTTATTTCTGTCCCCAAAAATCCATATCCACACCTGAGAAAAGATATCATGACTCTTATTTAATCAAAACTTGACCTGGATCTTACAAAAAGTTGGCGTGCTTCTTATCTGCTGCGAGTGGAGAACAATCATATTCATAAAAAAAAATATGACTCATCTATAATTTAATAATCATATTCTCGTTACAATTTTAATGCCAAAATCACGACAATGGTATTTGCCTCCTTTAACAACGAAATGGTCACCTTTATAGGAATAGAGGTTCAAGAGGTTTAAGTAGGTACCTGATATCCCTGGGACAATAAGCAATACAAGTTACCTGTCAAACCCAATTTAAAGCGATAATAATCTAGAAGGAAACAGATCTGTTGAGTTACACTCACCAGACACTCCATTTACATTTGTACACGTTATTCATAAAAAGGCTTCTTATATCTCATCAGTAGAGAAATGTGTGTAGTGTTTAACGCCCGCTTTTACTACATACGGCATCGCAGGCGGTGACACTGATGATGCATGAGATGAAGATGGAGCCCCGGTGGAATGAGATGGGGGGGAAACCGTAGGTCCCGGAGAAAACCAGCCCCAACGCCGTGTTGTCCACCACAAATCTCACTTTGCGGTCACCTGGGATCGAACCCGGGCCACCTTGGTGAGAGCCAAGCAGTCTAACCACTGAGCCAGGGCGTGGCCCCGTTAGTAGAGAGAAAATTTCTTTATAGCTTTCGCCATAAATATGAGAAGAATAGAGTTGGCTGCAGCAAAGCCAGACTTTTACAGACGTGATTATATAACATGAAATTCCATGTTTTTTGGTTAGAAGTTGTGCTACTTTATTCACAATTAAAACTAGCTTATGTTAAAACGTAAATTCTCAGTTACCTGAAATAGTTAATGATTTTACTAAGGCAAAAATGATTCAAATAGAATGAACTCATAATCTAAAACATGGTTTGCATACCATTAATTCATTTTCTGCATTATTAGATGCCTGCCTCATTTTAAGATACATATAAAAGTACTCAGTACCGCACACATTACCACCAGTGCATCCAGCAGATTGAGAATAACTCTATTTTTCCCTGTGGTGTTGTGTGTCCATGTACTGGATGCTATTAAAGGAGCCCAAAGCTGAGGCTGGTATGATAAAGTCATAACATGAATTATTTGAAAATTATGAGTGGCAGGTCTTCTTTCTTAAGAAGTCTAAGAGGACAACATGTTCTATGAAACATAACCCTCCCTAGTAATACATTAAAACCATTCCTGGCTTATTTTTACTTTTACTATAATACACATTGTGATACATGTTTGTGTGTTTATGTGTTTTTGTGTGTGTATGTGTGTGTTTAGGTGGGTGGATGGGTGGGTCAGAAGAGAGATCTCAAAACGAATAAACAGCTAAATACCAACATTTGTTCTTTAAACTCCCTCTTCTAAGGATACCAGGAGAGGGACCCTAGGAAATCCTCCACCTCAAGGTACGCCTTACATGAGACACTGTTCTAAAGCTTTGATTTTCCTAAATGGAGCTCTAAGGATTTTCCATAAATACAAAAAGTTTCAGGTACTGTATTGGCAAATGAATTTTATCTCTGCAATGTTCATGGATTATCTGTGAAGTTCTTACTATCCGGAATGATTTTTGCATAATAGGGGATCTGTAAGAGACGCAAAAGGTTACACAAACACATAAATCTCTTATATTGTACAGTTTATACAAATTAATGAGTTGGCTAAACAATTCCGAGATATTTCTTAGTATTGTCTTGAATTTTAAAATATTTGGTTTCGTGAAATGGGAATTTACTCTTTCTTCTTCTTCTGTTTTGTTTTACCATTTGTTATCTACTTATCTAACTGGTTCTGCAAATATCGAAAACGTAAAGTACAGTTGTTAAATTCTTAACAATCACGTTTGCATATATTTGTAGAAATTCAGTTTACACTTCCACTATTCACGTGATTTTATTCCATTTACACATTATAAAAATTTAATTTCCTTATCTATTTTCTTTATTTGTTCTATAATTTCATCAACTAATTGTTTTTATCCCAGTTAACATAAGAGTGCATCTACATTTATTCTATGGACTGCTTTTTCAAGGTCTGCAGGGAGACAAATATACTGTACCTCTTTACTCGCTCGTGCATATAAATAATTGTCTTTATTAACAGTTGAATCTCAATACATTATCTTTTGTTTGCTTTCCTTTTCTGAATCCTGATTTGAATCCCTTTATCCTTTTTTCAGACACAGCCCAATCCATTAAACTGTTAGCTAACATCCCTAATATACTTTACATAGTATATATAACAAGCTTGCTAGCCTGTAGTTCCCTTTCTTGTTTTCACCGCCTTTCACTTTGTATATTTGTACCAACATGCCTATTTTCAAGCACTAATTTACCTCTTCCTTTGCATTAATTTTATTTAACACATTTGTAATTATGTTTTCATGTTTCTTATATTGTCTATTTTTCTCAAAAGTCTCCTAGAATGCTCTATTCCTAATGCTATACTTTTTTTTAAAAAATCTTTGTATCTGCTAGAGAACTTTGAATGTTGTAGATTTACCAACGAATACTGTAGTTTTAAATAATTTCTTCCCTAGCTTGTAGTATCACTGTGAACTACTTTATTATCTCCTATTAGGTCCATAAAGTTCTTTAAACATTCCTGAGGTGATATTTTGGGTAATTTCTCCTGTTTCATATTTGTTTTTTCACTATTTTCTTTAACGATTTTACTAGTTTTTCTTTTATCTCTCCTGTTAATTCATTTTTTGTACTTTTATGGCCTTCTCCTATCTTTTCTCTAACAAACAACTATGATCCCGTTTACATGTCAGCAGACTTCGCCTATGTAGATGACCGTGTGCTCCTCCATTTCTTAATGACTGACTATCCTTCTTTTTTGCACAAATGAACCATAAGGCATAGTCAAAGTCAAGAGCGTGTAACAATTCAGATGTGTTTCTCTGATAACGTATACACAGATAAAGTAATTTCAAGGCCTCAGTTTTGCTTCAAGTTCCTAAAATATCTGAGTATTACTAGTACTCCCCTACTAGTTGAGGTTCGTTGTGCTGATCATCTTCTACTAGTTATCCTTAAAACCTTAGATTTTGGGACGTACGAGGTCTGTTCAAACGGTATCGCGATTTTTTTTAAAAAGTATTTATTCATAAATGTCCATTTTTTACCCTTCAGAGTAATCCCCGCCAGATATTATACAATTGAGCCTACGTTTTTTCCAATCCTCGAAACACTTTAAAAATAATTTTTTGTAATCTTGCTCTGCTCCTCCTTCGATGCCCTCTATCTCAATCGCGGCATAGTGTCGTCCTTTTATGGGCCTTTTACTTTTGGAAAAAAAAGTCACAGGCGGCCAGGTCTGGGGAGTACGATGGATACGACATCATAAGTGCGTTGCTTCTATCCAAAAATTCGCACACTAACAACGATGCGTGAGCAAAAGCCCATTTTTTTTCTCCCACAAATCCCAGAGTTTCTGGCAGATTGTTTCTTTCAAATTATGGATAACCTGCAGGTAATATTCCTTATTGACTGTTCTAACCTGTGGCAAGAACTCATGATGCTCCACGCCCCTGCAATCGAAGAAAACTATAAGTAAACCTTCATATTTGACAGAACTTGCCGCTCGTTTTTCGGTCCTGGCTCAAGTTTGATTACCATTGGTTCAAGAGTAGCTACGAAAAGTATCTATCAAATCTTATCTTCCTTACCTCCTTACTGAGATCCCAAAGCCTTTAAACACATTAAAATTTGGGCTATAAATAGGTCAGTTTGTAAAATGCGAGAAATTGTGTTATAAATACTCAGTAAGTGATTAGACAGTCTCTCTCATAACACAGGACGCTGTCATCCCATTCTGCTACACACATTGACCTCTGCAATGTAAACCCACCCGGCCTACATTTCATTAACAAAATATGCGGTCTCTTCAAAAAGTATTGCGAGTTACCAAAACAACCAAATTTGTTTCAGAGGTGCTGGTGACAAATCATGAGTTTATGGTTGTAACGTGGAAACTAAATCTCAATCATTCCAATGGATAGTGCCACACAAGCCAAGACAGAAGAAAGCGTGCCAAATTCGGTCGAACGTGAAGGCTTTGCTTACTGTTTTCTTTGATTGCTGGGGGTGGTGCAACATGAGTTCATGCCACAGGGTAGAACAGTCAATGAGGAATATTACCTTCAAGTTATCTGTAATTTGCAAGAAACAATCTGCCAGAAACTCTGGGATTTGTGGGAAAACAAAATTTGGCTTTTGCAACATAATAACGCCCGTGCTCACGCATCGTTGCTTGTGTGCGAATTTTTGGCTAAAAGAAACGTACTTGTGATGTCGCATACATTGTACTCCCCAGACCTGGCCCCTTGTGACTTTATTTTTCCAAAGCTAAAGAGGCTCATGAAAAGACTACGCCACGATTGAGGAGATAAAGAGGGCATCGAAGGAGGAGCACAGCAAGATCACAAAAAAAAAAGATTTTTTAAAGTGGCCACAAGGTAGAACAGTCTTTAAGGAATATTACATTAAGTTATGCATAATTTGCACAAAACAATCTTCCGGAAACTCCCAGATTTGTGTAAGAAAAAAAATTGGCTTTTGCAACATGATAATACTCCTGCTCATACATAGCTTTTTCTGAGCAAATTTTTGGCTAAAAGCTACACACTTATGATGGAACAGCCACCATACTCCTCAGACATGGCCCCTTATGACTGTTTTTTGTTCCTAAAACTGAAGGGCCCCTTGAAAGGTCGACGGCAGGCCATGATTGAGGAAATAAAGACAGCATCGAAGGAATAGCTGGACAAGATCATAAAAACTATTTTCAAAGTGCTTCGAGAATTGGAAAAAATTTGGCACAAGTAAATAATATATGGTGGGATTACTTTGAAGGGGACAAAATAGATAATCATGAATAAATAAATACCTTCAAAAAACACAAAATTCATGATTACTTTTTGAACAGCCCTGTACAACACACACTAACCTGCACCTCGTAGCCTACGCCAAGCAGCCATTTGTGAATTGACAAAGGACAAATGGGAGATGGATAATTCATTTTTTTCAGTTTTGTTTTATCTGTTTCCCAATACAAATTTACATAAGTAAGGTAACATTTACTACGCGAGTTTCACTGTGTATACCTCTGCATCTTAAGGTGTTGGATTCCACTTGTCTAATAGCCAGCCATACGCTTATATGAAAGCGTTTAAAAATTCTAAACAAGAAACAGATGGACCTATATATATATATATATATATATATGAAGCAAAGAAAAGTGAATATTAGTTTTGATATTGTCGATATACAAGCTATATAAATAAGACAAAATTATTTGAAACAATGGGTTTGTGGCATCAGCTATTTAAGCATATACTGTCTTCATTGATTTCAATTGTTTAATACAACTATCATTTTGATGAAAAAATATTCATTAACTATTACTTACTGTATATGTAAGGGATGTATTGCACTGTATCCAAATATTTGAAATTCCACCGGAAACATTTTTAGGAAATACTGAAAATACTTTATGCACGTTAAGAAAAGGTTCATGTGTGTGAATAAACTGCAGAGCTCAAAATCAAGGAATATTTAAAGTAAAAAACTTGGGATTTACTTTTTGCATCTACGGAGAATGTAACAGGAATTCTTTAAAAAGCATCCTACCATCTGGATTACACATAACGTTTTAGAAAACTTTCATATATTTCTTTAAACTTGGCTATAGCTGTATTTATTGAAGTCAATTAAAATGGAACTGACACACCCCCGCTCTAATCAGATTAGTCTATGTTAGTAAAACCTACATGATAAGCATATTGTTCTCACACTTAAACAAAATTTACAACAATATACTCTCTTCAAATGTACATCTCGATTAACTTGAAGTACAAGATGAGTATTTGTAAGAACAACTTGTAACGAAATGTGTAAAGAAACTGTTTCCCCAATATTTGGTTTTCTTACTTTATTTTTGGCCTTCGGGAAGAACCCATTTGGCCATCGGGCGGGACGGAATATATTTTCTCGAGTGGTGCATACATACACAATACACAGACACATACAAAACACATATACACCCATGCCCGAGACGGGACTTGAACGCGCGACCCACCGCGCGAAGGAACGCTAGAGACGTACTCTCTAACGACCATGGCTATGAGGGCCGGGCCATCTAAATATTTAGTTGGATTAACACGAAGCAGGTAGAGAAGTAAGCTTTAGAACGAAAAATTCGTACAGGTATACAAGAGTAAATGATAGTAGCAAGTCATGTGAATGCAATGTATAGAACTTCTACCACAGCACATTCACGGAAGTCATAACCAAAGTTAACAAAGGAAAAGTGTATTGAAAGTTGCTCCCTACTAACCTCAATCTAAAGTTGGATAAAACCAAGGCCACCTAGAAGGTTATTTTGTTGACTGTATGGACATGGAAACCAAAATTCTCAGTGATTTTAATACTGCAACAGCCTAAGTTTAACTCATACTCCTTTTAGGTTCAAAATACAAATTCTTAAGTTAAAATTAAACTCTTAAATTTAGCAGTATATGTCTACAAGTGCTACATGTGTTAAGTGCTAAGTTAAGATAAGAAGAGATCCTGACCCTTAAAGAAGTCATCTGGAGCAAAGGATGTTAGAAACTACTCGCTCAGATCCTGAAGCAGCTGGTGATGCCTTCCCTGGAAGATTGTATCAGTGAATGCCACTATGCCACCTTTAACATGAGCCGTTTCATCCTCTCCTGGACCCCGATACACTGAGACCCACAGTACTCGAATTTGCCCATGGAACACCAGAGGCTGCCCAGCTCCTACAAACGCATTGCAGGACTCGAGCTGAACCAGGACAGTAATTCCTTCTCCTATCACTACCATGAAGATGGATACACAAATCATCAGACTACTCCATCCAAACACAGCCACATTGACGTGCATTTCCTTGTCTGCAAAACCTGCAGCACCCACAATTCCAGCTATGTCCCCACCGACCACTAGGGTGTAATCGCCTAAAGGTACTATCTTTCAAGAAAGTAAATGTACACTTTCCGCAGGTCAGTATCCCTCAAGCATTCCGTGACTAGATGGTATGAAAACTAAATCGGCCATGTTTGTAGATGTATAGTGTCGTGGTCGCCATTTTAACCTGTTACTCACTTCGAAGATTTCTAAGGCTATATTAACCTAGTATAACAAAAGATTAATTATTTATATCACAAAGTAAGTAATAATTATCTTGCACTTGAGCTATTAACTACATGGCGTAGGAAAGTGTGCAAGAAAATTGGAAAACACATGGAATTATGTTTTTAATAGAACAAATATCTATATTGTATAAAAAGCAAGCTTCCTTAAGTGCTCACTTAGCTCAATGACAGAGAGCACGCGCTCTGATAAATATTGTGAGGGTTCATGGTTCGAGTGCCATCCTGTGGATATGTTCTTTATTCAAGATTTTTAATTTGTTAGATTAAGTAACGAACCAATTTACAGCTGTTCTCTTGGGGTAAGCTGTTACTAATGGCATTGGAGAATTAGCAAGAAGACGAATGCCAGGAAGAATGGCAGCTTAATAGAGCCAACATCTTGTTGTATATAACCTACGACAAGCACATGTTATCGTAGCTCAAAAGCAAAATACATGTTGTTACTAAGCCGAGGATTCATGTTTCAAAACCTAGTATGTAGTCATAATTTTTATTCCAATGATTTTACTTTGTAAGTCACTGTAACGAATGAAATTATACTTTCTCTATTGCGACTAAGTTAATAACATGTTTTCGAAAAGAATGCCAGAAGTTTCCAGAAGGTTGAATGATAATTTTAATGGAGCCATCTCCTAAACGCTGTATACCACCCATCTGTTCTAACAATAAGCTAATAGATAAAATAACAAGAAATTGAATAATTCTCATCTTGAGAAAAACAAACTTAGAGCTTCAATATAACTGTATAATGCAGTGGAGTATAAGACCTAAAACTGAAAAGATATTCTGTGTAACCGTAGTTACAAATGGCCATTATTAGGAATTACAAAAAGAAGACGATATCCAAAGATAATGTTGCTTAGGAAACAAAGTAAAAAGCTGTCATTTCTTCATGAAGCCAACGCCATACATTAACAAATGAAATAAATTAAGAAACATTTGAGATTTATAGAAAACGTATTTTTGCTAGAATAAACAATGATTTGTGGAAACAAAGAATGGAAAATAGAGATGAAATCTTGTAATACAGAACCTAGTGTAATCGCCCTCAGCTATAATTACATTGTTTAATCTTTCGTGCATGTTTGCAACCAATACAGAACACCGGTTTGGATTCTGCTGATAATGTTGCCACAGCTCCATCACGTCAACAACCACATTTTCTTTACCCCTATCTGGTCGACGTTCTTCCCATTCTTTCACCATTCGTTAGCCAATCCTGGGTGTTATTTGCAGAATGCATAGCACTGTTGTTGTGCATAAATGTACACTCTTCTTGTTCTGGAAACCTAGTACGAAGGGATGGTAGCAAAATGTTTTCGAGAATGTCTACATAGACTGCACTCGTCATTCTCTCTGGCACTTGAATTAGCTCCTTTGGACCTGATGCTGTCATGTAGGCCCAGAACTGTGCTGAAATTCTTCCCAAATATGCTACTCGAACGACGTGTTGAGGTTTGTATCTAGTTTGTGGTCTATACAGACACATGGTCCCTTGCTGGTCGGATCGAAATTACTTCTCATCACTCCAGATTACCAGGTCCCAATAAGCCTGAGGAAGGTCGCAATTGCACTGTGCCCATTATAATCATCTTGCTTTGTGTGCCTATGTAAGACAAAGCTTAGTGGCAGGACGATGTGATGCAATACCGGCATCCTTTAATCGTTGGCATATGGTTTCATATGAGCAACCATATTCAACTGCTTTATCTAGAAAGATGGACCTGTGTCTTAAAGGCTGGTTGCTCACATCTACTACCAGGGCTTCATCTTGAGCAAGCGTTGTTGCCCGAGGCCTAACCCAACGCATGCGTGATTTGGCCCATTCAACTTCTCCCTCATGATACCTGTCCAGCCACTGCTCACTGTTCTTCGGTCGCAACTCAGTTCTCTGGCAATTTGTGAAGCATTTTCACCATGAGAAGCACGGCCTATAATTTCACCCTTTTGAGCTGCAGTCAGCTCCAGACAACCTCGTGGACGTGGCATGCTGTTTCACTATGATGAAGTCTTCGTGAAAGATACAAATGCAGTGCATTACTTCCAGCAATATTTTGCACATGCGCAAGAAATACAAGGGGGAAAAAGTATTACATGTTGAGGGTTTGAACCGCAAATCATCAGTACACTTGACACAGCATGCATTTTACCACTGACCGCTGGTTGTATACAATATATATATATTTATAATTTCTTCGGTATTCTGCAATGCCATTTAGTAACAGCTTAGCTACAAGAGAACAGTTGTTAATTAGTTTGTTACTGCGTCCAACAAACTAAGAAATTTGGAGTTAAAAATTATGCCCACGTGTTAGGGTTCGAACCTTGGAAGCATGGTCTTGCTTATCTTGGCCCTTATCTTTGCCCCTGAGCTATGGGAGTAGTTAAGATAGCTAGCCTTATATAGCACATATATATTGGTTCTGTCAAAATTATAATTCCACGTGTTTTCCGTTTTCTTGCATATTTTCCAACTCCATGTAGTTATTAAATTATAGATGAGTCATATTTTTTACACATCTAATTCACTTTCGTACCTATTTTGAGGACATGTTTCGCAAATCATCGCTTGCATCTACGGTTTGTTTACTCCAGTAGATGCAAATCGTTCAGATTCTCTAACTTAAATTTTGACAAGAAAATTTTCAATACAGCAATACACAAACGAAATGAAACAGTTTGCTTGGAATAGTCTTCTTTGTTCCAAAAATATTGCTTTTTTAACAAATGTAATGCATTTACATAAACTTATTATCTGATTATCTTGAACTTCTAATTTATATGTCTTTAAATACAAATTAATGTCACGTATGTCACACCATTTTTTTCGATTTGGCACATCCAGCTCTCCTAAAAAAATATATTCCTAGAAAAATATATATTCACAAGTTGGGTAAGATGGCATTTCCCGCTCTTTCATTCTCTCTCTCTTTCACACCCTCTATGTGCCCCATTCATGATTTGCAAATAACACTAAAAACACACCTTATGGATTTTAAATTCTAATATTTTATATCACAAAACTGCACGGTATAATTCCCCATAAAACACTCAGCTTTCAATAAGAAATATCTCAAACTTTCTTCCACTAGTTTTAGCACCTATTTTTCTATTCCTGTTTCAGAAGTTTTACTTTCACAACTTGAAATTTTTCCATCATATCTGAAATATTCCAGCTAATAGCAGACCCAATTTAGATTCTTGCTTTGATGAAAAATCATGGAAACGTTTATTGATTTAATAAAAGAAGGAACTGAATGTTTTCAGCAGTAGGCAGCACTGAACGAATATTGCTAAATAAACAGATGAATGTTTTAAATTTATCGGCTAGTGTTAAAGCGAGTCTGCGGGGAAATGTTTAGGAATACTTCCGTATCCTCAAGATGACATATATTACAGAATATTAATGATACAGATCATTATAAATATTCTTTTGTCTTTGTCTGCTAAGTGAGTTCAGGTTAAAATGATTTATGGTTTTCTCTGGCGCATATCCAGTTGTTGGAGGAAATTTGGCCTACCACAACATCAACCGTATATACACGTTTTAAAACGTCCTTGAATCGAGAAAGATATTTTTATTCTTCTCTTCGGCGTATGTATGGGTATTATATAACAGCAAAATGTTCCAAACCAAGATTTCAGTCAATTATATATCTGGAGACTCCCTGGAATCAAAGAAAGGTCTCTTTTGTTAAAGGTCTTTGTGTCTGTGTTTGTGTTGTGTGTGTGTGTGTGTGTGTGTGTGTGTGTGTTTGTATTTGCGCACGTAGATCCCTGCGTTGAATAACATAACTTAAAAACAAAATATCCTGTTGTTTCAAGTTCAAAAAATTTCAAGGATGAGATACAAATCTTTTCAAAAAATTCTCCTCCAGCCCTGTACTCTCTCTTAGGGTACAAAAATGTAGATGTTGTTTGAATGCACAATGTATGTCAAATACATATTTATTTTTGCACAGGGAATAAACTATTTCTGAAATATTCCCTGTCATTCCATAAACTTTCCACTACTTATAATTTTCAAAAAGGATAAACCATTCCAATGATGCAAATTGAATGGAATGTCAAAGATACGGCATAGCGACTAGCTATGTATAATGGATTGAAAAGTGAGCTTCGGAACAGAAAATCCGTAGAAGCATATGAAAGCAAACAATATTGAGTAACAAGTCATGTGCATGTAATGTATAACAATTTTGCTACTGCACATTCACGGAATGTGCTATTGCACATTAAAAGTTATAAAAAAAAAAGTTTTTTGAAGGTTGCCAACTACTAACCTTAATCTAAAGTTGGTTAAAACCAAGGCCTTCTAGAAAGACATTTTGTTGATTATATGGACCTAGAAACCACAATTCTCAGTGATTTTTATAGTACTTTCCAAGGCCTACGTTCAACATTTGCACCTTTCAGATTCGAAATACAAATTTTTGTGTTAAAATTAAGTCCTTTAAAAAAGACACAGTATATATGTATGTACAACTGCTACAGAACATTCGTGTATTAAACTTGCATTGGTTGTTTCATATGTTAATTGGTGTCCATCGCCATGAGGTACAACCCTGCGCCTGGAATGGAACAGAGCTCTCTCAGTTAAGAGGATATACTGAACCTTGAAGATGGAGCAATGGATGTTAAGAACTACTCGTTAAGATGGTGAAGTAGCAGGTAATGTCTGCCCTGGAAGACTGAATAAGAGCCACTAGGCCACCATTAACATCAGCTGTGGTATCCTCTCCTCGACCCTGATGCATTGGGAGCCACACACTCCGAATTAGCTCATGGAACACCAGAGGCTGCCCGGCACCTACAAACACGTCGCTGTACATGAGCTGAAGCAGGACAGTAATTCCATCTCCTATCACTGTGACAAACATGAATTCACAGACCGTCAGAGTGCTCCACTCAACACAGCCATATCAACGTACATTTCCTGGTCAGTAACTCAACTTGCATCACCCACAAGTCTAGCTATTGTTCTCACCGACCAAAAGGCTGTAACCACCCATAGGTGCATTAGTTGGAGAAGTGCCGCTGTCATCCAGGTTTAAGAATACCAGCTTACCCACGTCATTCTTTGGTCCATACTTGCAAGAAACTGCCTTCAATAGAAGCACTAAAATACCATTAGGCCAACAAATGTACTTCATATAGTCTATGTCAGATCTTGTTCCATTGTGTCTGCGGAGATGTTTACTGCTATAGTGGATCTTCATGCTTTTATGTTGGTAAATCCTCAATATTTGTGGCATACACACTCAGTTTATATTATATCAGTTGTTTATTTCCAGAATAATAAAATTACAGTTCTAAAGAATGAAGTGAAATATGCTTTGACGTTCATGTGTATTTGAATAGGTCTATGGACAATTAAATTCACTTAAAAGATTGTAATATTTGGTTATATTATCAGGTTTGATGCTCATAATAATAGGCAACCTTTCTGAATGGATGAATGTTTGAGAATAAAACCTATGTAACAAAATGCCTGTAATATTTATTATATGTATTAACTAATACTAACATAGATTGAACGTATGAAATGGTTAGTTCCTTATGTTTAAGAAGCTATAGAACGTAGGTTTATTATTAATTAATAAATATGATAAAAAGTTTATAAACTGGGCATTCAGTTTCAAAGTCCAGTAATATATTCAGAAAGAGCCGAGCAACCCCCTAAATCACTGCAAGTGGCTGTAGCAAATATCTCACTATGGAGAGCTAAGACTTACCCATAATTTATAATTTATTAAATAAGTGTAGCTTTTAATACTTGAATGTGGGCAGGATTCTATACTTGTTAGAAGTAACTTCAGGTTAGGCTATGTTGTGTATAAATGGTGAAGCTTAGTAATTTATTCAATGTAAGTAAGGTGCTCATTTCAGGATGGGTACATGGTCGTGGCTGCTTTAAAATTGTAATAGGGAGTTTCCTTCCAAGGGTTAGTTTTCTTACAGGATTATTCGATTATGCACCCAACAAAATGTGGTATTTCAATCTATACCCAACACATCAGCCCCAAATTCTTCGCATTTTGTTTTTATGCTGCTAGAAATGTCCCCTGCTCAGGGATCCACAAAACAGTAGAAATAGTTCAACTTAAGGGGAGATGTACGAGAAAATGTTCAAAAAATATAATTTTTTTTTTATTGTCTTGTGAAAATGGTATATAGTATTAGCTATTAAACACAAATATATTATGACTGTAAATGGTCTGTATGTACCTTTAAAAAATTATATGCCCTAGTGTTGCATAGTAGCAACACATATTCTTCCATCAGCTGTCTTGGA
Source organism: Mantis religiosa (assembly GCA_030765055.1). Lineage (NCBI taxonomy): Eukaryota > Metazoa > Arthropoda > Insecta > Mantodea > Mantidae > Mantis > Mantis religiosa. The sequence goes on from CM060950.1 coordinate 235,579,582, forward strand.
ATCTATAAAGCCCACCTACGAATTCTTGGCACACCCAGACACACAGGTCTAAAACGTATGTCTCTATGGAGAGACACAAAACCCAAATGAAAGCCTCAACAGTTTGATAAGGAAAAGGTGTCCCAAAACATCATTTGTGTCTTCCATAGTGGTGAAGATGGCTACATTTGATGCTGCAATAGTGTTTAATAATATGAATGTTGGCAGAAAGAAAGTTATGCATCAGTTAGGGTATAAACCTGGTGTGTTTATGGAAACAATTTTGCAGAGTATTGACAACATTCGCATCGCTGGTGTAGAAATAGCTATGAAATTAATGCAGAAAGAAGCAAGTCAGAAGAGGAATTTAAAAAGAAAAGCTGAAGAAGACCAGAATGAGGATACAGACTATAGATATGGGAAGTTCTGGCCTATAATTAAAAGGCAAGCTGAATAATACTTATTGTATTTTTAATTGCCTTTCCCTGTAACTTGCAGTTTCTACAACTTCAACCCATTTTTCTCTCAAACTACTTCATCTACAGTGATGACATTTAGCACACAGCTTTCTTATGCCACAATGAACATTTTGTTGGTTCTAGAATTTAAGATTAAGCTCCAGATGGAATGTGATATTAAAAAATATATGAAATTATTTTAATTTTTAAAGGATGCATATGACTAACACATTTTTTAAATTCTATACAGCTTTAATAAGAAATCTAAATCCAACAAATACATTTAGTGTGTTTTAAAATAACATACCAAATTTCAAAAAGATAGCTTATGTGAATTTGGAAAAAAATGGGCTTAAGTTCGTAAATATCTCTGCATACAGAAAAAACATGTAGCATTAGCTCTAAACAATGGAAAATTATGAAAACAATTGTGCATATTAACTGTATTATCTTAAATAAGTATACTAGGTTTCACTTCTCTAATTTGAAAACTTTGGATGTTATGGCTATTTATGTAAGACCCTGGACATTTGGATACATCCCCACTTAAGTATATATACCACATACTGGGTAAACCCTCGTTTGTCCGCCAGTAATTACTAAAAATCATATAACCTGGATGAAATAAATGTTTGAGTGGCTGCAGAAAAAGCTTTTGTCCTGTTTTACCAAAGGCAGAAGAAGTGTTTTACCAACTCCAATGTCTGTGCCACCAGAAATGTACCAGCCTTCTATCTTTCTGCCTGTGGTATTGCTTCGTGTATTTCCATGTTGGTGTTCAACAACAAATAATTTGGCCTCAAATATACCACATAGATGGTATATATATATATGTGTGTGTGTGTGTGTGTGTGTGTGTGTGTGTGTGTGTGTGTGTGTGTGTGTGTGTGTGTGTGTGTGTGTGTGTGTGTGTGTGTGTGTGTGTGTGTAGGTCTGTTTACCCCAGTAGATGCGAATCATTCACACTCTATAACTTAAATTTTGACACGAGAGTTTTAAATACAGACATACAGAAAGTAAGTGAAACAGTTTGGTTGGAATTGTCCTCTTTGTTCCAAAAATATTGCTTTTCTAACAAATGTAGTAATTTACATAAACATATCCTCTACTTATCTTAAACTCCTAATTTATATGTCTTTAAATACAAAATAGTGTCACACTTGTTACACTGTTTTTTTCGATTTGGCACACCAAGCTGTCCTAAATAAATATATTCCTAGAAAAATGTATATTCACAAGCTAGGCAAGATGGCATTTCCTGTTCTTTCATTCATTCTCTCTCTCTCTCTCTCCTCTCTCTCTCTCTCTCTCTCTCTCTCTCTCTCTCTCTCTCTCCTTCACTCCCTCTATGTGTCCCATTCATGATATGCAAATAACATTAAAAGCACACCTTATGGATTTTGAATTCTAATATTTAACATCACACAACTGCATGGTATAATTCTCTATAAAACACTTAGCTTTGTATATGAAATATCTGAAACTTTCTTCCACTAGTTTTAGCACCTATTTTTCTATTCCTGTTTCAGAAGTTTTACTTTCACAACTTGAAATTTTTCCATCATATCTGAAATATTCCAGCTAATAGCAGACCCAATTTAGATTCTTGCTTTGATGAAAAATCATGGAAACGTTTATTGATTTAATAAAAGAAGGAACTGAATGTTTTCAGCAGTAGGCAGCACTGAACGAATATTGCTAAATAAACAGATGAATGTTTTAAATTTATCGGCTAGTGTTAAAGCGAGTCTGCGGGGAAATGTTTAGGAATACTTCCGTATCCTCAAGATGACATATATTACAGAATATTAATGATACAGATCATTGAAAGTATTCTATTGACTTTGTCTGTTAAGTAAGTTTAGAATAAAATGATTTATGGTTTTCTCTGGCGCATACCTAGCAGTTGGAGGAAATTTGGTTTCCACCCATAACATTGACTGTAAATACATGTTTCAAAAGTCCTTGAATACAGAAAGCCATTTTTATCTTCTCTACTGTGCAGATTACTTAGAGAATTACTATATCACAACAAAATGTTTCAGATCAAGATTTCAGCCAAATATATATCTGGAAACTCTCTGGAATTTAAGAACGCTTTTTTGTTAAATATCTTTGTGTTTGTCTGAGTGTGTATATATATATATATATATATATGTGTGTGTGTGTGTGTGTGTGTGTGTGTGTGTGTGTGTGTGTGTGTGTGTGTGTGTGTGTGTGTGTGTGTGTGTGTGTTGGTCCCTGCTTTGAATAACATAGCTTAAAAGTAAAATATCCTGTAGTTTCAAGTTCAACAAGCTTCTAGGTTGAGATACAAACCTTTTCAAGAAATTCTGCCCCAGCTTTGTACTCTCTCTTACAGTACAAAAGCCTAGACCTTTTTAGAATACACAATGTATGTCAAATACATATTTTTTGGGGAGAAGTGAACCATTTCTGAAATATTCCCTGTCATTTCCATAAACTTTCGACCACTTAAAATTTTCTAAAGGGATAAAATGTCCCAATGATGCGAATTGAATGGAATGTCAAAGCTATGATATAGCGACCAGCTCCTTCAAGATTTGACAAACTCCTAAACCTATTACATTCGTACTTTGTCATTAGATCTATAGGGAAATGTGCAATGAGCTAACCAACAAATTTATGTATCATTTTCGTGTTCAGTGACCTAAAAACATAAGAAAACCGTAATCTTTTTACCGTAATATTCAACCTTTCAAAATTTTTAGAACAGTGTAAGTCTCTGATCTCACACGCGGGACGCCCATGTATGATCTATAAAGTGCACGCGGATGATAACAATAGTCAGTCAACTATTGTAGAAATTACAGCTCCGGTCCTTGGTTTACCTATGAGTAATCAAATAGGAAAAATTTGCTTTTACACTTACATTTTAAGATGAACCATTTTAGGTCCAAACTTTCCCTTTAAATTGTCCTATATTTACATATTTGTGAGAGTACAGCGGACCTTTAAGTTATCTTTCACGAGCTGGTAACTATGTAAGTCTTAGAAATTCCACTGCCTTTTCATGATGAATGGCTTCCCCTTTGAGAAAAGTGGAAATATTACAAAATTCTGACAAATAGCAAAGCATATCTTGGAAATGCTTCAAAAATTGCGTGCTTTAAAAACTTTTACATGTTTCTCTGCAATCCACCTCATATGGTTTACCGATTATGCCAAGGTCATCTAGAATTTAGACGACTACTGTGGCTATTCCCCAAAGTACTTCATTATATACATTTAATTTTCCATAGAAATATCTTAAACATATGGTATTTTATTCAAAATTGTTGGAGGCATCAATTAGAAAATAAGTTTCAAAAATATTCCATGTGAAGGAATACATCGCATACTTGGAAAACGCTGAACTTAACCGACTTTTCACATTTTGTCCTCTGTTGTCTTCGATCAAACCTGGAAGGCGATGGAAGGGAAGTAAAGCCAGTGGTCCCGTGTCATACATTTATCGCATAAACAATCGTCTCATAAAGAGGCCCATGAGCAAAATTAAAGTCTTTCATGCCCAATGTAGAAAGGGATGCTGAGAATCACAGTAGTCCATAAATAAAAAATCAATTTTCCACTTATAATTATTTTTTTTAGAATTACATGAGAATATTATTCTCCAAAAATGTCTATTTATGTATGAGTTAGGTTTTCAGTACTTACTGTAAATTTTCAACAAAACAAATTGTAACATAAAGCCTTATACTGTATTATCAATATTTTCAATAATATCACAATTGGATAAAATCTTATTGTCCTTGTACCCAAGTACGACATGCCCAACTCTCTTCATCTCTATATGATCTGAATATTGAATACTTTGGAATTCTACATTTGTTCTAGTTTTAAGCCAAATTTAATTAAAAATCTTTTACGGTTCTTGGATTGCATGACACGATTTTATGCTTATTTATTTTTTAGATTTTGAAGTTGTTGCTTGTGTCGTCAGTCAATCAACACACTTTGTTATCAAGGATACCGGTAACCATTTTTCTTAGTATTACCAAAATCTGAAAATGAAACAAACCTAAAAACAGAATCAACTGCTGGTATTTTAAAATTCATCATGCAATGTCTATTTTTAAAAAAAAAAATATCTTTTACCAAACCATTAAATCTACCGGACCATTTAATTGTTTTAATAATTTAACTTCATTTACTTTTAATTAAATAATAATATTTAATTTTTAATTTTAATTTTTACTAATAATAAAAAATCTGGTATTTATCAATTTAATTGTTAGATTGTGATCAGGTTTATATTGGAAAGACGAAACGTCATTTGGAAACCAAATGAAAAGAACATTTTTCCTAACATTAAGTATAAACAAACTGATAAATCGGCCGTAGCATATCATTTTTGGTCATTTAGCCGTGAAATAAATCCTGGGTCCGCCTCGGTAGCGTAGATGGTAGCGCTTCTGCCTCACGTTCAAGAGGTCCCGAGTTCGAATCTCGGTCATGGTGAGTTACCTGGATAAGGTTTGTCTAGGGTTTTCCCTTATCCTGATAGACGAATGTCGGGTAACTCTAAGCTCCATGGACCCTGGGCACATTTGAGCATCATTTCACCAATTTCATTCATCGTTCGATATGATATAACGGAGCACGTAAATTGCAACAAAAAATAATAATCAATCCTGACTACTTTGACTCAAAATTATATTATTTAATGTATATCTGCAAAATACATAGAACTGAATAATACATAAAGTAGGGTCCAACCATATGTCTCTCCTGTTATTATAATGCAACTGCAATCACTAATCGCTAACCTTAGTCTTTTTATGAACTCTCATACTGTACAATTTTCTAGTATGGCTTATCTGTACCTGGTATAATCTTTGTCATGCCACTTGTCTATGTTGACACACAATGTATTGCCATGACTATGTCACTTTAATAGACGAATATGCAATTCAGTAACAAGTTGTTCTAACTTCACAAGATTGTGCAGAACAAATTAACAATAATATATGGATATCGGGAATGCTGTAACATTTTATAACAGTGCAAGATCATGCACCTCAATACTTTATTGTTTGTATACTCACCTAGTTTGTGCATGGTAATACTCGACCAGATGCTGCAGAAGCTCAATATCTTTCTTGGTTTTAATTTCATTTACCTTTATCAGGTACTGCGAGATAAGATTAAAAAACAGTTTAGATATCTGCACTGTTACAGCCAGTGTTTTGTACTTGTAATGCTTTAAAATAAGGTAATACACAAACAAACATGCTGATAAGACTAAGTAACTTCCCATCCAGTTTATGTTTAGTCTTGAAGCACAATAAATAAGAAGGGACCCTGGGACTGAGTTTTGAATTTTCTATATTTCTAAAGCTAGGAAATTCATACTTTGCACATTTAATGGCCTTAATATTATAAACTTCCACACAAAGTTTTAGCATTATCTGTTGCATAGTTTAGAAGGAATTAATTATTTAATATGTTCACAATGCAAAATTATGGCAATATTCCAATTATTTGAGCGGAATCAAAAATTAAAATATTGCAACACTTTAATTATTTTATTAACTGTAATTGCATTACAAACACCTTCAGTCTCTAGTAAGAAGAAAGAATTATTACTTTTAAGACAATTTTTTTGCATTACTGTGTCTGGAAATTAAATTTGGTAGCTTTTTTTGGTGTTTCTTATTTTCTTTTAGGATGAAGATGTTTTCAGATTTTAAATCCAGAGATTGAGTTAGAAGTGACACAAATGGAGTACATGCTGCAAAAAATTCAAGAGCGTAGCACAAAAATTAGTACAGCTGGAACAGATAGTGTGTTACAAAATGTAAAGTTGAGAAAAATCATTTTTTCTACAGACATGCATCAAAATTATGATTCAGGTTATCTGACTGACCTAGGATTACCCTGCTGTATATGTCACACCTTCCCTCTTTTGTATGGTAGTCTCTCTCCTTAATTTCACAACTTATCCCTTGCGGTGAGCTGCTTTCTTTCTCTGTGATGAAGCTCGTGCACTGTCATAAACCCGACGGTTGTCAAAAATTAGTACAGCTGGAACAGATAGTGTATTAAAAAATGTAAAGTTGAGAAAAATTATTTTTTCTTTAGACATGCATCAAAATTATGATTCAGGTTATCTGACTGACCTAGGACTGCCCTGCTGCATATGTCACACCTTCCCTCTTTTGTATGGCAGTCTCTCTCCTTAATTTCACAACTTTTCCCCTGCGGCGAGCTGCTTTCTTTCTCTGTGATGAAGCTCATGCACTGTCATAAACTCGACGGTTGTCGCGTCTCTTCAAAAGTTTTTCCTGCACTGAAGACACTGTGTTGGTGTTTATTGCAGACTTCAATTCTTCTATTAAAGAACATCCCATATTGAATTCTGCAATTGCATTAGCTGCTGCAATTTCTACACGATGGCGCGACACAAAAGTAATTTTGGGGCACTTTCTCCAGATCATTGCATGTAAAGATTCATTTTGATTTTGTGTAGCTCCACACACACACCGGGATAAGAGTTCATCAGAGGCTAATCTCTGGTACACTGGAAATATTTTGCACTCTATCTGTTCAGTAAGTTTTACTGGCATTTTACTGTGGCTTTGAGGTGACTTACCTTGGGCAATGCTTCTGTTATAAAAACACCATGATGTGAGACCTTGAGGACACTTAGTATGCTGAGGGTTTGCATCTGTTGACACATAGTGGCTGAGGGTTGCATATATTGCCTGCTTCATTTTAGGGCCATTGGGAATATTCTGGACTATTGCTTGTCTATAGTAATTGGTTAGCTTTGTAACTGTCACATTGGCAAGTGTACCAATACCTCGCACTCCTAGCCTTACCCCCTTCTTCTTCCAGGGTTCCACCATTTGTCGTAGTCCACTGCCCATTCGTTTTGCAACATGGTTGACACATTCTTATTTATTTAGTTTAACTGTACTGCCATATACATTTTCACTTACCAAATGATTAAATGTGTTAGAGTCTCCATCTGACAGTAAAGTTGTATTGCACATCAAGCACTCTGAAACAGACCTGTTCTTCTGTGTGTCTACTGCAAAGACCTCCATTGCTGTGGATGAACCTTCATAGTTCTTATTGCACTCACCACTGGATTTATGTCCCTCTAACCAAATAAGGAATTCAGGTGTATCATCTCCTAATTCTGAAGCTGTTACCACACACATCTGACAGTATTTAAAAACTACCATGTAATCTATCACCAATCCTGTCATAATATCTATGACAATAACAATATTATTATTGGATGCAAACCCTCGCTTGTGCCATGAACCATCATCTGTTACTGCAATATCAATTACAGCAGTGTCATCTAAATCTGGATCACTATTTACAGATTTATGAGCCCTTCTGACAATTTGTCTGGACTGAAGCAAAGCATTTTCTTTTAGTTTGTTGCTATGTTCAGCCACTGCTTTCATGTGCTTAGTGAATGTTTTAGAATCCATGCCAGACATACCCACTGCAGAGCAAAACTTTTCTAAACCATTATGACCAACATGCAAACCCAGAAAGGCATCAGCAGCTTTTCTATTTACCTCAAAGGAAGGTCATTCTGATTGAGAGTTTTCTAATCTAGGGCTGGGGTAAGATTTCCCTGGACTAAAACCACATACAGTGCACTTTAAAACTAATTTGACAGCAAAACCATGTTTTTCTCTAAACTGCACTGTAAGTGAAGCTTTACCATATTCTCCACACTGTACAGTACTCATGAGCTGATTTAATGAACTGGAATGAACTAAAATATATTCACAATTTAAATTTCACCACCTCTGTTATTTACACTAGCAGTTTCATTTAAATTACTGGCAGTATTTGCACTATTTACACTAATTGTACTGTTTGCTCTCAGCTCATGAAATCTTGAAAACTTTTCTTCAGTTTTAGTAATATTTATAACCTTATCAATACATGCATCAGGACAATCCATTTGTGTATCTGGTGATTTTTGTTCATGATTTTTGTTCCACCTTGCTCTACCAGCTTTCTTCTTACTATTTCTGCCCAAAGGCTTTCGCCAACGAGAAGATACAGCATGCATTTTTCAGTTTAAAGGATACACTACACCTTGCACTTGAAATGTAACACAAAACTTGAGAAAAAACTATTTTACCAAGATAATAATAAAGATAAACAAATAGCACCTGCTCTCATATGGAAGACACCATGAGGTTAGCATAGGAAGTCAAAGCAATAACGAACCTGCAAACATAGATAACTTTATCAACTACACAATACAACAGTTACATATATAATGAAATCCATTGTCAGATTTACATCAAATAATAGTAAAATAATGCTTAAGTACATTTTATTGGAGGTATGATTGAATATTTTACCTGATCACCAATTTTATGTTGGATACGTAGTAATAACTCACTGCCATCTCACCAGATAGCGGCAAAAAGCAGCCCTGTACTAAGTTTGAACTGTATTTGATCAAACTGAGCGCAAAGAACGGTTAAAAAGCCATTAAGTTCGATGAAAACTAACCATTAGCGTGGTTAAGCGTGAAAGGGGCTCTTAAATGCCAAATGCACGTGTCATTTAAATCCAGCGTTGAACGTATAAAAACGGCGGAATCTAAAAAATCTCGGTGTTAACCGATGACTAAAGCTTTAGGGAATATTTATATGTTAAAACCTAAATTAGCCAATTTTTCGGTCATTTTTCAGTCCCAGGGTCCCAAATAAGGTAATAGACAAACAAACATGCTGATAAGACTAAGTAACTTCCTATCAAGTTTATGTTTAGTCTTGAAGGTCAATACCTAAGAATTTAAAATTAAGCAATATTAATTGTTCTTTCACACCAGTTGTGAAAGCCAACGTTTAAAAAGTCGCTGTCTGGAAGATCCGTGGTTCAAATCCCGGCTATGACATTGACTCTACCTAAACAAACTTAAAATTAGGGATTTACATACAGTAGAAGTCCGAAATAGGGCAGTCCAAAATACTCCCCATAGGAGCGGAGGGGGTATGGGAAACCATCCCCTTCAGTTGCCATGGTGCGCGCTGCGGACCCCGAGCACTTGTGGTACCTCTGACGTTAGTAGAGAAGCCTCGCGTCGAAAGTTCCAGCCCCTCCCGTGTAGGAGCAGTTCGTATTGGGTAGCCCTGATACAGATGGGAGACTGGGTACCTCCGACCAGGCTCCGGTCACCCGAAGGGGGCGGTAGGTCGCCTAAGGAGTCCCGGGTGCTTGCCTGCAGAGCGAGTAGTTGGTGTGCTACATCACCGGCGGCCCCACCGAGGTTATTCGGTAGTCTTCCCTGCGGGGTTGACGCGCGTCAGTGGCTTATCCACAACCACCCTGTGGAGTCACAGGGTGTGCATCACCGAAATGTACTGTACTTTAAACAAACAGGCTGCAGAAGACTAATAAGAGGAAAATACAATCTGGTATTATTAGGAACAAGGTTACAGATTAAGCAGCCAGGATGACTTGTTAAGTCCGAAATACCGCGGATTTGGATTTAATGCTGGGGAAAGTATGTAAGTATGAAATTACAAAGCATTATATAAATTTCTTTGCATCTAATTTTTACTTTTGAAAACTGAGTTTATAAATGCCTTCAAAGAGCGGTTCTGAAGTACAATTTTTGCCGTCATCACAACCCTAGCATTGACCTTGGCCATTTTATTGCTCTAACGGGACATGGAAACAGCAGCTTTCCTGTAAGGGCTAAAACATCTGTCTCTGCGGGAATTCTAAAACCTAGGAAAGTTAAAATATTATTTCAGTCTCAATCGCGTCTTCTGAGTGTACAGTCACGTGTTGAGAATACTAATAGTGTAAAGTGCGATCGATTTCAAGACTGGAATACAGTCCCAGCATTAATGGAGAGTAATTGTCTTTAAAATTTCTGTGCTTTATATTACATACATTTTTAAATACTGAGCAACTGTAATTTATTATTGTGCGAATGTTTCCTTACACCTCCGCGGGATTGGCTTTTCTCACATTTAAGCTCGCCTTTCTATATACCTCGGAATCTTTATAACACAGGAATAAAGCATGCCCTCAGCAACCGTGTTATTTCGGGCTTCTACTGTATTCTAATTGTTATAATACAAGTGAAAAAACTTTGTCCTCATTGATCAAGAAGTGTAGTTTTATCTATAAGAGCTTAAAAAGTAAGGTTATTTTGTAAATCCTGAAGCTACTGACAATTAAGTAATACAAATATTACAATAAAATATAATCAGGGACAAAGCATGGTATGATGATTATAGAAGTGCTAACTGTGTACAGAATCCTGTACCGTGGCATAACGGACTAAGGCAGCATGCCTCGGTCCCTGGTCACGGAAAGCGGCCCGGGTTCGATCCCACCCATGGGGTGCGGATTTTCGGTCCCGGGTATAGGACCGGTGCCCACTCAGCATCGTGAGGAAAACTGAGGAGCTTACAATAATTAAGTAGCCTTGGTCACGGAAACCAACATTCTGGCTGGGGGATGCCGAGATGCTGATTGCATCTCCTTCCCTATAAGTTGGATGATCGCCCACCTCTGCAATGCATCAGTGGGCGTGAGGCCAGTAGTCAGGTTGGTAGACCTTGGCCCTCTTAGGGCTGTTGCGGCAGTGGTAAACTTTTTAACTTTTTTAACTGTATACAGGCTAAAAGTTTTGAAACCCAAGTTCACGTGTTGCAGAGATATAGGAGCCGCTTCCATAAGCATCACGTCATGCTTCGTTACTGGATACAATAATATGACACAAATGATGCAATGAATGGATTGTGAAACTAGTCCTGAAGAATTTATAATTTTTCAAACAGATATGTAAAGTGTCACAATATTATTATGTTTTATTTTAGTAAAGTAAGGCTAACCTTTAAAAATGTTAACTAGCAATGTTATAAACTAAAAACCAATCGCATTGCATTACAGAAACATATTTACACTGTATAATATTTGTTACACTTAGATATATTAAATAAATTTAAATGAGATAAATAGTTGTGAATATTTAAGCATATGGTGTAACTATTTAAATCAGAGGCAGACAGCTTCGAGAATTGTGACGCATTTCAGCTAGGAGCAAGGCCTGCAGTGCATGTGACGTCAGGCAAGAGCCGTATAGTACCAAGTTGCCTATATAAATGTCGCTGTGAGTACAGAATATGAGGGTTCAGTCAAGTGTAGTGCACTCGATGGCAACAATGTAGCTGCCACATACCTAATGGAACAGTCAAATTTACAATGTGACTATTTATTGAAGGACAAATAGACACACAAGGAACAGTTGGCTGATTTTTACAGGAATGTCCCCCAAACCAGATTTCCGATTTTGTATTCACTTGCCGCACGGATATTGTGTATGTTTGGCTCGACATATGTGGGCGAACAATTTTTTTTTCTATTATGAAATTAGCTAAATTCAACCCCCGAACTACCTTGTCGGATCACAATCTAACATGCAGCCTTCGATTAAAAATTTGCGAGACATCACATCCTGATATTGATAAACTAGTTAAAGAACAACGAAACAGAATGTGTCGGAAAATTACCAGTTAAATATGTTCTAAGTGGGTCTCCTTTAATTTGCAGAGAAAATTACTTTATTTTTTATTTTATTTACTTTATAATATGCCTGACATTTAGATAGACTACGAATTGAAGCTTTATATATATATATTCTCATAAAATGTGATTGTTTATAAACTGTGACAATTGTGTAATTAAGGCAGTCAGCATTATTATTACAACACCTAAGATCTAAGTCGTACATATTAGTAATACGCGATATGTTTCCTGTCTTTCCTGCGCTGCCAGAACCCCAGCACATAAAACTGTTTCCTTCCTCTTGGGCAGCAGTAATCAGCGCGCTGACGTCACACGCTAACCTGCCTTTCGTTCAGGGGTGTATCTGACGGTTAGAGCAGACTGAGCTGACGTCACACCGCCACTACCTGTCTTCCACTGATTTAAATTCTCTTTAACATATAAGAGGCAATTCAGCACAGGTAAGAAAAATAAAAAAATAAAAGTCAATAAAAAGTGGTTTATAGTGGTGTTTACAAAATCTGCAAAAAGAAAAAATAATAACATAATTAAGATAAGAATAAATTTCAGCACAACAGACCTTCATTAGCATAGTCTTAGAAACAAAACATAAAGTTCTTAGCAAAAATAGACCTGTTTTAATTTTTAGAGCAGATTCTTTCAAGGTCCCCTGAAGGGTTGGGGCAGAATACCTCAAAAATGAACAGGTGGTTAAATATGAAACTTGGATAAGTATAACATCTTCAAATCATGTGACATGCATAAATATTTTCAATAAAATTCTCTTGACCGACTACCCTTTATATGAAACATTTTTTTAATTTTGATTTTCTCAAAACCAGAATGACAGTCTTGATTAATGTTCATGTGCATAATATATTTTCATGACAAAGAAAAGGTATATCTTGAGTTTTCTGGGAATTCGCTGAGACGTTCTCCCCATTTTGTATAACCAGTACACCTTTAGAGGTAGACAAAGTCTCACTATGTAAGAACTGTAGTAAGATAGCTCGTTAAAACGTAAAATTTAAGTCATTATATATTATTTAAACGGTGTATAATTCAGACACGATAGAGACGTAAAAAGATATTCAAATGACTTCTTTTAATGTCAGATAAACCTTTGGATGGCAACCATCAGAATTGTCCAAAATGAACTAGAGGAACAATATTTTTAGTGATAATATGGAAATTCCCACTTCTGAGTAGGACAGTGTATAAACCTCACACATCTGTAGCTGAAACACTCTTCTCTCTATTTCCATCTCATCAGCTATTTCTGCTGACGTCACTTCTGTACGGATGAGCCCTGCTTCCTTTGCTTGCTGCTTCTTCTCTATCTTGACATACTTTGCCTCGTAGTCCTTCCACGCTTTGTCAAAAGGTCGCTTGAAATCTCCCTTCACTCTCCGCAGGTCGCCCTTCAGCAGGTTATCCAGTGGGAACATGACGATGTTAAGAATATTCAAAATCTGTAAAAGGTCATCTCATTTTAGAAACTCTATGTAAAATCTAGGATCAGAAATTTTATTTTCAAATATTCCTTTTATTTTTTATTTTATTTATTTATTTTGTGTTTGCATTTATGCACTGAAAAAGTCCATAATATGCACTTTATTCAACAATTTCGGTCATTATTGAATATACAAATAACATAACAAGGCACTTGGAAAACAATGAAGAAACTGCAACATTATTATTTAAACTTACTAAAGCGTTCGACGGTGTAGTTCGCAGTATACTACTAAATAAATTAGAAGCATATGGAATTCAGGGCTTAGCTAAAGATATAATTTGTTCGTATCTTATTGGCAGAATACAAGCAACACAAATATACCATAAACAAGGAAATTTAACAATAAAAAATACATCCAGTTTTGAAACTCTTAATTACAGTGTTCCACAAGGTTCTGTGATGGGTCCTCTCTTATTTATGCTGTACCTGAATTACACATATAACAATGGACAAAGTAGAGCAATATCGCATGCAGATGACACGACAACTGTATGCTGGAGCACCTCAAATCCAGAATTACTTAACATAAACTATTGAATCACTCTTTAATTATCTTGGGAAAATAATTTGAAATGTAACATATCTAAAACAATTAAATAATGAACAGGACTCTATAATATTATCAGATTACAACATACATGTTACAAATAAACATAAATTTCTGGGCATTATAATAGTTCAAAAACTTACATGGTCGAAACATATTCGGTACATCTGTGGGAAAATCAGTAAGTCATTGTACTTGCTCCGGCACCTTTTTAATCTACTAGGAGAAAGAGCATTAAAAATTATCTACTATGGTGTCATATTTCCTTATCTAGTATATGGAATTGAAATTTGGGGGTGTAGTACAAAATAAAATATGGAAAGATTGCTAAAATTACAAAAGAAAGCAGTTAGAATAATGTATCATCTAAACTATAGGGATTCTTGTAGGCAGTACGTCAGGGAAAAACAATTTTTACAGTATTTTCATTATATGCATATAGGATAATAATTTGTGGATTGGGAAAGGATATTTTGAGAATTCGGGATATGGATAATTATAACACACGACACAACACGACAGGGTTTTCGAATAAATAGTAGTATTAGCTATCCTACCACAATTGCACTCATTTTATACAATAAACTGCCAAATTCTGTTAAGCAAGCTAAGTCAGAACACACTTTTAAGAAAGGAGCTTAAGATTTACCTAATAAATAACGCATTGTACACGATTGATGAATTGTAATTCTATTGGCATTTATATTTTAAGTGGAATATATTGTGACTTTGTGGGTTCGAGAAATTAAAGGTCCAGCTTACAAACACCAAAAATTGCACTTTATTTCTACAAAAACACAATTACGTCACATACACATACAACTTGCAAGGTCATTGACCACAAAACCAGCTCACACAGCTGTTCACGTGCACGTTTCCAATAACCGACTGACTGACTCCCTGTGGCGGGCGGGCTAACTTTTTATAGATTACTCACTATCCGGAATGTTCTCAAACAATCAAGACGGCGCTAGAAGAAAGACGAACTCTCTCGAAATCCGTCTCCTTCTCCCCACCGTTTCGTCGAGCTTTTATCTCGCCACTGCACTGCCAGTCTCTTTGAATGCTTCGCCGCGCCACCTCTCGAATCAACAATGCATTCGCGAAAATATGTAAATATTGTAATTGTAACTGACAATGTCAGAAACTGCTTTGCAGTCTATTGAAAATAAATGCATCGTCGTCGTCATCATCATCATCGTCATTATTAAATATGCCCATATGAAAGGAATAACTTGAGCTTTTTACTGGAGAAGGATTTTAAACATGCAGGAATATTTTTGGAACTGCCTTTCTAAAATTATTCGCTGTTGGATAATTTTAAATGCCTCCCTTTGTGTAAATCAATAGGCTATATTATTAAAAATGGTAAGTGATACTAAATAATAACATTTAAATTAAATTAAAATTTATACGGTAGGATTTCAATTTCAATTTAAATTCCTTATTCATCCAATTTAACATATGCATGTTGTGGATCCGTCCAGTATTTTAAACATTTAACTATCATATTGTGAGAGTTAACAATAGTAATTAAAAATTATATTGCATATGTAGATTAAATTTATATATTGTTAAATACAAGTGTATACTTCAGTAATGCAAAAACACATCAGTTGAGTAATAACATTTTTCATTAAAATTGCTTGAGACGTTTTCTGAAGCGCGGAAAGGAATTTATATATTTTATTTCAATAGGTAATTTGTTTTAAAATTTAATGCCTCTATAGTAGAAACTATTTTCAAACAACTTTTGCTATGTGGGGTTATATATAATTTTGCTTTATCTCTTTTGTTATGACAGTGAATTTCAGAATTTACGGTAAAATTCTCGATACGTGTTTGCATTAATTCAATTGTTTCATATAAATATATACAGGGTAATGGTAAAATGTTTAGCTCTTTAAAGAATGGTTTGCAGCTGTCAACGGAAGGTAAATTGAGAATAATTGTAATGACGCTTTCTTGTAATTTTAATAGCTCCACTACTATTTCCCCACAAGGATATTCCGTACGAAATTAATGAGTGAAATTTGGAGAAATACATGACCCTAAAAGCATTTTTACTCACCGAATGTTTCAGTATGTTATTTGTAAGCAGATTCTTCCCAGTTTTCTAATTAATGCATTAATATGAGGTTGAAATGAGATTTTCATCAATAAATATTCCTAAAAATGTTGATTTGTTTGAATATATTACATTTGTTACTTTTAGCTGTATAGTGGAAAAATTTAATGTTTTGTTGTTTATGTGATGAAATTCTATAGCTAAACACTTCTCCTTATTTATACATAGACTATTTTTTAAACCAGGAAAATGTGTGTAATTGGCTGCATTAATTTTTATTTTTAAAGCGTCATAACTTTTCCCTGATGTTAATATGCTGGTATCATCTGAAAATAATAAGTATTTAATACTGTTATTTTAATTATCAACAAGATCATTTATATGTAAAAGAAACAGAGAAACCATTATAATAATCTATTTTCACTGCTTGTGTTCTGTTTTTCAGAAACAGAACCAGTTTTGAGCTACACCTCTTGTGCCATAGTTATTTAGTTTACGAATTAGAATTGTGTGATTGACGAGGTCGAATGCCTTTAATAGATCAAAGATAATCACCATACTTGGAACTAAATTCCCTGAACTCTTTGAAAAGCCACATTCATGACACGAGCGAATCACTGCAACCAGATAATGCAGTTATTTACCAATGTGATATGCACTTTTTGCAGCACAGTGAATGAGCTACCATCAATTTTGCCAACTTTCAAGAATAACTCAATGACCTACACTATTCAGGTGTTCGGAACACGTTACTTTATATTCATTCCGTACTAACAAACGAACTAAAACTGTAGAGAAATGCTACTAACAGTAAGATGACATTTAAAATACAAAAGAAAGCATTGTTGCCCGCCTTGGTAGCGTAGATGGCAGCATGTCTACCTCACGTTCAAGAGGTTCCGAGTTCGAATATTGGTGAGGGTGAGTTACCTGGATAAGCTTTTTACGGGGTTTTCCCTTATCCTTAAAGACGAATGTCGGGTATCCAAGCTCCATGGACCCTGGGCGCATTTGAGCATCATTTCACCCATTTCATTCACCGTCCGATATGACTTAAAAAGTTGAAGGACGTAAGTCTTAAAAAAAGGATTGTTCGTGTTACAAAACGAAAGCTGCAGAAATCATTTCAGCAATTTTAGTATCTTGACCCTACCAAGTTTAATATGAAACCATTCTTAATTTATATGAAGACTAATAAAGCAAATTAATAAAAAAATGCTGAAATACACACTCATGACACACGCATTAGACATCTCCATGCTGTTAGAGACTTTTGTCAAATATATTGGTTTAAAATTATATAAAAACCTTCCAAGTCAGTTAAAAGACATACCCTCAT
This sequence comes from Mantis religiosa, assembly GCA_030765055.1. Taxonomy (NCBI): domain Eukaryota; kingdom Metazoa; phylum Arthropoda; class Insecta; order Mantodea; family Mantidae; genus Mantis; species Mantis religiosa. The sequence continues at coordinate 235,597,024 of CM060950.1, forward strand.
AAATAGGTTTAAGGCAGCACCGCACAAATTCTTTATAAAAAGTCAGTTTTACTCAGTCAATTAATATTCTGAATATAATTCAGGTAAAGTGTAAATGTATCTCTTGCGTGCACTTCACTAAACTAATATATTCTATAGAGTCAACATGACAAATTCAATGACATGGCCGGGATTGGAACCACGGATCTTCTGGTTTCCCTCTAACCCATTGAGCTACCATATCCAAAGTGCCGTCCTGACATTAAAAACTCCGTTTGACCCGTATATTTCTCCGGTAGACCAATAGAGGCTCTCGTATTTAAGATACATCGTTTGTGGTGACTTACTATCGTAAGTAATTGAGTCCCAGCCTTCATCATTTAACTGTTATGATTTTAGTTAATTGATGGAAATTGATAATTTCTTTACACAAGCCGTATACGCTAATTTTTTGATAGATAGATTTAACATGAAAAATTAAGTTAGCTACAATAATAAGAGTTAAATGATGATGCCTGGGACTCAAGTACTTACGATAATAAGTCACCACAAACGGTGTATCTCGAATGCGAGAGCCCCTAGTGGTTTACCGGGGAAATATACGGGTCAAATGGAGAATTTAATGTCAGGACGGCACGTTGGCCATGGTAGCTCAATGGGTTAGAGCGACTGGACGGAAACCAGGAGATCCGTGCTTCAAATCCCGGCCATGGCATTGAATTTTTCATGTTGACTCTATCAAAAAAATACCGTATATGCGGCTAGTGCGAGGAAATGTTTAATTTCCATCAATTAACTAAATTATTTTCTATTCTTATTCTTTGTTCATATGACTGGGAATTCAAGATTCATCAACGAAGAAGGATCTTGAAAATTCCTGAAGTGCAATACTAGTGTCAGTGTCTCTCTCTCTCTCTCTCTCTCTCTCTCTCTCTCTCTCTCTATATATATATATATATATATATATATATATATATAAGTTATGATAAATGGTTGCATACTGTCGCCGACTGCATTTGTTGCGAGGAGGCGTGGCCGAGGTGCACAAACAGATAGTGCATAGCGGAAGTAAGGGACAGATAGTGCAGCGTGGAGATAAAAGCTTACCGAAAAAGATAAAGAGACAGATAGCTGACTGGAAGTTTCAATTTCTTGTTTGTTACAGAGCATTCCAGAAACATATAGAAATATCAATGGACGTATAGAAAGAAAGCCGGACTCGCCAGCGGGCAGAATCGAATTGGTACTGAGAGTCGTCGGCGTGCAGCTGTGCTTGAAAGTGCACTCTTTGTTTGTGGTCAACGGCCTTGACGATTGTATTGTTGTATGTTACGTAATTCTGCTATGTAAGGGTTGACCAAAGTGTATTTCTACGGAAATAAAGAACATTTTGAGTTTCTGCAAATTGGACTTTTAATTCTATGAAGCCACAAAGTCCCAATAATTCTTCCAAGAGTAAACAGTAATTCATGTAAGCAAGTGGTAATCTTGATACTGTAAATATTTTATGGAAATAAATTTGAAATATTTTCCAATACTCTTCTAAATATTTTGATGATGTCTATAATTATGTAAGAATTCCATGGCTAATAAACTGAAGTGAATGTATCACTTGAGAAAACTATTTGTAGTCGAATTTTTGACACTTCGTCACTTACATTTCCACTATATTATTGAGGGACTATTTCGGAAGCCCTGCATCCATTTTCAAACTTTATTCAACTCAACTAGTCCCTCATAATACGAGGCGTGTCCGTAAAATAAGGTCTCCAGTTTCATTTAATATAGAAAACATGTTTATTGTCAATGAATGTTACATTGATGGAAAGGTGGCACTTACATATATTTTTCAACGTAATCACCATTGCGATCAATGCGCTTTTGCATGTGCTGTCGCAGGTTGTGTAAACCCTTGTCACAGCACTCTCCCACCAAGTAGTGTAGGTAGCGCTCGCTCAACCTCGTTTTCCAAATCATCGTCGTTCTGGAAATGTGTTCTACCCGGGTGTGACTTCAACTCAGGAAACAGATGATAAGCACTAGTTGCTAAGTCTAGACTGTAGGGAGGATGGGTGAGTGTGCCGTCCGAACTGGGCCAGGAGATCAGCCGTTGCATGTGCCGTATGGGGACGAGCGTTGTGGTGAAGGTAAATCACTCGCTTCGTCAGCATTCCCCTCCTTCGATTTTGAATAACACGTTGCAATTTTTTTAAAGTCTCACAGTAGCTAGCGGCGTTTGTTGTTTTACCGGTAAGCATAAACTCGCACAACAATACACCTTTTCTGTCCCAGAACACACTGGCCATCACTTTGCCGGCGGAAAATGTCTGTTTGAACTTTCGCGGCTTCGGCGAATTAGAATGCCGCCACTGACGAGAACGTTCTTTAGTTTATGGTGTTGTGTAGTGAACCCAGGTTTCATCGCCAGTGACAATTGAATCCAACAGTTCCTCGCCCTGTTCTGCATAGCGCTCCAGGAATCGGTGGGCCTTTTCAATACGCTGCCGTTTATGGTCTTCGGTGAGCATTTTGGGGACCCACCTCGTACACACCTTACGATAATGCAAATGTTCGGTCAAAATCTTGTCAATCGTAGTATTACTGACCTCAGGGATAAGTTCGCACAAGTTGCGAACTGTTACACGCCGATCTATAAGCACTTCTTGTTCCACTTTTGCAATTGTTTCGGCTGAAACCGAAGGCCGACCAGAACGCTGTTCGTCATGGACGTCTGTACACTCTCTGACCCACTTTCGCGCGTTTTTGACGTGCATACCCTGTGGCCGATATACTTCGCATAACTGGCGATGAATTTCAGCGGGGGGTAGTGCCCTTGGCACTCAAAAGCGGCTCAGTGCACCCAACTTGCACTTGGCGGCGGAAGTGATAGGAAGCTCCATCGCAAACGGCTTCCCAGTTATGACTAATGGTAGCAACGGGTTCTTTGTGGTGGGGATCCGAAAGGGTGAAACCAAGCTAAACGCCAGTGTTGCCAGATCTCGCGTAATAGCGCTCCTCAACGCTCCAGCGCCTTGGAGACAATATTTTATGGACACGCCTCGTATAAACAGGCAAGTAATGAAATTAAAAAAAAAACAGACTACAAATAGTTTTTTCAATTAATTTTGACATCACTGTTACTAAATTCCTCCAAGCACGCATGACTGAATTTATGGCATTTCAAAATTAAATATTAAGATAAAATGAATAAAATATGATGGTTACTGAACGGTTTTAGCAACTGTCGCAAATAGTTTTCAATTGAGCTGGAACTTTTACATGTGATCTCCATTATGGTGAATACACTTGTACATCCATTCAAACTATTTTGAAAATGTATGTGACCAAGGTTCTTTTGGGAGGTCATTCAAGCCTCCATGTAAGTCCATTGGTCAGTCCATAAGTCCATTCTAAATTATGTAAACTACTTGTGGAAACACCAAGGAGATCACCAGTTTCTCTGTCAATGTTTTTATAGACTATTTGGGGTTTCTTTCTTTAAGCACCGCGTAACAATGCGCGATCACTCGCCCCTCGCCACTTTTTAAAGGTTTGCCTTGATTGTGTTTTATTTCGGCTAAAGCACCGGCATAATCTGTGATGTACAGGAACTGCAGTGTTAAATATAAGAAGCAACTCCACACTATAAACAATAACATCTTAATCAGCATTCAACTCGATACATACCTCGTCGTGAGAGAGCTGCCTGCTATAGGAATGGAAAAATATTATATAATAGCAGTGGCTATTAGTAACTGTTAAATAAAATGCATCTTAATTTAACATAAGTTAATAGTGTGTATAATTTCATGTGTCTTCTAAGCTGTATATAGTGCGGGGCTATTACGTTTATAAAAATTGAAACATTTGCATACTCTTATCTCTCCAAAATCATCTCGCACAGAGCAGTGGTGAGAAAACTAATTACAGTACTGTACTTAAAGGAGGGGTTTATCGTACGCAAGCAAATAAAAGAAAACGCCCATTTACTTCGCTAAACCAATCAATAGCTTAACCGTTTTGTCTCTGTCTCTCTTCCCGCCCACATGTTTACAGCAGGATTAAATTAGGATGAGACAGATTATAGCTTCGTCCCTTTTTAGAGTCTGTTTAGTTAACTCATGTGCACGTTCGTCATTTCACGAACCCTTATAATCGTTTTACAACCCCGGCCCTCCTTCTCGCAGTCCGTTCTGCAAGATTGCAACCTTTCACCATACGTCATGGGTATCCTATAAGGTTTCGTCTAAATACATTATCTTATGTCCATTACTGCAAAACTTCCTTAGTTTTGACAAATATATATCGCCAGGTTACAATTCTACTGGATTCCATAATAACCCTTAACTTATTCAAAATGAGGTATTTGAAGCCCAGCTCCTTTAGGAGGCCGCGCAAAAGTGCAGTGCCCATAAGGAACATCACAAATTTCTTGCGGGTGTGCAACCAATTCGTCTAAGGTGGGCGCTCTCCCTTTTGCATAGAATCTATAAATTTCTCGGCGAATTAAATCGCATGTGAAATTATCTACGATACTTTAGAGATTTATTTTTACACTTGATTGGCGTCTTTGCTATTCCTTTCGTCACAATATTTCTTACTGTATTTCTGTGAATACTCAGAATTTATCATCAGGTTCCTTGCACGACCACTTACCAAGATTAACTTTCAGCAAATATTTATGTGTTCAAAACAAACGCTTGCATTTGCTTAGAAACAGTTCCGGTTATAACTTTGTTTTTTAAGTCTTTTCCAGTAACATAACTCGGCCAAGCAACATTTTCCAATTTATTCACACTATTGTCATCACTTTGATTATTTTCATTTGACTGAAAACTATCAAATACTTCATTTGCATTTACCACTGCATTTCCCTCCCACGGTCTCCACATCGTGACACAAAACGAATTTCTGCACGTAATGAAACAGATCAACTGGAAGTTGGAACTTTGGCAACTGAGACTCCACGTGGAGTAACCATGCGACTGTCACTTCGAGACAATAAGGGTTGCTATTGGTCCCCAACGTCAGTGTTCCATTTCTGAAGTGTGGAGATAGATTTATGACGGTCATTAGTGGGCGGTAGGGTGAGTTTCCTTTGAGGGGCAAACTGCACTCACGTTCACTAAACAGACTTTGCTCTCACGTTGTTGCCAATTTCTCAGAGAGTGTTATTGGAGTTCAAACTTAATGTAGCTACGGGGCGGCCTGTTAACCTACCCCTGAGCGTTATTCTTATTGTACTGTTACCTTCTTTTCACTCTGATCTGTAAAGCATTGTACTGCTGATCGATCAATAAAAAGTTATTAAAAATAAGTTATTGCAACTTGCTAATAAAATGCTATAAATTATTATTTGCAGCGTTGAACACACTGTCTTATGCAGAATATTTTCTCTGTCAGATCATGTCACTTTTACAGTCGGCTCAAAATTTAAAAAAAAAAAAATCTTGTTTTTCGGTTAAAGTCAGATATTTGTAATTTATACGTTCATCATGCGGTAGTTATAACGCTTACCGCTATAATACTACAACAATGTTTTCTTAGATAGAGAAGACTATTGTGCTCCTACCTGCCAAAGTTTGAATCTCCAGCTTAAACCAGACAAGTGTTATAATTTTTTACATTAAGTAATTACGGAAAAATTTATATATACCCATTAGAAAATGTAGGCAGCGAGAAACGTTTTTGTTATGGGGTTTACATCGGTAGACAAAGCAAGAGAAATGTAAAGAAGGGTTCAAGGCAATTTTTAAAAGAAACAGCAATCCTTTAACTTCTTGCATTCGTCGTATGTGTCAAAAACAAACAAAAAACGGCGCCTTGCAAGGCAGACACCATCCCGGTAATGTGATGCAGTAAAAGTGAGTACTTTTGCAAGAGGAGCTCCTATGACTATGTTTATAGCGTGTGAAAGGTTGTGAAGTATTACGTGAAGCTATTTAACACTTTTACAAATACTTATAGTTAAGGAAGGGGAAGCTAAGAGGAAACGAAATATTGGTAAGCTAAGAGGTAAGGACCGCATGTTAATATTGAATGTCTGTGTTATTTTTCAAGTAAAAGTAATATCGGTAAGGCAGTGAAAGTAACAGCTAAGGCTACCGGGTGCTTAGAAACGTAAGTATGGAGAATAAAGAAGGAACAAATGAAAGATCCCTTAAGAACTCTATAAAAAAGGAGCGGGGCAACAAATCAACGCTACGTTAAAGCAATATTATGCAATAGTGGAAAGCGGAGTGTTCATTCTTTGCTACTTGAAAACATTACACCCACGTTGAATCTAGTTTTGGCATGGGTAGACACTGATGACGACACCCTACCTAATTTCTCAAGGACCACTTTGAATCGGTTCCTACACTATTTGGGGTACGAATATGAAAGAAGGGGTAACAAGTGTATACTAATAGAAAGAGAAGATATCAGATTTGTCGTCGAGGCTAACGGACCACCAAATGGAAGGAATTGCACCCATATCAGATGACACAGAAGAAGCATAAAAGTAACATATATATTTAAAGCATATTTAAAACATTTATCATTGCATTGTAATTTTAAAAAATGTTTCTTTATTATCTTTACTAGGAAGAAGGACTACTTGAATTCTAATTATCGTTTAGACAATTTTCCACTAGCTAGGGTGAATTCCATCAGAGATTTAGGTGTTACCATAACCCAAGACTTATCTTTTACTTAAAAATTTGCAATTATAAATAATAACTCCCTCAAAACATTTGGTTTTGTATTCAGAAACTCCAGGGACTAAAATAATACTGAAGTTATATTAATATTATACAAAAGTCTTGTCGAAGTAACTCGGAATATGCCTCAGTTGTATGGTCACCTATGTTTAAATGTTATAGCGAACACCTGGAGAAAATTCAGAAAAGATTATATATTACAAAACCCTCGGCGTATTCACTTATAATCAGTGTATTCCTAGCCCGCCTCGGTAGCGTGGTGGTAGCATGTCTGCCTCACGTTCGAGAGGTCCCGAGTTCGAATCTCGGTCAGTTTGAGTTACCTGGATAACGTTTTTTCCGGGGTTTTCCCTTATCCTGATAGACGAATGTCGGGTAACTCTAAGCTCCATGGACCCCGGACTCATTTGAGCATCAGCTCACCAATTTCATCCATCGTCTGATATGACTTTACGTTGGAGGACGTGAATTACAAAAAAAGTGTATCCCATATATGCAACTGCTAAAGGAATTCAAAATAATGTCTCTCTCTCTCTCTCTCTCTCTCTCTCTCTCTCTCTCTCTCTCTCTCTCTCTCTCTCTCTCTCTCTTTCTGTTCGTAGAATACTTGTTGATCAATCATTCATTTATAAACTTTTGAGTGGCCTGGTATGTAGCAAAGAATTACTCAGTCAAGTCAATTTTAATGCCAGGATTGCAAATTTCAGAAACCGTCAATTGCTCCACTTTAGAACACCAAAAACGTCAACGCATAAAAATTCCCCTATATTGAGATTATATACCAAGTACAATGAACTTTCTTCTATAAGAACTGGATCATAGTTTCTCCTACAAGTAATTTAAGGAACACTTACATACAGGAAATAACGGTATCTGATTCGCAATTGTGTTATTTATGTTTTATGTTGAATGATAATACAGTTACCAATGTCTTGTCTTCGATTATATACATATATATATGTATATATATATATTTGTTTGTTTTAGTCTTAGTTTTTGTATTCTTGTTTTTTACTCTTTGTATCGCACTTAAATTTGTACGAGGGTTGTTCAATAAAGAATGATCATAATTTTTTACGGTCGTAATCTTTCGCACTAAAATTCTAACTTATTATATTCTGTTAGCTTAATGTGAAACAAAAACGCCGAAATAGTTTCATTGTTGGTACTCCTGGTTCCCACCTGTGAGAACCAGGTAAGTTCAGACATGTTCAGTATTGCCTACCGCTGCAATGGAGGTAACACGCGAGGAACAATATGGGGTTTGAAATTGTGCTTTCGTCTTAAAAAATCTTCAGTTGAGGTCTATACAATGTTACAGGAGTCCTATAGAGACCCTGTGCTTCCCTACAGCACAGTTCGAAGGTGGCTTAAAATGTTTAAATAGGGGAGACTATCAATTTCAATGGAAGGTGGACCCGGTGCTCCAGTTACTGCTCTTACGGAAGAAAACATCAACAGTGCTGCTGCCATTGTGAGAGAGGATCGACGAATTACCTTAAGATCACTTTCTGAAATACTGAACATTTCATTGGTTGCCACCCACACGTTTGTGACAGAGACACTACACATGAGACATGTTTTGTGCGCGATGGATTCCTAGACTGTTGATTCCCGAACAAAAGGACATTCGCATGCAGGGCTGCATGCAGTTAAAGTTGATGTTAGAGGAAGATCCGGAGTTTCTTTCAAACGTGATCACTGCTGATGAAACTTGACTACATCATTTGGACCCTGAGAGCAAACAGCAAAGCTCAGTGTAGAAATTTTCTTCATCCCCAAACCCCCTAAAAAGCAAAAGTGGTTGCTTCTGCTGGGAAGGTTATGGTCATCTCATTCTTTGATATTCATGAAGTGGTTTATCAGTATGTTGTACCTGCACACACACCAGTAATTGGACAATACTACAGGGATGTCCCGAAAATATTGCAAGTCCATATCAGGTGTAAAAGACCACAATTCCATGAAGCAGGCTGGATGCTGCACCACGATAATGCGCGACTGCATATTGCCAATATTGTTGCTGAATATCTTGCAAAAGTCAACGTGAAGTGCATCTCTCACCCTCCCTATAGTCCGGATTTAGCCCCATGTGACTTTTTTCTATTCCCTAGCTTTAAGAAACTCCTTCGTGGGAGGGATTATCCATCATCAGAAGCAGTGGTGAAGGCTGCGGAGGTGATTTTGAAGGATCTCTCAAATAATGGTCTCCAGCATGTTTTTGAAGACTGGCAGAAACGCTGGGACAAGTGTATTGCATTCAGGGGAGACTATTGTGAGAACGACTATCAAAATTATGAGGATGAGTAAAGATATGTTGTCGAAAAAGTTTTGATCATTCTTTATTGAACAGCTCTCGTATATTTTATCTGCAAAATCGTGTTTTGAACTACTGAAGTATCAAGTAAAAGGAGGAGTAAAAATTAAAATGCATGCACTCAAAAATTCAATCTTTTAAAATAGAATTTAATAGCAGTATAGATAGTTCCGTATTAATCATGTATCATGTACAATACAATATCAAACCGACAGACCGTCGCTGCCGTGGCCGATTGTACGATCACAACACCTGTACTGTCTTCTGAGAGTGAGACGCGCTATAGTATTACGCACAAGCTCTCTGAAGAATGAATGCAGAAGTTTGCGTAAACACAGCTAAGCGGTACAGTAAAACTGTTCTAAAACGGAACGCGATCGTTCCGGCATTTGTTTTCTGTTTACACAGGTTTCCGTCTTAGAGGGTTGTGTTTGAATAAAAAGGAATTTACAGAAACTATAGTCTCAAATGTTTATAGTCCAGGAATAATATAGAATGATGCGTAAATAATAATAGGCTGATATATATTATGTACTATATCTTCAACCTATATACAGGATGTCTCTAAGGTCACTATCCATTTCAATGAAAACGCAATATTTTATTTCGTTTCCTTTTAGATACTGGTACCTTAGTGCAAGATGTTTAGCACAGAAGAACGGGTTGCCATTGTTTGTCCACGGGTACGCAGATTTTCATATGAAGACGCCAGAGCGGAATTTACCCGTAAATTCCACAAACCAGCCACATCAAAGGCACACATTCGTCTGCTTTTGAACAAATTTAGGCGTACCTTGTGTGGGTGATGAGACACGTCCTGGAGGACCAGACATCTCGGCAGAAACAGAGCAGCAGGTTCAAATTGCCAATGATAGGAGTCCGAAGGCATCAATTCGACGCCTCAGTAGGGAATTGAACGTCCCTCGCAACACAGTGTGGAAAAAACTAGGTTTAACGCTACGAAAACGTCCGTATCACATTCACGTTCTGCACTATCTTGAGGACGAGGATTTCGCCTGTCGACGGGCAATGTGTTATGACCTGGAATGTGTAGAGAATGAGAATTTAATGGACAACATTTTATTCTCCGATGAAGCCACTTTCTATGTTTGTGGGAAAGTGCACAGACACAATAGCCGAATATGGACATATGAAGAACGACATGAGGTATCGGAGTGGGAACGTGATACACCGAAGGTCAATGTTTGGTTGGGTATGACAAACGCAAAACTGCATGGCCCTTTTTTCTTTGCCGAAAGGTCATTAACAGGTAACATCTACCCCAGCATGTTATAACTGTTCCTGGAACCGCAGCTTCAAGAGGATGGCTTAGTGGATATAGTTGTGTTTCAGCAAGATGGTGCGCCTCCACATTTTGCAGACATCGTCCGTGATTACCTGAACAGAACCTTTCCAGGGAGATGCAGAGGTTCACCTCGGCTGTTGGCTTCGCGTTCACCGGACCTTACCCCTTTAGACTTTTTTGCATGGTGGTACAACAAATCTAAAGGGAATGGTCTAGCAACGTAAATGGTCTGCCTGAGTTACGGAATAGTATCATGGAAGCAGCAGGTCGAATTACGGTTGACATGTTACAGTCTACATTTCGTTCCACTACTGAAAGATGGCGTATGTGTTTTGAGCAAGATGGAGGTCATGTAGAAGGGCACTAGAATATGTGTAACGCTTCAAAATCATATTGATTTTTCTATCACTGTCTTCCTTCATTGAAATGGACAGTGACTTTAGAGACATGCTGTATATCTCAAACTAGAAGGACTCTGATGTAAACATAAGAGAGGAAATAAAGAGAGACGGACATACTGTATAAGAACAACCTTAGACTGCTGTTGGTGGAAGGAAAGATCTTCGCAACTGCCTTTTAAACACCAATGAAGTTCCCTTCACCAATCTACAGCCTAAGAACGTCCAGTTACAATATATCTCTCTTTATCCCGTCTAGGATGTTCTAGTTTGAGACCAATTATAAAGAAAGTGTAGCATTTCGACCCAAAGAAATACATATTTAGTGTGCTACATTCACATGAGTTTGTTCTCCCATTTTCAACTAAGTACGCTTAGAAAGCTTATTCTCCACCTATTCCATGTTAATAGAAATAACGACTTGTAGAAAGTTTTATTACATATTTCCATATGGGTACAATGGGAATAGAACAGGCTTAGGTATGAGTGAAATCTCTTAAGGGCTAGTCGCTAAAGAACACCTAATAACCTTCCATTAGAGAAAAGTAAATTGGAAAATTCAAATCAATAAAGAATATCTCCGAAGTGTTTAATGCCACAGAATATTTGTTTAACGTAAATTGTGTGTGTGTGTGTGTGTGTGTGTGTGTGTGTGTGTGTGTGTGTGTGTGTGTGTGGTTTTCTTGACTATGTGGCAAGTTGCAGGGTAACCGTCACTTAAGAAATCCTTTATGCCTATGCCCTGATGGGACACCTGCCGAACGGGAGGGGAGAGGTTACTGCAACCCTGACACTTGCGACACTTGCAACCCTGGAAAAGCCAACCAGAGTGAAAGTGAAGTGAAAAGAGAACTGAAGTGAAACGGAGAGACAAAATATTTCGGAGGATCTGAGTATCCTTCCCATCATTCGGCTAGCGACCCAAGGAAGCCTCCGAAAGAAACCACAGGTTAGGAAAGTTGTCCACAGGAAGAGAACCCATGATCTCTCCGATGCGGACAACAGCCGCTATCGCCTTAACCATCCCGCCGGGTAGGTAAATGTATTTTTTAGCTATATCTAAAAGCGTTGTGTGGCAAAATTTTTCTGCTACGGTTTACCAGTTATGCAAAGGTCAATGAGAATGAAGAGGACTTCAGAGGCTATTTCTAGAATATTTAAAATGTACATTTAATTCATCACGAATATACCTCAAACATTTCGTATTTTAACTAACATCTTTAGAGATATTTTTGTGGAGAAAAACACTTTGGAAAATGTTTCTAGTATGTAATGACTAGCTTGGGGTGCGAGAATTTTCTTGGAAACCTCCATGTCGCATCTTTGCAACATACTGAACTGAAACATCAAGTTTGGCGTTTATTCTTCATTTTGTTGTTGAATTATACTCTTCACAAATGCATATATACATTTATTTAGGGACTTTTTTTCTAAAAAACATTTTTCTTGATTTCCGGCCATCCGGTTAAATATCTCCTTAACTTTAGGGCTGAATACAACACCTGATCTAGTTACTGTGCGAGTGGTTAGATAAAGGTTTTCTTTTATGATTTAGAAACTGGTTGTCTAAGCCAGTTTAGATCCTCAACAATATATTTCACATGAGATAAAGTAGCAGAGATCAAAGATACACTGCAACTGTCCAACGGAACAGTCTATAAGAAACTAAGGTTGAAGTCCTCGGAGCTTCACGTATATCTTGAGGTAGGCGTGTTGACCGACATGTTCTGACATGATGATCCACAACTCCAGGAACTCCTGTACGCAGAAGAGCAAACGACGTGTTGTGTGGCAAACGAAAGGAGGGAGGTCCTGTTTCCGGTGATGGTTTCGCACGAACTAGGCAGCATTGGTAGCGATTTGCTGCACCTAGTCCTGAACTACCTTTACAGGCCTCATACCACACAGGAGAAATGTAGTTTAGAATAGATCGAGTAAGGGAACGATATAACCAGGCAGCGATACTTGGTCAATAAAGAAACAATTTAAGTTGTTAACCGTTACGAATGCGACGCAAATATTCACGCTCCGAAATCTTTCAAAGTGCCCATAAAATCATGGTGCACTTATTTTCAATGTATATTTATTCATTCAAAGGAATAATTTATATGCGTAATTAAATGATGAATAATAACTATATACTTTTTACCAATATGCACACATACTTCAAAAGGTATTCGTCTAATCATAGCACATACAATGTAACAAGAACAATCAGAAAAATGTAAATAAAAACGAACAATAACTATTTCCTTACATCGGTTGATATCTATATTTAAAAATAAAACACAATTTGTGCTCATATATTGCTTAATTGGTGAACAGCTCTACGTTATTTAAAATCATGTCTCATTTGATGTCAAACAAGTATTCGTGTAGTAAACAAGATCCCAGGTATGATGCCTCGCTGACACACCGGTACAGTGAAGACTTATATACAGGTTTGGTCAGAACAAAGTTTACGAAAATCAATCAAGGAGCGGTCGTCTTGCAGTTCTATACCAGATGGAGAAACGACAGTTACTTAGAGAAGTCAAGAAAAAATCCTAAACTAAGTGCTCCAGAACTTGCTATTGCACTTCAAACACACACGGCACAGCACAAACTATAAGAAACGTGCTTTATGAAGCTGACTATGGAGCCCGAACAGCCCGTAGGAAACCAAACATCAGTAAAATCAACAGAAAGAAGCGAGTTGCTTTTACAGAAGAACATAAATACGATGGGTGTGATTTCTGGGAAAAGGTTGTAATTATTGACGAGAGTCAATTTGAGCTCTTCAAGAGGGGACCGAAGTGCTCAAAGTGATTTTCTAAACTACTAAAACTAGAGCCTCAATTTTTTGTACAGAGGTCTGTGTACCAGTTTTCATTCGAATATGTAACTGCATTCGTGATATATGGATTAATTTATACAATTTTATTACCTAAAACCAAAATCCATTTTCTTTGACAGATATTGCACAATGAATCTCATTTTCATACAGTTAAATTCCTTAATACCGTGATAACAAATTAAAGGATCGGATTTCTGAAATTCTGCATAGTTATTTTTTAAACATTATTTTATGTGTCAAGGCAAAAAAAAAACTCCAAAAATCAGTGCTTGCTCATAGTAATTATTTTCTGAAAATTAAACTATGACCAATATCAAAATTCTCATACATCAGTTTGTTGCACAACTTCTGACGTGTATTGTGTACAATTTGCAGGGCGCTAGCTGTAATATTGTGGGAGAATATAGATTTTGATTATGGAAAAATAAAACAAAACTGAACTTGAGAAAAATGTCTTTAAAGCTTTGCATGCAGTTTACATGAAAAATGTATAATTTCTTTACATTAGAAAGCTCCAGCGATTTAACTGACACCTTCTTCCGTCCTAGTAACCTCTTGAGCCTTCGGTTTTAGATGTATTTACTGAAATAGTAGTCTATTTTCACATTCCACAGCTAATTGAGAAGCAAAAGCAGAGGTGTAAAGTATCTCCAGGTTCAGAGTTTGTTAAAACACCGTAAGCATGCTAAATCTTTTATCAGTTCTTTCAACTGGCCAAAATCTAAAATAATGTATTTGCTCTCACCTACATCCTCCTATGGTTCATAGATACTGCATTGCACTTCCAATTTAGAAAGGTTTATGTTGTACTTTTACAGTGCTGGAGGCTCAGTTACTTTCTGATATACTTCAACTAAAGTATCTGTCTTCCCCCTTCTACTCTTATTCACTAATTTACACAAAGCCCTTTGGTTTCGGTATTCTAAAATAGTAAAATAATGCAGTACCATATAAATCAATATATCTTCCTTAACCTCTTTAATTTCACAATACAACAAACTTTCGCACCATTACACAGGAAGTATGTCAAGCAAACGACTAAAAACATCCGGAAAATCACTACCATCTATGGGATTCATATGAAAGATTGTTAAAATTGGCCACGGTGGCTTAATGCTATTTTAACGCGTATTTTAAAATCAAATCGTTCCTAAGTTCTCTGCATTCAAACATGTGGGCGTGCCGTTTAAAGCTTGGAGACGCATTTAACCAGCATGGAGTTTTAAAAATGGCGTCCAAAACAGGTGATGCGTTTGCCCTACGGGCATGAAACTTTGTAAACAAGTAAATGAAATTATTGTGCATATTTTGCAACAAAAGAAAAAATTTCCATTTTTTCACGAAAATGAGTAGAACAGAAATTCTGCCCCCCCCCCCTTAAGTCAAAAGGGCGAGTGATAGTGTGGAGAAAAAAGAATTTTTGAGGGAAAAATGTAGCAGCTTTGGTTAAACATGGAGGAGGTTCAGTACCTGTCTGGGACTGCATGAGTGCAAATGGTGTGGGGGATTTGTGTTTTATTGATGGACTTACGAACCATACGGTTTATATAAACATCCTAAAACACATCTGTCCAGAAGTGTGAATAATATGGTTATTTTTGAGGATTATATTTTCACACAAGTTAATGATCCAAAACGCACAGCTCTAGATGCAAAGCTATGGTTGTTGTTTAATACTCTATGGCCGCGCCTTGGCTCAGTGTTTAGACCGCTTGGCTCTCACCAAGGCGGCCCGGGTTCGATCCCAGGCTACCGCAAAGTGAGATTTGTGGTGGACAACACGGCGCTGGGCGGGTTTTCTCCGGGATCTCCGGTTTACCCCGCTATCTCATTCCACCGGTGCTCCATCTTCATCTCACGTATCATCAGTGTTATCGCCTGTGGTGCCGTATGTAGTAAAAGTGGGCATTAACACTACACATTTCATTTCATTTTTAATACTCCACGATGGATGTCGACCCACCGCAATCTCCAGACATGAATCTAATAGTTAATTTTTGGAGTATACTGCACAAAACTATTAGGAATCACCAGATATCTAACATAAATGCCCTAAAGAACGCTATACTAGAGCAATAACGTAAATTTACCGTGGAAACAACACAATCTTTGGTGAAATCCATGCCAAGGAGAATGCAAAAGGTTATAAAGAGGAGTGGAGGAACTACTAAGTACTAACCGTAACATTCTACACCATTTTCAGTATGCAGACGAACACTTATTTTGCATCCTATATTGCATATCTTTAATTTTGAATGTTTACCTATATGGCCGCGCCATGACTAGTGGTTAGACCACTTGACTCTCACCCAGGCGGCCCGGGTTCCATCCCAGGCAACCGCAAAGTGGGATTTGTAGTGGACAACATGGCGATGGGGCTCCATCATTCATTCATCTCAAGCGTCGGGCCGACCCCTCAGCCCTGATTTCATCTCAGGTCAGATGCTTCGGCTCCCTCGCTTTGAGGGAACCCAAAGCACCTCCTAACGTCAGCATTGGCGAGAAAGGGAGAAAAAAATGTTTAACTGAAGAAAAATATTTATGTGAATATATACTATGTGTTTCTTTATTGTATTCTCTTTTTCAGTAATCAGTAAATATGAGAGTATTCCTGCTCTACTTATTTCTGATGAGCTTCTTCTATCCATACATCCTTAAGCATAAAATCATACATTAGACGAATACCTTTTGGAGTAACTGTATATATTAAAATTATAATATATCCACTTTTTTGACATTTACAACACTTTTAGGGGACGATGGGGCAAGTGAGTCCTGCCTTTCGTTTTTTGTTTCAAAAGTATGTTATATTTAACTGTAAGTTTCCAAAATATGTTAAATTACAGCTAGTGCATTCAGTAATTAAACACCATACATTAAAATGCTATATTTTTGTTTGCAATTTGGTAAAATATAAAAATAGGATAGAAAATTAAAAGGGCAAGTGAGTCCTGATAAATTTTGTTCAATTTGAGAAAATTACAAGGTCTTATATTTTAAAGTATATTAATTTTTTAAGTTATAGGAAATTGTGTACATAATTCCATATATAGAGCTTACATATCTCGACAAAAATATTCACTGAGGTATCAAGTTATCACCTATCACCAATTCAAAAGTTAATTCCAAAAGCCTTTGGATTTTCATTCACTTCATAAGACTACCAATTTCAGATCCAAATACTGCATAAGATGAAATAAAATCAAGGAAAGGAAAGAAAAAAAAGGAAATAATATATTTTCAATTCAACGGCATGTATCACACACGACATTGTCATTGCCAGGTTCGTTATCTGTGTATTTCTCGTATCTCTTGGTAATTTTTGTTTCATTGCAGCCAGTTTGAGCGATATTAAATCATATTTTATCTCGTTTAATGTCATTGAGTATCGTGTTATGTTCACCCTTTCCCCAGTCAGTTTTCGTTTTATGGTTTTGGACCATATCTGCAATAACAATTTCAATATAGTTATCCTAAGCTCCTTGTCATAGCTTCATTATGTCAAAATGTACGGCAGTGTTTATCAAATACTAAATGAAGTGAACATAATATGAGAGTTTTGCCCACATGAACGGTGGCACCTCCAGATTTTTCATCACTTAAACCGCATCTACTACTCAGAATAAAATCATCTCTATCATAGAGGTTAAAACAGCTATTATAATGACACTACACCAGAAAAGGCTACAAACACTGCCACGTAAACACAGGCATAATCGGCTTTGAATTTACATTATTTCTGTGCAATACACATGCTTCTAGTTATCGCAGTTCCTGCATTAAAACCACATAAATCCAATAATTAACTGGTGGAACTAGAGTTCTTTTCCGGAGCGTCACTTATTTGTTCCCACATTTCCGGATACTCACGGTATCACTGATAGCATATCATCTGATTCTCTCTCTCTCTCTCTCTCTCTCTCTCTCTCTCTCTCTCTCTCTCTCTATATATATATATATATATATATATATATATATATATATATATATATATATATATATATATATATATATATATATATAACCGTCCTTCGTTGAAGTCGGTTACCCCCGGATAACGCGGACGCCGAAAGATATGCCCAAGGTTGTCAATAAAGGGACGCTTTACCGACAGAGTGGAGACCTTGTTAAACGTAAGAGCAGAGCTTGAAAGCCAACACCTAATGTAACCAGTCGCAGAGACCGTCGCTGGGGCGCATGCTGATTGCGGTGAGGTATCGGGTTCAATTCCTGCGCTCAGGAAAGGTTACTGTGTAGGAGAACGATTATTCTTCAATAAAAGAGTACGCACAAGAGCCAAAGCATAATAATTATCTCTTGTAAGGCATAACAACATCTCACAACTCATTTATGATCGCATAATGCAACAATTTGTGCTTCACTATTAGCAATATTAAATAAATGCTATTGCAGGGGCGGTTTGTCATAAGGGTGCGAAGGCGGGCGCGCCCCTAAAAGATCTTACAGAATTAAATGAACCATGGCCTTGCGACTACTAACGATAGTTTATTTTTATTATATCAGAAAACTTCATAGGCTGGTAAAAGTGATGTCTTCATACCTACAGCATATGGCTCGGTGCGGTAGGTATAGCGCCGGCCTGCTGCATTTGCACGTTACGGAAGACATGCAGCTCTGAAGGTGGTGAGGGAGTGGGGGAAGTACTAGCATATGTGCTTATCCGGCAGCTTTCTGCTAGTGCTCAGCGCAGTCCGCAAAGTAGTCTTTTAGTATTAAAATGCACGGGTTTCTTATTTTAGTGTTTTGTGGAGTTAGAAACATAAGCAGAGTGTGACAAGTGGCTTTATAATATTCAATGACTAAATAATGATGGATAAATTTGTAAAATCACTCATGGAAGTTCAATTTTCAAGGTTGACTGTTGATGAAAAAGTACAGTCTTTGGGTAGACCAACGCCCGAATTCTTGATAGAAAAAATAAAAGCAAATAAAAATACAAACGGGGTGTTTAAGAAACACCACAAATCCCATACCTATGTAAAAACTGTTACTAGATCTGTGGCTGCTAAGTTCTCAAGTATTTTTTCCGCTATCAGTGTGTTATTTGCTGCTAAATGTGCCAATTGTTTGTGTACAGTTAAGGGAGCGAATGATACAAAACATTTAACATAAAAAATAAATAAAGGTTGGAAGATTCAATGCACAGTATGAATAGTGTGGTGGATCTGTCACTCTAGAAAAACAAAACATTGCGTCATATCTTCACTCTGTATTTAAAGAAACTGTTTATAAATAAAACATTCAATTGCATAAAAATAGACATTTTAAAAAAGTCTTATTTCATGTGAGGTGTCGTTGTGTGCTTGAACTGGCTTTACGAGGACATCAGTCTGTTACTTCTTCCAATCCAGGGGTGTACAGGGACCTCATTAACTATGCAGCTGAACTGCATACAGTAATGAAGGAACATTTGGAAACAGCCACAGTATTTAGAGGAACTTAGAAAACAGTACAAAATGATCTATTAGTCTGCATATTGAAAGTCTATAGGGAGAAAATAGAGCAACAGATATAGGCTTCTGAGTTTGTTGTCATTCAGTGTGATGAGACAACTGACGTTTTAAATCACTTTCAGATGGTTTTGGTATTCCATTCTGTAAATGAGGAATGCATATATGAGAGATTTTGGACTTTTGAAGAAACTCGGACACCAGTGGTGCAATGCTATACTTTTCTACAGCAAAAAAAAAAAAAAAAAAAAAAACTGCGCTTAGTTGGAGCTAATTTACAGACGAAATTACTTTAATATTTAAGGAGCATTTAAACTTATTCAGTTCATATACAAAAATAACCCTTCGTCAGTGTTCGTTGAATTAACAAAACTTTTTGAAATTGTCATAACATCGCCGATGGCGACTCTGGGACCTAAGCACTGCTTTTCCACTCTGAAAAGGATAAAAACGCTTTTAAGAAATACAATGAATAACGACAGATTCACTGCTTTAGTGATGTTGTCAATAAATAAGATATCATCATATGGATATGATACATGCAGGATTTTGATGAAAGGGCGATGGAAAATTTCATTAAATTAAAGAACAGAAGACTTGATTTTGTGTATAAATAGACCAAAAATGTAATTCATGATAAACTGAGCAAATTTCAAAATACGAGTATTAATTTGTGTACAGACAGTGATGTGCGCGTGAATCTGCGAAAAAAAAAAAAGAATTACACTGGTGAGGTGGCAGCTAATGTGGCGAACATAAGTTTCGGATTTGGTTGCGTTTGAATAACGTTTTAATACACCAGTTTATATGTTGTATGCATATTAATATAGCAGATTTGAGCAAAGATTGTTGGGCTTCTTGTACTTATTTCTGAGGTGTATATTACAACTTGAGGACCACTATTTCCAGGGTTATAGGGGTCAAATTTGAAAAAAAAAAATGGTTCATAAAATTTAGAGGTGTAATAATTTATTGTTGTCAATACTTAGCAAGCAAAGCCTTTTCCGCGCCCTCCATACATTTCGGCTACGAGCCGCCACTGTGCTATTATGACTTTTATTGCAATAAAGAACAATAAATATAAGGAATATAAGGAATATAATCAATGTTCTTTAAAACCTGTGCTATAGATTGACAAATACCTATTTATTATTACATTATTCATAATATAAATGTTCAAATCCATGACCACCCTGTTGTGTGCATTGATGTACCCGTAAGCGTCTCTCACTGTTAGCACGGACATCTGTTAACATTTTTTTCAGATACTGAAGCACAAGCATGGCGCATTGTTTCTTTTGACACATTTGAATTTTCTGGTTTCGTGTCGTAGATATGGTTTCGATGTATTCATATAAGAAAAAAATCCCAGGGAGTTATATCAGGTGATCTCGCTGGCCATCGAATGCAACCACCACGACCAAACAACCTTTTGTGATACACATTGTTTAGACATTCTCTAACCGCTCTACTATAATGGGGTGGTGCACCATCGTGCTGAAACCAGTGCCACACCACTAACTGTAGTGGAATACATTCTATAAGATCCCCAATTTTCAGCTCTTTGTGTAGCAATTGCAAATATAGTTGACCAGTTAGTCTGGGAGCCAAATGAACTGGTCCAATAATGTGGTATCCTAGAATGCCACATCATACTTTAACATCCCAGTGCGTCTGCACGTGATGTGGTTGTAACCAGTGAAGATTTTTAGGAGCCCAGTAATGTGGATTATATCTATTTGCAGTGGAGTCATTGGTAAAATAACATTCATCTCTCCATAAAATCTCGCTGATGAAATTCGGATTTTCGTCAATTTTATTTAGGAGGCTCTGCAGAACGATACCCAATTTTGAAAATCGTTTTCATATAGTCTTAGGGTAAGTGCAGCTTAAAGGTGTGGTATTTTCTTTCCTTCAGGATCCTCTGTACCGAAGACCCAGATACCCGCAGGTGCGCTGCAGCTCTTCTTTGTCCTAATTACGATGAGTAGTCGGCAGATATTTATGGATGAAAACTAATGACTTTAATAATATTAATAATATGAATGAATAAAAATAGCCTAAAATGTCCCGTGAAGGACAAAGGCCTCCTATCAGATAGGGAAAGCTCATCTGTTCCAACGCGGTGAGCTATTTCCACGTTAGGCGTTGGACATTCTTATTGTCACTTTGATTATGCGGTGCACCATTTAATCATTGCCCAATTATAACGCTATTTAGTGCTTATGACAATAGTATTATTATATATACATACCTATAATACTGCAAACTATAATGAAATAGCACGATAACATTAGCGTTTATACTACCTGTACGCACGCAAAATTTTAATATAAGCTATTCTTACCTTGAATGGGATTTCTCCAAAATAGGGTAGGGCGGGGCTTTTCCGCTCACGGGGCTTTTCCGCCCGAAATAAGGAAACGGTATACTGAGCAACAATCATGGGCAGCAATGACTTCCCTGCCAGTTCATTGTCAAGCTTGGTGTTTGTGTGACGTTTGTATAAATTTTCTTGGGGTTTTAGACTGCGGTTTCAACAGTATTAACAGAGGAAGATATGTTGCGTTATTTGCCTTGAATAAGAAATGTAGTTTGTAACTTAGGGTCTAGTATCTGCATATAGAGAGATTTTCGTTTGAAAAAGCAGTGTCAGTGTAAGTTATAGTTTCGGTTACGTCCATGCATAGCAGATGGCTCTCACATAGCTCTCACATGGCGCGCAATTTCATTTGGGGCTGTTACGCCCAAGCAAAGAGGGGTTATTCTCGCCCAGTTATAATATATGTATTTTTGTACCCTTTTAACCTAATTAATTCTTATACAATTATAACTGAATTTTATATGATCGTTTCAGTTTGTACGCACATATAGACGAAGGAAGCTGGAACGAAACTGGACGGAGGACGACATTGCTTGTGCTGTTACGAGCGTATTAAACGGCGATGTAAGTATGAGGGGAGCAGTGGGCCTTTTCAGAGTACCTTACTCCGCACTCAAGGATCGTATTCATACGCATCAACGATAAGAAGCATTAGGAGGAGTAGAGGAGTAGTGTACAAATCAGTTGGTCATTCTACAGTGTACAGTTTGGAGGAGGAGAAAGATTTAACTTCTAGGTTAAAATACTTGGCAGCAAGAGGCTTTGAATGTACACCGGAGCAAACACGAAGGGTAACATTTGTATATGCTACTAATAAGAATATAAATCATACATGGAGCACACAGTCAAAGTCTGCTGATAAAGATTGGTTCACAGGATATATGAGGAGAAACAGTGACCTCTCTCTAAGAAAACCTGAAGGTCTTTCTATAGTAAGGGCAGAGGGATTGAATAGAAAAGCAGTAGTGGCCATAAGCGATTCAGGATATATCAATGAAAACAGTTTTCTTGAATGACTCCAGCACTTTCAGAACCATCGTCTGTTAGTTCTTGATGGCCATGGTTCACATTCTTCATTACAGAGCTTGGATTACCACCGAGAAAATGAAATTGAGATGTTGTGTCTACCACCACATAGGACACACGTTCTGATGTATCTTAAACGAACAATTTTTAAACCAATAAAGTCGTTCTACCATCAAGAGGTAACAAATTATATCCACTCAAACTCAACTGGTGCTATTAATAAATCTGATTTTGGAAAATTCTTGTCCAGAGCATGGAGTAAAAGAGCAACAGTTGAAAACGCTGTCTAAGGTTTTGAATGTACAGGCATGTTTCCGTTCAATCAATTGGTTATTCCTGAAAACGTGTTTCTGGCTTCGCAGCACTTCCAACCAGAAGCTGCAGAAATGGCTTGAACAAGTGCCAGCGCACAGCCAAGGCCGAAAACAGCATCTCCCTTTTCTATCATTATTTCCATTCCAGAATGGAAGGAATTGAAGAAGCGCTGAAGAACCCAAGGAACCAAACATTTGACGTGAACCTCTAACATTCAAGAAAGACGGATCAAAAGAAGTTGAATAAGAAAAAGAAAACAAAGAAAAGCGTAAACCTACTGTAAAACGAAATTGTGGAATGGTGTGTCAAGTGATGACTTGGTTCCAGTCCAAGTAGAATGCAGTGCTGAGGAAGATTCACCATGTGGATTTTGTAAGTTGTTTTATTCTGCGAAATCAGCAAATAAAGGAAACTGGATCACGTGCCGGAAATGTAGACTATGGTTTCACGAAGTGTGCGTTGGTGCAGTTGGTAAGAAACACTTCATTTGTGGCAAATGCATTTAATTGAAACACAAAAGTACTGTGAGCACTAATAGCGCAAGGGCCAAGTGCAATAGCCCCGTTAATTCTGACATTTCCTTTCCGTGCAACATTCACTGTGTTATTTGATGACAACTATAACAAGTAAAATATGTATGTTTGTAACACCTGTATGCCTTAAGGGGTTAATAAAGGCTCGTTTGCTCTATGTTTAATATAAAACACTGCTTTTATTTGCTTTATAACACCATAAATTTGAAATGAGCGGAATAGCTCAGCTCTACCCTACTGAATAACGTTCCAAAAAATATCAGATACATCGTGGATTGTTCTTTCCATGACATGCTGCACCTAGCAGGATACCTCGGTTCTTAATGCGTCTCTATACGTGTAAAATCATGTGCAGAATGTAGACGTCTTGTTGGTAAACTTTGTGAATACGCCTTCACGCATCAACTAGATAGCTATGCGTCTCTCCATAGAGCATTATCGTATCTGTGTACTCTTAGCTTAAGTACATTGCAGTTGCTATCGGCCAGACTGTAACACTTGACAACAGACGGCTAGCAACCTTATCAGTGCGAAACCAGGAGAAAACGCACGCAGATAGCAGCGCCGCTCAGTGAAGCTTCGCTTGTACTTGCACTTGCCCTTTGAACAGAAGCGACGAGGCAACTCTTTTTACACTAAAGTATGAGGGAAACATAAAACTATAGAGATCGACTTCCGTGGGACATCTGACATATATACTGTGTAAGAAAATCGAAGTGATGCTCTTGCCCATTATGACTCACTTGCTCCACCCTATAGTATTCCTAATACAAGTACCTGATATCCAATGTGAAGTACACTCTTCATTGACTTAAGTTGTTTATTGGTTCCTTTTTCATGACATGCTTTTATGATTATAGAATTTGTGTTGCAGTGCACAATACATTGTCTAAAAGTCTCAAAACTAAATCTTTTGCGTTTTACACATAAACACTATCTGTATTGTCAGGATGGGTGTTCAAAGTTACCAGATATAATGTAGACAAAGGATAAATACTATATATATAATTATTGTAGATTTATATTCTCAGATTAACTTTTTCCCTTCAACAGATTCTTGATTAGCCACAGTTTGAAATATCCAGAGTGTTAATGTGTGTAACAGGGCAGTACCAACTCTGGTGTTGTAAACAACACTACGGCACTTTAAAACACAGTTCATCTGATTCATTCGTCTTCGCCCCTATCGATGTCCAAATGTTGCTTTCTGGATATAACAATAATAGGAATCAAGTGCCAGAGAAGTGCATATAGTGAGCAGCGAATTGAGCTGAGAAAACCGAGCTAAAGCAAGGTTAACAGTACGATTGACACGTCGGCGCCAGGTAAGAACGTTGTTCAAGCATCAGCCCTAGATGCTTTATTGCTACAGGGAAGATAAGTAAGGAACACAGTGGTATGGATATACAGTGCCTTATTTTTCACTGGTGGCTGACCGGCCGGCGAATAGTGCTGCAGCAGAACGCACGCTGCCGGCGAGTTGAATATGTAACAATTGTTCTTCGGCTGAACAACTTGGTGATCTATAAAAGTTGATATAACGACTTCCTTTTGTTCTGACTGTTGTGCAAAATGTGGAATAAATAGTTTATTTTACAATATATTTTATGATTTTAATATTAAAATAACGCTAGACTTCCACAATTGGTGACCCAGGACGTTCCAGAGTTTTTTTTTTTTTTTTTTTTTTTTTTTTTTTTTTAAACTTACGTCCTCCAACATTAAGTCATATCGGACGATGAATGGAGTGGGTTAAATGATGGTCAAATGAGTTCAGAGTCCATAGAGCTTAGAGTTACCTGACATTCGCCTTTCAGGATAATAGAAACCCCGGAAAAAGCCTTATCTAGGTAACTCACCCTGACCGAGATTCGAACTCGGTACCTCTTGAACTTGAGGCAGACATGCTACCACCACGCTACCGAGAGGCCACGCCGTGCCTCAGAGTTTAGACCGCTTGGCTCTCACCGAGGCGGCCCGGGTTCGATCCCAGGCGACCGCAAAGTGAGATTGGTGGTGGACATCACGGCGCTGGGGCGGGTTTTCTCCGGGACCTCCGGTTTCCCCCGCCATCTCATTCCACCGGTGCTACATCTTCATCTCATGTATCATCCGTGTCACCGCCTGCGGTGCCGTATGTAGTAAAAGCGGGCGTTAAACACTACACATTTCACGCTACTGAGGCGGACACGTTCCAGAGTAACTACAATTTAGAACTTGTGTTCTGCAGTGTATATTTGTTCTTTGAAATGACGGAAAACTCGTCAGCACAGATAAGCGAAGAAAAGCCGCAAGTAAGCAAGATTTTTACCAAAATTCTTCCTTTTTGGAGAAATCGGCCAGATCTATGGTTCCAGCAAGTTGAAGCACAATTCGACATTGCAGGAACTACGCAAGATAAAACAAAGTTTTGCTATGTCATAGGGAACCTGGATTGTGACATAATGGATCAAGTGAGCGATATTATAGCTAACCCATCTTACCAAGACAAATTTTGCTTGTTAAAAGAAAAGCGTATTTCCATTTTTGCTGACCTTGAAGAACACATACTACGTAAGCTATTAAATGAAATTGAAGTAGGAAACCAAAAGCCTCCTCGCCTTTGACGGCAAATGACAGATTTAGCTCGTAACAGAAATACAGCTGAAATATTAAAATCTTAGTGGTTTCAACGTCTCCCTTTGTCTGTAGAAACTGTGCTCGCAGTCAGTAGCGAAAATCTGGAGAAGCTAGCTACTTTGGCTGATAAAGTTATTGAGATCTCAACTATTCAAAACTCATATCATGATAACGCAATTGCCACTGACATCAACCCAAATACCAGTGATTTATCACGGCTCAGTAACACTCTGGAAGCTATTAATTAACGTTTGGAAAGATTAGAGCCTTCTTATCAACCACGCGATCATCAAGTCGCAGTCGACGAAATAATAAGCGTAACAAAAGCAAATCCTCAATCTCTTCCAACACCAGTTACTGCTGGTAGCATACTAAATTTGGGGACAATGCCCAAAAATGTCATTCCCCATGTACGTACCTGCCAAATAAACTAGCAGCCCAGTCACAGATAGTGGTATGCGAAAGCGAGAATTCAGCCCGCCTATTTATCACAGATAAAACAACATATTGTAACGGGGACTGCTGGAGCACCCTGTACCAGCTGCGAACGGAAGGCAGGGGGGAGGCTCGGTTAGCCACGCCCTTCCCTCGTTTGTCTTATAGTGGTGACAGCCAGTGGTCGGAAAGAAACATAATTGTGCGTCTGTTTTCCTTCCACCTGGTTCTCGATCTTTCTGTTACCAGAACAATCTTGTAAACACCAGAAACCGGCGATATTCCGATATAAGGAGGGTTACAGACAGACAGAGTTAGTCAGTCAGTTGTTGTGCTGTGTTGAGTTGGTCAATCAGTTGGTGAGTGTGAGCGAGAAGACAGTCGCAGTTCTTGGTGTAAGAGTTAGTCAGTGACGTGTTAATGAACGAAAGGATTGTGCAACGGGAGACTGTACGAACTGTGTATGAGTATCGGAGTTTATGTAATCGCGAGTACAAGTGAAGTTGTAACGGACGAACTGGCAAATTGTAATTGTGTGCAGCAAGTAATTTTGTGTAATTGGCAAGTGTTAAACTGTAAGTCGGTGGAAATAAAGAAGATTTTTGAGTGGTGCAATTGGACTTTTTATTTCACGAACCCACAAAGTCACACTGGTGTCAGGAGTGGGATAAACACAAAGTCACACTGGTGTCAGGAAGCGGGAAAACAACATCACCGAACATTACAACCATGGACGCGGCATTGGAAAAATTTTTGGAGAAGATGATGGAAATGAAGGCCGAACTAATCGGGAAGATGGAAGAAATGCGGGCCGAATTAACAGAGAAGCTGGAGACTAGAAATAACCTGGCCGCGGAACTGAAACTGATCAGGACGGCTAGGGACAACATCGCCGAGAAGATGGAACAAATGAAGGCCGAGTTAACCACGGAAATGAGAGCAGCGAACGACGGTCTGGCTACCGAAATGAAGGTGGCGAACGAGGCTCTCGCCGCCAAGTTTGAGGAACGGTTGGCCGGCGTGAGGGATGACGTCACGAACCTGGGCACGCGGAAGGGTCAAGTAGACGACCGCCTTAATGATTTAGAGGAAAAGGCCGACAACATCGCAAAACCCCTCACCCGCCTGACGGAGGAAAACCGGCCTTATGTGTGGACGGAGGACGCCGAAGACGCTTTCCAGCACCCGAAGGGGACCCTGTGCAGTGCTTCAATTTTGGGTTTCCCACAACCGGGTGGCGCCTTCATTGTGGACACCGACGCCAGCGGCCATTACATTGGAGGTGTCCTACCGCAGATCCAGGACGGCCATGAGCGCACAAGAGTGGAAGAGAAGGAGCGTGCCGCAGCAGTCCGAGTAGTTGTGGCAGTGCCTGCTGAAGGCTGGGATAGCGCAGGCCTGAGGAGGGAGCAGCTGGCGGACGCAGACTTGGGGCCACTCTTGAGGGAAGTGGACGCAGGGACGAGGCCAACCTGGGAGGACATCGCACCGAGGAGCGCCACCTACAAGTCGCACTGGGCCCAATGGGACTCGTTGAAGACCAGAGAGGGCGTGCTGTTCCGGGTATGGGAGCCACCCGATGGGAAGGCGCGGAGAGGACAGTTGGTACTTCCCCGGAGTAAGGTCCCGGAAATCTTGGAGGAAGTGCACGCCGGTACTTCAGGAGGACACCTGGGAGCGAACCGAATGATTCACAAACTACGGCAGCGCTACTTCTGGCTCAGACTCCGGGCAGATGCTGGTGGTACACCTGGACCGCCTCGCACGCTACGATGGGGCTGTTCGAGGGCGAACAGCTTTGAGGAGGGAGCAGTGTAACGGGGACTGCTGGAGCACCCTGTACCAGCTGCGAACGGAAGGCAGGGGGGAGGCTCGGTTAGCCACGCCCTTCCCTCGTTTGTCTTATAGTGGTGACAGCCAGTGGTCGGAAAGAAACATAATTGTGCGTCTGTTTTCCTTCCACCTGGTTCTCGATCTTTCTGTTACCAGAACAATCTTTTAAACACCAGAAACCGGCGATATTCCGATATAAGGAGGGTTACAGACAGACAGAGTTAGTCAGTCAGTTGTTGTGCTGTGTTGAGTTGGTCAATCAGTTGGTGAGTGTGAGCGAGAAGACAGTCGCAGTTCTTGGTGTAAGAGTTAGTCAGTGACGTGTTAATGAACGAAAGGATTGTGCAACGGGAGACTGTACGAACTGTGTATGTGTATCGGAGTTTATGTAATCGCGAGTACAAGTGAAGTTGTAACGGACGAACTGGCAAATTGTAATTGTGTGCAGCAAGTAATTTTGTGTAATTGGCAAGTGTTAAACTGTAAGTCGGTGGAAATAAAGAACATTGTTGAGTGGTGTAATTGGACTTTTCATTTCACGAACCCACAAAGTCACAATATAGATTCAGGAGCTGAGACATCTATTTTGTCAACATCTCCTAAAGATAATAAGAATTATTGTCTTAAAGAATTCACACCTTTCAATGCAAATGGCGCTTATACGTGATACTGGATTTTAGTTCAGCTCCTCTTGGAAACTTGCCTTAAAAATTGTAATCCGTCAGCTTAAAAAGTACAATTCTATACAGCTTGATCAAGTTAAGTAATTACGTTTCTTTGACCCAATTAATTTTCTATACTCACGCCATCTACTGACCTGGCATTTAATTTACTGAAAACAGTCTTTTGTTCAATGATGCGAGTTTTGGTAGTGTTTTGTCTTTGTTATTTGTGTTATATCCAAGAAGAGGGACGGCAGTTGGAGGCTTTGTGGATCTCTTCTTTCTTCGTGCTTACCTTCAACTTGGATGTAGTCATCTATAACGGATACTTCAATTTCTTCAGGTATGAAGTGCCGTATACATCCGGATAAATTTTGAAATCCTCCTTGTCATTCACAATCTTTGAAATTCCACTTCTCTTTAATTTCTTTAGGTATGAAGTACTGTATACAAATGGATAAACGTTGAAATAGTCCTTGTCTCTCACAATCTTTGAAAGTCCACTTCTCTCGTTCGGCCTTCGATAAAGAGGTGCATAATAGCCAAATGGAGTAAATCTGGGATGAATGTCAGCAGGCCACATCTCCAAACCAAAGCGCTGATCATGAAGTCGAAGGAACTATTTACCACAGCAAGAAGCATCATCAGGGACCTCAGGTGTGTTGGTTTAAGAGCCATTCTGGAACAGCGCTGTTACGTATCCAGATTAATTGATCTGCACTCAATAAATATCAAATTAATGTATATCATACGATAACAGCTTAAGCCTGAGTATATATTTAACGCAGTAAGAAAGATAAATAATTCAGTTTAAATCACTGGTATAAATAAATTCATTGGTGCAATCAGCAATAATCTTCTCAAAATTTAAAGACATATTATGAAGTAATTTGTTTGCGAAATTCCTTTGTTTTGTTATTTAATTTATACTCTTTGGTCAAAATTAAGGGGAGGCATCTGTGAAAAATGCTAACATCCAGAGTTTACATCAGAACTGCTTGAAATGTTGTTATTAGGTGGCATATAGGACATCTAGTTCAGGTTTCAAAATTCATCTTTATATCTTAAATAGTTATTCAAACAACAAAATATTTAATGCTTTTTATAGTAGGATTTTTGTATGTTATATAAAAAGTCCTAGGTCATACCGTCTTTCCTTTAGAAACATTACATTTTAGGTTCAGGTTTCTCTGTGCATCAGTTACAAATGTTGCTATACTTTTAAAGCGTGTATCACGTATTTTTGGAGAAAAAACTTTTATGTGTGAATATGTTAAATTTGTCTTATTTTTTCCAATTTTGAGATATAAAATTCAATAATAAATGAACTATTTAATTTGAATCAACTAAAATGCCAACTTTTATTAAAGATTTATTTAGGAATATGTATCCAAAGTTTAATACAAATTCGTTGACAGTTGCAGAAGTTGGAGCATTTTAAAGATTCAAAAATGTTCAAAACTTGAAAGTGGAGAAAAATGAATTTAAAGATTTAGATAGAAATTACACTACTTCCTTTACTTTGAAAACTCCATGCATCATATGCAGGCCCTAGAGCTATCTTATTGCCTTCTTTTTCTTTAATTTGGTTGCCTTTGGCTCCTCTTTTATAATTTTGCTATCCACAATAGTTTTTAGCAAAAAAAAGATAATTTAATTTTGTGCTGCAATTTCTTTACATTGGGAAACATATTTCATTCTCTACAATTTTTTTATAGATAATTAGAACTTTGGATTCTGGTTCCTTTAGATAATAGTTACAAAACTATATATGTATATACTCTTTTGCCCATGTCTTATGGTTCTGGAGGAGAAAATTTAAGGAATATGAGAGAATTTTCTTGAATTTTTCCCAATTTTCTTTTTTCAGTACCAATCATTATTAACTTTTTGATATACAGCTATAATGATACCAATTTTCATTGAGAACTTATCTAGGAATGTACATATATGCAAAAATTAAAGAAATTCGTTGAAAACTTTAGTGTCTGGACTATAATGAGTATTAAAAGTGCTAAAAGTTGGACCTGAAGAAAAATCTTGTTAGAAGCTCTAAGTATAAACAACCTTTTTTCTATGTTTCAAAACCCTCCTACACTATATGAATACCACCCAGTTTATTATCCTCTTCTTCTTTTAATTTAGTCACTTTTAACTACTTCTTGGCAGATTTATATTTTCTCAATAAACTTTAAGCGCTTTGTTTTAGCTTTTACCTATCCCTAATACTGCTAATTTTCTTGCTAATAAGACTTACTTTGCTTGGTGCAACTTTTACCTTAACATTTAGTCTATCTTTATAACCCATATTAAATTCACTAAGAGCTGCAAACTCTGCAATTTCTTTCTTAATACAAAAACTTCTTTGTGACATTTACTCCATCCAAACTTTCATTAGCATTCTGTGCTTTTCCTTTGGTGCAACTTTCCCGTAGAATAGTACTAATCTCTTTATTTTTGTCTATGATATGGAAATTTTAAGTACAGTAGTCATGCAATTCATAACCATGGTCGTACAAAACTTCTGCATAGAAATATTGCCCTTACCAATGTCCAGAATCACATCAACCATTCTCCTATTTACATCGAAAGGTGACCTATTAGAATCACTATTAACTCTTGAGCTATAATATATTTTCACTTAACACTTACCTCAAGCAGAGCATTCTAGTATCATTACTTACTATTATGGCTAGAAAAACCTTAACGTTTCATTACATTTTGCTTCGAAATAGCCACTGTCCTAACCTAACCTGGTATGAATCATATACCTACTGTTGCAACAAGAAAGCAATGCAATGTTAAATCAGGCGTTATTCCTATTCTAAACAATAGCAATTTAATATTAGCTGCTATCCACAACTTTCACTTGCATGTAAACCATATTTCACAAACACTACATGTCAGTGGAAATCTTTATCTACTTTCAAAAGTAGTAAATGGATGCAGACATGTTCAGTAGCTTCCACAAACATCCAGAAGATGTCTCTGCACATTACCACAATGTATGGAATCAAACCGCGTAGTTTAAACGTGAGAATTCCATCAATTGCTTTGCGACACACTAGCAAAAGCAATATAAATGGCCACACCCACCCACACATGGACATTTAAAAATGACAAAACGGCTCTTTAAATGGCGATAGAGCCTAACTGACAGTATATTCTGAAACTGCAATGTTTAAATATAATTTTAACGCAAAAGATGAAGAACGGAAAATGTCGTTTTTGTCATTTTCGACCAAATTTCACCGAGGCCTTCCCTTAATAAAGGAACATCACCACAGGCGTAAAGTCGAGTTAGGAGAAATGGCAACAAGAGATGTATATATAAATATATATTTATTTATAAATAGGGGTGCTGTGATCACCTCGTGCTGCCAACGATTAACATGGGAGGTTCACTTCTAATAAGTATATATTCTGTGGATATCACTTCCTATGATTTAAGAACTAAATGGTTGTCACGATTGTTCTCTATATTTAGAACCTGTGGATACGCAGATAGCGTACAGAATATAACTCAATATTGTGGCGACCGTGACAGGGAGTTGTGTATTCTGAGTAATATTCTGTCTAGAAAGGAGTATTTGTTTTCATCATGAAGCAGGAATTGGATCGTTCCTTAAAGTTAAGGAAGGTTATACGTACAGCACTTATTAGTCAACTGAACATTCTACGAAGAGATATCGAGAACTTAGACAAAGAGGAGATAAGAAAAACAGTTCAGGTTTTATTCGCTTTACTGCGATAGAATAATGAAGACTTGCTTTCGTTAGACGGTAAGATCTTAATTTTGAAAATAGACATCGGAAAGGAGGACTTGGAAGAATGTCAGACTGACGACGAATACCAAAAGCAGTCCCTGGTCGTGGAGAGAAGTTAAGCTCCTCAACAAACTTACCTGATACGAAGAGCAGCACCAGTGATAGTGTTGATATTGCAAGTAGGCGAAAGTTCAAGCTCCAGAAATTGGAACTTAGGACATTTGATAGTGACGTTAAACAGTGGTTACAATTCTGGGATCAGTTCGAAACAGTTGATAAAGGTCCAGACATTGTACCGGAAGATAAATTTCAGTACCTAGTGCAAGCAGCTGTGAAAGTTTCGCTTGCTAAAGGTGAAAACTATTACAAAGCAAGAGAAAGTCTGAAATGCAGATTTGGCAGGAAGTACTGCTTGTTGAAGTTTATGTTAGAGAAATGTTGACTTTGGTGTTGAAGAATGCTTCCTCTGTAAGTGATACCACTTCATTGTGTAGCTTATATGATACCTTAGAATCCCAAATAAGGTCATTGGAAACACTAGGTGTTAATTATGACAAGTGTGCTGCTATGCTGTACCCCATAGCTGAGTCGTGTTTGCCTGAGGAACTTCTCAGAGCTTGGCAAAGGAGCCAAAATTCTGTAACAGTGGGTGAATCTAGAGACATTAGAAATCGTCATGAAATGTCTAAAGCTAGAATTGGAATCAAATGAAAGAATTATTTTGGCTATAACAGGTTTTGATATTAAAGATGATTGTAATATTCAGTCTACATTAACGTGCCGTAAACCTACAACATCCACTGCTTCTGAGCTACTAAGTACAATTAGTGTATGTGTATAGCGAATACATCTGTATTTTTTGTAATATACGACATAACAGTTCCAGTTGGTTTAAGGCTCAGAAAAAGAGCTTAGCTGAGAAACAGGAGTTGTTAAAAGATTGTTTTCGATGCCTCAATAAGGGTTATTGTTTAAATAAATGTAAAATAGCTGTGAAATGTCTTTTTTGTGGCAAGAGATATAATATGTCAATGTGCTCTGATGTGCTTGAGTAGTCATAAGAAAGATGTAAAAATTAATTCAGACCACAACCAAGACAAGGGTGAGCAGAAAACCAGCTCCACACATCAAATTCAGTTACAAACATTAATTGAGAACATCAAGGGTACTAGGACTCGCATCTGTGTACAAGCATTAATTTATTCAGGCTCTCAAAGGTCCTATATCCGGCAAGAAATTCTGGACAAGATGTGTTATAAGCCATTTAGAGGAGAAGCAAATAAGCATGGTCTCCTACGTGGTTTAAACACCAATTTGAAGGAACAATTTTGTTACAATGTAAAGGTGTGGTGTGCCGGCCGCAGTAGCGTAGGTGGCAGCATGTCTGCCTCACGTTCAAGAGGCCCCGAGTTCGAAACTCTGTGAGGGTGACCTACCTGGATAAGGTTTTTTGTGAGGTTTTCCCTTATCCTGAAAGACGAATGTCGGGTAACTGTAAGCTCTATGGACCCTGGACTCATTTGAGCATCATTTCACCCGGTCATTCACCGTCCGATATGACTTAACGATGGAGGATGTAAATTACAAGAAAAAAATGTAAAGGTGCAAAGCCTAGATGGCAAATTTAACTGTAATCTGGAAGTATTGAATCAAACAGTGATATGTGATGGTATTCCTTCTGTCGAGAAAGGACCTTAGCTAGAGAAACTTGAAAAAAGGGAGTAATTCTTTAACAGATGTAGGTGGAAGGGATGGACCCGTAGAATTGCTGATTGGGCAGATATAGCTGGAAAGCTAATGACAGGGAGACAAATTTTGGGATTCAGGCTTAGTAGCTATTGAAACTAAATTAGGGTGGACTCTGATGGGAGAGGTTCCAAGTCAGTCTTCAACTAGCTTGGCAGTAGAGATTACTTCACTACGTATTAATGATTTTAGTGACCTATGGAAATTATTAGATGTCATTGGTATATCGGACTCAGCCACTCAGAAGACCAAAGAAGAAAGAGATCGGGAGATTCAAATAAATTTTCGGACTTGTATGGTCAGAAATGATTATGGGAGGTATGAGGTACCTCTGTTGTGGCAGAGGTTACTGAATCATATAGACCTAGTTCTTCCTCGAGAGAAAGAATATCAAGTAGTACCAGGAGTGGCAGGTTAATCAAAGTGCCTGGAAAACTCAATTTGTAAATACTCAGATTACTATCAATTACGCATTTGTTGTCGTGTTTCTTCATTTTCTTGTATTTTAGCTGTATTCGATGTATTTTGTGTTATGTTATTTTTCATTTGTCTACCACCAAATCAAGGTGGGAGGATGTGAAGCAATTTATTTACAATATTCTTTTGTTATTTAAATTATAGTATTTGGTCACAATTAATAAAAGAGACTTCACTTGCTATGATTTAAGAAATGAATGATTGTCATGGTTGTAATGTTGTTATTAATAAATAGTTATATGTTATCTGCTCCTAAAGGTTGATTTATTTCTCTGTATTTAGAACCTGAGAATACGCGGATAGCGTAAAGACTATAACTCAAAACACATGGAGGTGGACCCTAATGAAGACTCCAGCGAATCCTAAGCTTGCTGCTCCTACTCGCGCTGCCGAATGCGTTACACGCCTCTCAGGCGCCTGAACTGAGAACATTATCTCATTAATTACGCTCGGATATTAATATTTGAAAATGACAGATGCCAATCTCATAGTAAGAAAGAATTTTATATTCTGATCATGACCATACAAAAATCCAATTTCTGCAATAGTTAGAACGCGAGCGATGTACGTCTTATCCTTCATGTGGTTATGGCTACCCAACATCTATCCACTCAACACAGATAAGCCTAATAATCAACGACATTCCTTTCTGACAACACTTATCTAAAGCATAAATATATAGTTCGCCTGCTGCACGCAGTTTGAAAAAGACCGAGTTAATGTTCATTTCGTTTTCAGAGTAGAGTTTGTTATTTTGTTAAAGTGAACGGCATCGTGAAGTTGTCAGTCGAATTCAAGCTGAAATATTGCTAATATTACTTTAAATGTACACATATATTTTCTGCAGTACTTATGATCTGAATACGTGAATATGTCTCTCGAAGCTAGGATAAGTGTGTTTTCGATAAACAAACGTAAATTGATTCATTCTCAAGGCAGAAAAATTATATTAAATATGATTTTTTTACGAAAGCTCTTGTAGTGAAGCAGCTTCATGCTTAGAAAAAGGGAGCGTACCTGTATTTCAATCTTCGAGAAAGACCCACGAAGTTGGGTAGCAGGTTACTGGACTGGAAACCATGCTTTCTGTTCCACTGCTGTGACGCGTGTGAAGTTCACATTTTAAAGTTTTAGGGATAATTAATGTGTTGTTTAATTACGGGCAAAATAGGCAGATCCTATGCTGGCGTGTAAAACGTGCTATGTACAGAACCTTTGCCGGTACACACAACCACGCTTGGCAACAGCGCCCCGCTTGAGCATTGACCAGCTCTCACATGTCTTTAACTTTTGCGAGCGGTATACCACCGGCGCTTTATCCATACAGCTGCTTGTCCGTAGGTGACATTAAAGAAGCATTCAAGTCATGGTGATCATCACCAAATCGTGTGGACACCAGAACTGACTGAAGCATATGAAGCTTGCAAATCAGTACCTTTAAATGTAACCCTTCTTTCTCACCCGGAACCATACTGTCAACTACTACTGCATGTTGATGCCTCTGCTAAAGGAGTATCGCTGGAACAAGTATCTAATAAAAAATGAAAACCAATTGCCTTCTCCTTTCGAAAGCTCACAGAAACTGAGAAGAAAAACAACACTTGTGACCACGAATTGTTGGCGATTTATGCATCCATCAAGCATTTCAGATACATTGTTGAAAGTCGCACACTCACATGTTTACAGATCACAAACCGTTGAATTCTGCATTTCACCATAACCCAGAGAAAGCTACTCCATAACCACTTAGATACCTGGATTATGTGTCACAATTCACAGCAGATTTGAGACATAGGTGTATCAGGGAAATGCAACAAAGTTACAGACTATCTTTCCGGATTAGAGACGATCTCTCGACTACACCAACATGGCAAGATTGCAAAAGGATGATCCTGATCTTCAAAAATTTCTTCAAGAAAGAAATAACAGTGCTCTCATTCTTTCACTGAAAACTATTGCTGGACTAGGCACTTCATTATATTTTGATCAACATAGCCTCCCAATTGTGTCTGTATCAATACGCAAACAAGTTTTCGACTTAATTCACAACTGGTCTTATCCGTCTCCTAAGCGCACATCACGAGTTATAAGAGACAGATTTGTATGGCCTTTCATTGATAAACAAGTGAAAGCATTGACAAGGGCTTGTATCACCTGCCAGCGCTCCAAAATTGGCAGATACACAAGAAGTACGTTAGGAACATTTCCGGACGACCAACAAAAGTTTGAACATGTGCACTTGGATATCGTAGCGCCACTTCCAGTATCCCAAGGTTATAGATGCATCCTGACAAACATTGATAAACTCTCTTCTTGACCAGAAGAAATTTCGATAAAGGATATTTCAGCAGAATCTGTTGCACAAGTATATGTATCTGAATATATTTCAAGATACGGAACTCCTTACAACCTCACAATAGAGATAGAAGACGAAAATTTGAGTCAACACTATTACAATATCTTGATATTATACTAGGAGTATGTCTTTTCCATACTACCGCTTACCATCCACAATCGAACGGTAAAATGTAAAGATTGCACGATAGCTGAAGGCTGCAATAAAATGCCATCTCAAACAGGACTGGGTAAATATTCCTCAAATTGTACTTCTTGGACTATGAAACATAATTGCCGAAAGTGGGTATACTGCCTCAGAATTACTCTTTGGTCAACCAGTTCGTCCACCAGGGAAATTTTTCGTTCCTACTGAGCAAGATGATACGAATGTGGCAACATACTTTAAACAGCTAAGGACTGCATTTTGTGGAAACCAAACAACATATCTGAACAAAGTAAATTCAAAATCTTGTTTTTTCTATCCTCCAATATCTAGAGCAACCCATGTGTTCGTGCGAGTAGATGCAGTTAATAAACTTCTACAACAGCCTTATGAACGTCCACTCAAAGTACAGTAAATTCTTCGCAATTGATCTCAACAACAAGCATGATACCGTCTCTATTGGACGCTTGAAACCTGTGTACCTAATGAAACCATCACATGGATTAGTCGAAAGCCCACGTGTCAAGCCCATATCTGCTGCTTCGACAGCAGTACATCCAGGTAATTCTACTCAAACAACTCACAGTGGAAGAACAGTACCACTACCTCCAAATTCTTAACCATCCATTAGGAGGAGGGGCACTTGTGGCAATTGTTCTTAGGTTGGTCAACTTGGTGATAATAAAAGTTGATATAACCACTTTCTTTTGTACTGACTGTTGTATAAACTTTGGAATAAATAGTTGATTTTACAATATATTTTGTGATTTTAATATTAACATAACGCTGGCCTTATTTCTTGACTTTAAGTTCAAGCACTTACTTGCACTATGTACATTATAATTACAATAATCACATAACTTTGTCGAGGAAGTTGTTGGAGATGAGGTCCTTATGCTCACAAGCATGTCTCACATCTTCGAAAACAATTTCTACTGAAATGCATTAATTCATCTTCTGAAATTACAGGAATTTCTCTTCTGATATTGGCCATCAGTGCTTCCAAAGTATGTGGGCTGTTCCAATAAACTATATTTTTTAAGTTCCCCCATAAATCAAAATCACATACCGTAAGATCTGAGGATCCTAGTGGTCATAGCCCCTTACTGATCACCATATCTTGCAACAGAAAAATGCGCAAATGTTAAAGTATGCTATCATACTCATACATGATCAATTGCTCTCAACTTTGGTTGCGATCTGGAAGAATTCTTGTAGATGCCTCGGCGCACTGGAGCAATGAATTTTATATCTGACCGTAGTATCGGAGTGAAAATTACTTGATGCCATAATAGATGGAAAATAACAATTCCTCTCCTTTAAGTACCTTGGAATTTATTCCGCAAAACCATTAATATCTTCTATTATAATTTAAATATCGTAGATTATAATAACCAATAAGAACACTATTACGTGAGTTTATCATTCCGTAGCCTACCCAGTTTTACATCCTATTTTATACAAATCACCTTTTTCAAAACAATCCAGAACAAATTCCTAAATACTTAAACATATATGAAATAACCGCCATAATCTTCAAACATTTCCCTAATTATTTGCAACGCTAGTTCAACTGTATGTGCTATAGCAGAGTCTTGTTAAAAATATGCCTATGTGCACTCAATATCACACAAATATTCAAGGAATGGTTTGATTATTTCATCCCGTATCTCTGTCGGTTTACAGTTTCCTCAATTAATATAGACTCATTGATTCGCTGCGTATTCACAGTATACCAAACACCAACTTTCTAGCCATGCCATGGCATTTCGTGTTCAATATACGTAACTCTGACTACGTCAGCAAGAAAGATATCGGAAATAAAGTCCCGGAATGCAGCATAAGTAATGTGTGTCCAAGAACAAATAGCAAGAAGGCTCTTCTTGATATTTCAGAGCTGGTCCTGGGAGGGTAGTTGGTTGGCAAGCTTATTTCGAAGAATCTTCTTCGCCAAGTTCAGAATGAACTTGGGAATGCTAATCAGAAGATAAGTGTCCAATTGAAAAATGCCACGCTGTCTTTTGCGAATCGCCGTTATTATCAGAAACGAGTTTCATCATTACTGGTTAGGATTCGAGTAGATAATATGAGGGCCACCACGAAATTTATAACTGTATCGAAATTAACATTGGTAATATTGAGATATTTTGAAAAAAAATCTGCTTTTGCTCCATATATACTTTTTCAGGTTTGGTGGTTCAGTTCTCTGCGGTATCCTGCAACTGAATTGACTCATATCTATAATCTTAATATACTTAGTTGAAATTTGCTACACAACGATGTTACTTTTATTGCTTTTATTTGTCGGTGTTGCCCTGGGGCAATATAACGTTATATTCAATTTAAAAATATTTTAGTGCGTTTTTGTTGTTATAGCATTTTAAAGGCCTTTGTTGATATTACTGGCAAAATTTTATGCCTTTTCGATTGTAAATATTATATTACTTTTTAAATTACATTGTAGTGTTTTTAGCATTAAAAATCAAGATCTAGGCAACTGCAGTTAAATGATACCCTGTCAAAACCAAGAATTCCATCACACTGATCGTTTTACTTGGACCCTCCCCGTCCTTTACCACAGGCACATTTGACTGCAGTTGCCAAGTTTCGAACGCACGACGTTTGGTTTGAATGGGTGGCCATCCCATTGTATAGCGTTTAACGACCATGCCTAATTGAATCGAATTCGAAGATGCCCCGCAGAAATCCGTATGAGAACGGATTTAGCAAGTATAGCAAGTATATAAGTAGCAAAATCATTTGCCAAATAAAGGGTTAATAACAGCAGGAAACTGTTTTACCATTTTTATCCACGGTTTCACCCACTTTTGCTTTGGTCGACTCTGAGTAATCACGACACCTATTTTGCCCACAATTTTTTCATTGCAAATTTTAATGCGGGATATTCTGCATTCGGTCAATTGAGATGGCTACAGTCTCATCAATCTCACGAATTTTGATTCGGCGGTTTTGCATAAACAGATCTTGGATTTCTCTCTGGTGCCTTGTATGGTGACCTGCATTGGCCGTCCAGGTCGCGATTCACCTTCGATGCTCCCACTACCACGTTTAAATTCATCGGTCCAAAATTAAATGGTGTTCAATGTTGGTGCAGAGTCCGCCCAAACTTCATCCAATTCTTTTTTGACTTGTGCGGCAGTTCAGCCCTTCAAATAAAAATGATTAACTCTTTTCTTGGCGGTATCACCCTGGGGCAACATGTCGCTGTATTTAACTTAAAAATATTATAGTGCGTTTTTTATTATAGTATTACACTAACCGTTGTCGTTTATACCAGTAAAAGTTTGTCTCTTTTCAATTGTAAAATTTATATTATTTTTACAATTATATTGTAGTGCTTTTTGAGTATGAAAAGGCAAAATCTAAGCAACTGTAGTCAAGTGATAGCCTTTCAACATCCAAGCATGCCATCTCACCGTTATTTTCCTTAGGCCCTCCCCGTCCTTTACTACAGGCACAGCCAAGATTCGAACCCACAAAATTAAGCTTTGAATGGATGGCCAACCCATTTTATATCGCTGTAACGACGATGGCTATTGGAATCGAATGCGTTGAGGCGCCGCAGAAAGCCGTATGAGAACGGCTTTAGCAAGTATAGCAAGAGCGGCATAAGTAGCAAAGTCATTTGCCAAAGGATTACCCTCGGGCCGCCTGAGGAAGCCCGGGCAGACAATGAGGTCTCACCCGGCAAAAATGCAACGGGCCTTTACAGCACTACTGACAGGCCTGCTAGAGCTGCACAAGAGCCTGCGCCACTAGCCTCAATGACTTCCACTACTACTTTCCCAGACGCATGCCAAGCAACGCCAACCACCTACGCAGGTGCGGAACAACTCGTCTCCCCAGGAGCGAGCATTGAAGCCTTGGTCCCACAAGACACGATTAGTTCAGACCCTCCAGCTAAGAGAGCAGCTGTCACAGAAGAACCGCAGATCAGGGCCAGTACGTCCAATAGCATGCCGCCACTCAGTAGCCCCTCCCACTTCCCACCACTAGGAGCGGTGACCGTTTCAACTAGCGCTCAGGCACCTCTTGTTCCCCACAACACAAGGGACCCTCACATGGCAATGGGAAACAACAGCGGACCCACAGCCCCTCTATGTAATGCTGCAACTCAACC
Source organism: Mantis religiosa (assembly GCA_030765055.1). NCBI lineage: Eukaryota > Metazoa > Arthropoda > Insecta > Mantodea > Mantidae > Mantis > Mantis religiosa. The sequence goes on from CM060950.1 coordinate 235,638,469, forward strand.
CATGCCCCAAGAATACTGCCCTCCCATTTACGTGCACAAAGACCACGGCACTAAACTCAATCAAGTGCTGCCAAAGTTCCCCTCTAAGGACATTAAACTTGTAAAATCCCGCTTCTCGCACGACATTCAAGTATTAGTAACAAGCGACAATCTCTACAACCAAATGGTTCACTTCCTCCAAGAGAACAACATTGACTTTCACATAGTCCCCTCTCGCTCCCTCAGATCCTTCAGGGTAGTAGCCAAAAGCATTAGCTCAAATCACATTGAGGCTACCCTGAGAGAAGAACTCCTGTCCCAGGGAATAAACCCACTCCGGGTTGTACAACTCCATAGATGGAACAGGGAAAGAACACCCTTACCCATGTACATGATTGAAGTGAAAACTCATGAGGAATATGACTCCTTGCTTAGGTTAAAACACCTATCATATTACCCGGTTAGGTTGGAGGATTATAAGCGCCCCAACATTCCCAAACAGTGCAATCGATGTCAGATGCTCACGCACCACGAACAAGACTGTCGGGCATCGGGCGAAGTTTGCTCAAAGTGCGCGGGTTCACATTCCTTTCGGACATGCGCAGTAACGGGCGACGACCGCTGCTGTGCTTTGTGCCGCCAGAAAGGACATGGCTCCCGTTATCGTGGGTGCACTGAATACCAGAGGGCCTTGTCATTGCGCCAAGGACGCGGGCACTTCTATGCCGAACACGGTCGACAGCACCCATCTACACAAAATCCACGGTCGGCGCACCCCTGGGGGCAATCTGCCCCAGTGCCATCGACCTCAAACTTTCACCCTGTGCACGCCAACTTGAATACACCCACCAACGAGTGGCAACTAGTGGGCCCTCGTGGGCGCAGAATGCCTAACAACCCTCCCAATCGGACATTGATCCAACCTCAGCACCACCAACAACCACAGTCTGCCTCTGCACAGGGCCCCAGTAGAAGAATCCCCTCCCAGCCTCAACACTCTTCACGACAAATCTCAAGACGTGCGTTGAACGCCTAGCAGCTCAGAGAAACTCTAACACGCAAACTCCAAAGCCAGCAAATGACGTTAGATGACCTCAGGAACGACGCTGAAATAATAGGACAAATCCTCAGTGACCGCTCCCGCGATATCATTGGTGTCATAGCCACAAACTTTGAATTCTTTGAATGTTTCTTCACCCTCTTCCAAGACAACTATGGCTGAACAACGGACTATGATTCTCACTTGGAATGCTAATGGAATCCGTCAACGAAAAACTGAACTCAGACACTTCCTTCACAATAACTCCTATCCCATAGTTGCCCTTACAGAAACGCATCTAGACACCCATGACAGACTCCACATCCCGGGCTATAAGGTATACCGCGCTGACAGAAACCGCAGGGGAGGGGGCGTGGCTCTTCTGATCAGGAATCACCTAGCCCATCACCAAACTTACATTCCACCGCTACGGAGACTCGAAGCCGTAGCAATAACCATCAAAGTCGCCAATGCGGATACCACCATCATCTCAGCCTACAATCCCCCTGTAGACATCTCCACGGATGATCTAGACACACTCCTGAACATATCCCATCGGGTATTCATTATAGGTGATCTCAATTCCAAACATGGAAATTGGAACTGTCTTCATTCAAACGCTCCGGGACAAATACTTGCCACCCACGAACTACAATCTAATTACATAATTCATGCACCCACTCAACCCACGCACATCCCCTGGCAGCACCGGCACACACCTGACATCCTAGATATAGCCATCTCACAAAACATTACACACCCTATTCAGCTCACCGTCATTAACGAACTATCATCCGATCACCTCCCGCTTCTAGCAACTATCGACGCCTCTACATCCCATGTGCAGCCCCCTCCCCGATATAACTTCAACAAAACCAACTGGGATAACTATAGGGACTACATTGACCAACACCTTACTGAGACGACCCTTCACTCCATAGATGATCTCAACAATGCCGTAGAGCACATTCAAAGCACCATTTCACAAGCCATCTCCTGCTCTACACCCTTCATTGCACCCAACCCAGGACCCAGGCACCAACCACCCGACATTAAAGATCTCACAGCCGAACGCAACCGAATCAGACGACAATGGCAGCAAACCAGACACCCAGCTCACCAGAGACGACTCCTGGAACTCAATGCCCAATTACGACAACAGATCACCCAAATTACCAATGACCAATGGAACACCAAACTCGCTGACCTAGACACCAACAGAGGCGACATCTGGCGGATAACCCGTTACCTGACCAAAAAACTTATAGAAATACCACCACTGCGTACAAACAACACCATAGCCGAAACCGACCAAGCGAAAGCAGAGACACTCGCCGACGCCCTTGAGTTAACTCTATCCCCAAACGACCAGCCATCATCCGACATCTTTATAACTGAAACACTTCAAATAACACGCGATGTTCACAACCGACCTACCCATAACAAAATGCGAAAGACTTCCCACTCCGAGATTGCTTGGCTTATCCGCCGCCTTCCCAACCGCAAGGCACCAGGCCCTGACCAGATACCCAATATAGCCGTCAAAAACTTGCCACTAAAGTCACTTAAATTCCTAGCCACCATTTTTAATTACTCTCTTGAGCATGGCATTTTCCCAACAGCCTGGAAAACTGCTCATGTACTACACTTCCCTAAACAACACAAACCTCCTCACGACCCGATGAACTATAGACCAATTAGTCTCCTCAGCTCACTAAACAAACTCCTTGAGAAAGTCATACTCAAGCGACTAAACGCGTACATTAAAAGCACCTCGCTCCTTTGCAACGAACAACTTGGCTTCCGAACACACCACTCCTCAACACTTCAAATACTTAGAGCCACAGAACACATCACCCATGGCTATAACATCAATAAATCAACTGGCGCACTACTCCTCGATTTCGAACGGGCCTTTGACAAAGTTTGGCACAAAGGACTCCTACGCAAAATGATCTCTTATAACTTCCCAGACTCAGCAGTTAAGCTAACTTCCAACTATCTCTCAGGACGATCCTTCAGATCGATGGTAAACGGCTCCCTTTCAAGCCTAAGACAAATCCGCGCCGGCGTTCCCCAGGGCAGCATCCTGGGACCACTCCTGTTCAACATATATATTAACGATATTCCCATGCCTAACTCAGTTAAAACATTCGTCTATGCTGATGACACAGCCATCATGGCCCAATCCTGGCAACCACGTCTAATTCACCGCCGTCTTCAAAACTACATTACGCAACTAGAATCTTGGCTCACTGACTGGCGAATAAAACCAAATCCCAATAAATGTCAAGCGATTCTCTTCACCAAACGCACAACCCATCGAACCCAAAACCTCCCTCCCCTACAACTCTTCGGCACTCATATAACCTGGTCGCCCACAGTAAAATACCTAGGTGTCACCATGGATAGAGGCCTCACATGGCGCACACATATCAATAAAATCAGAGGCAAAGCATGCGGCCGACTCAGGGAACTCTATCCGCTATTAAACCACTCCAGCCTACTACCCATCGAAACTGCCTTGGTCCTCTACAAAACCCTCCTCAGACCACTAATCACCTACGCCGCCCCAGTCTGGGGATATGCAGCCAAAACGCACATCAAACGACTACAAACTTTCCAAAATAAAATCCTTCGGCTGATATGCAAACTCCCGCGTACAACCCCAGCAGCACCTCTACATAAGGAACTAAGAATTCATACCATTAACGAATTTATCCGCAAGCTCGCCTTTGACCTCTACAAAAATGCAGAACAAAATCCAAACCCACTCATCCAAAGCATTGGTAGCTATGACCCACTCACCGATAAACATAAAGAACCCCTATACCTCTTTCACCGATACTCGGACAACGACGTTAGCGAACATGACGTTCAAGACTTTCTAAATCAGCTCATCCCTGTCTAGAACCCAACACGGCCCTCAAGACTACCATCACATCTGCCTACAGAATTCCCTCAGCATTCCAAACCACAACTAATATTATATGCATGCCTTGTACTACTAATCCCGTGTACTAACACCACCTCATTACTACTAACATACCATGAATAACACGCATGATCATAATCCAACACTAACCCTCCACTAAGCATAGACGCATGCACCGCAATAGACACTTCACGCATGCCCAAATAACATACACTACACTACGCAACTCCCCAGTCTGGCACTCAGGGCACCTAGCCATGTTTGCCACACTGGCCTCTTACACCACGCCGCCCAGCATGACTCATGCTGGGCATATCATGCACGACACTCCCCAGAGTGCTTATTGCGGGATCTGCTAACACCACTAATCTCTCACGTAACCCCGCACCCCTGCATGGTAGTATTAACAGCATGCGGGAGGCGATGTAGAATGCTTGCCGGAGAATGACGGTTGATCGCCACCGGGCAGGCGGGGAGGGGCCTGTCTAAAAAAAAAAAAAAAAAAAAAAAAAGGATTAATATCAGCACTAAACTCTGTTTTTCTATTTTTATCCACGGTTTCATCCAGCTTCATCCACGATCACATCCACGGTCACTTTGGTCGACTGTGAGTATTTGCGGCACCCAGCTTGCAGAAACATTTTAACTGCCAAATTTGTATGCTAGATATCCTGCGATCGCTCAGTTGAGATGCCTACAGTCTTAGTGATCTCAAGTATTTTGATTCAGCGGTCTGCCATAACCAGATAGGGGATTTGCTTATGTTGTCGTGTATGGTGACCTGCATTGGGCGTGACCGCGCCGTGGCACTGTGGTTAGACCGCTTGGCTCTCACAAAGGCGGCCCGGGTTCGATCCCAGGTGACCGCCAATTGAGATTTGTTGTGGACAACACGGCGCAGGGGCGCGTTTTCTCCGGGACCTCCGGTTTCCCCCACCAAGGGCGTTAAACACTACACATTTCATTTTCTTTCTGCATTGGGCGACCAGAGGGTGATTCATCTTCGGTACTTCTACCACCACGTTTTAAACTCATCGATCCAAGATTAAATGGTCTTCAATGTTGATAGAGAGCCCACCCAAGCTTCATCCAATGCTGTTTTGACTTGTGTGGCAACTCAGCTCTTCAAATAAAAATTCTTAACCTTTCATTTGACGGTGTTGTGCTGGGGCAACATGATGCTGTATGCAATATAAAAACATTTTAGTGCATTTTTTGTTATTATAATATTGTACAAACGTTTGTCCGCTATGCTAGAAAATTTTGTGTCTTCTCAGTTGTAAATAATATATTACTTTTACAATTATATTGTACTTTTATTTAGTTAAAAAAGGTAAATTCCAGGCCAATGCAATCAAATGATACCCCGTCAATATTCAAACATGCCATTTAACCGTTATTTTATTTGGATCCTCCCCGTCTTTTACCACTGAGATTATTCGATTATCAAAGAAACTGGTTACAAGTACCATAGCGTCATTAGATGTATGGCACGTTGCTCCATCTTGCTAGAAATAACTTCTGTCAATTCTATATCATCTCCCTAAAACTTCAGAGAATATGGTAAGGTGAGAGCAAACATGTATAGATGCTGGTGGACACTTTCAAAATTTTCTCTGAGATGCAGGTAGTGTAACATAAGCTTCCATTTGTGTATTATATTCTCCCAAAAATGCACGTGGAGCCTATTGAAATGGTTCAGCTTTATATGGATCGCACTGTACGATGTACAGAAACACGTCAATATTTTTACAATTCGAAATTCAAATCGATTTTATCTTAGGTAACGGATATTACTGTGGGAGTTGCCAGGTTTGATGTATCATGTTCGGCCCTAAGGCCTCGGGCGTTGAATTTGTTTACTCATTTGAGCATCATTTCATCCATCGTCCAATAAGGCCTAACGTTGGTGGTTCTCCCTTATCCCAATAGATGAATGTAGGTAACTCTAAGCTCTGTGTATCTGTACTCATTTGAACGTCATTTCATTCATCGTCCAATAAGGCTTAACTTTGTTGGTTCTCCCTTATCCCAAAAGATGAATGTGGTTAACTGTAAGCTCTGTGTACTCTTTACTCATTTGAACATAATTTCATCCATCGTCCAATAAGGCTTAACGTTGGTGGTTCTCCGTTATCCCAATAGATGAATGTAGGTAACTCTAAGCTCTGTGTACCTGTACTCATTTGAACATCATTTCATCCATCGTCCAATAAGGCTTAACGTTGTTGGTTCTCCCTTATCCCAATAGATGAATGTAGGTAACTCTAAGCTCTGTGCACCTGTACTCTTTTGAACATCATTTCATCCATCGTCCAATAAGGCTTAACGTTGGTGGTTCTCCGTTATCCCAATAGACGAATGTAGGTAACTCTAAGCTCTGTGTACCTGTACTCATTTGAACATCATTTCAGCCATCGTCCAGTAAGGCTTAACGTTGGTGGTTCTCCCTTATCCCAATAGATGAATGTAGGTAACTCTAAGCTCTGTGTACCTGTACTCATTTGAACATCATTTCATTCATCGTCCAATAAGGCTTAACTTTGCTGCTTCTCCCTTATCCCAAAAGATGAATGTGGTTAACCCAATAGACGAATGTAGGTAACTCTAAGCTCTGTGTACCCTTTACTCAATTGAACATCATTTCATCCATCGTCTGATAAGACTTGAAGCAATTAATTCATAGTTTAGGTACACAGGAAGAAGTACTGTTAGGCGTAAGGTTAATTTATGGTGAAACTGAACTAAACAAAGGCGGGCAAGGGAGGGTTGGTCATTACCCCCAAGAGGGAAGGGGTAGTGCTAACAGAAAAATCAGGAGATGTGTCAATGCTCTACCTGGACATCCAAGGAAGAAGTGGTATTAGGAAGGTGATCTACGAGGGCTATTCAATAAAGACTGACCAAACTTTTTTGACAATGTACATTCACTCATCCTCATAGTTTTGATGGCTCCCAGGAATGCGATGCACTTGTCCCAGAGTTTCTGCCAGTCTTCAAAGAAGTGCTGAATGCAATTTTTAGAGATCCTTCAAAATCACCTCCGCAGCCTTCACCACTGCTTCTGATGTTGGATAATGCCTCCCACGAGGGCGTTTCTTTAATTTAGGGTATAGAAAAAAGTCACTTGGGGCCTAATTTGGACTATTGGGAGGGTGAGGGCTGCACTTCACGTTGATTTTTGCAAGATATTCAGCAACAACACTGGCAATATGCGGCCGCGCGTTATCGTGGTGCAGCATACAGCCTGCTTCATGAAAATGTGGTCTTTTGCACCTAATATGGACCTGCAATGTTTTCGGGACGTCCGTGTAGTATTGTCCAGTTACTGATGTGTGTGCAGGTACAACACGCTGATAAACCATTCCATGAATATCAAAGAATGAGATGAGTATAACTTTCCCAGCAGAAGCAACCACTTCTGCTTTTTTGTGGTTGGTGATGAAGGAGATTTCCACATTGAGCTTTGCTGTTAGCTCTCAGGATTAAAAGGATGTAGCCAAGTTTCATCAGCAGTGATAACGTTTGAAAGAAAGTCCGGGTCTTCCTCTAACATCAGCTTTAACTGCATGCAGACCTGCATGCGAATCTCCTTCTGTCCTGGAACCCATCGCGCACAAACGCGTCTCATGTGTAATGCTTCTGTCACCAACGTGTGGGTGGCACCCAATGAAATGTACAGTATTTCAGAAAGTGATCTCAATGTAATTCGTCAAACCTCTCTCACAATAGCAGCAGCAGGGTTGATGTTTTCTTCCGTAAGGGCAGTAACTCGAGCACTGGGTGCACCTTCCTAAAAATTGACTGTCTCCCCTCTTTAAACATTTTAAACCACCATCGAGCTGTGCTGTAGGGAAGAACAGACTCTCCATAGGCCTACTGTAACATTGTATAGGCCTCAACTAAAGATTTGTTGAGGCGAAAGCAGAATTTCAAAGCCGCATATTGTTTCTTCGCGTGTTGCCTCCATTGTAGAGTTAGGTGATACTGAACATGAAATAATACCCTTAATAGATTTACAATCTATCACCTAATAACCTCAGCCATTTTATAGTTATTCATAATGTTAAAAATTTTCAGGATATTCGATTTATAGGAAACTTATCATTATTTATACCTGCCTGGTTCTCACAGGCGGGAACCAGGAGTACCGACAATGAAACTACTACTACGTGTTTCTTTAACATTAAGCTAACAGAATATAGTAATACTGAATTATTGTGCGAAAAATTATGGCGGTAAATAAATTAAGATCATTCTTTACTGAACAGCCCTCGTAAACTAAGTAACGTGTGTGTAGACAAACGCGTGTGTGTCTGAAAGCACAAAAAAGAAGAGAAAGTAGTATCGAAGAAAGGAGAGGGAAAACAAAGCAGTCAGACGTTTACCACACTTTAGATCAGAAATCCATGCAAATATCCTGAGCTAGTTACGAACCGAAAACCCATTCTAATAAAGTCCGTGAGGCTAAGTCCACGCTTGTTCCCTTCCAACCAACCGTAACCTCTCAGACGTAACTATGTAGGATTTCCTTATCCAGAAATATGAATGTCTAGGAATTTTGAGCTCTATGTACCCTGTACTCATTTGAATATCATTTCATTCATCGTCCAATATGACTTAATCTTGGAGAATTTCAATTATCCAGAAACATGATACCCATAAGTAACTGTAAGCTCTATGGCCCCTGGGCTGTTTCTAAATCATTTCATTCATCGTTCGATATGATTAACGTTGGAGGTTACCCTTATCCTGAATGATGAATGTCTGTTAAGTCCCAGATCTATGTACTCTGGACTCATTTGAACATCAGTTCATTCATCGTCCGATATGGCTTAACGTTGGACGTTTATACTTACCTGAGAGATGAATGTCTGGTAATTCTAAGCTTTATGGAAATTGGACTTATTTTAACATCATTTCATTCATCGTCCGATATCACAACGTTGGAGGTATTCCCTTATCCTGAAAGATGAATAACTGGTAACTGTAAGCTCCATGTAGCCTGGACTCTTTTCAACATCATTTCATTTATCTGTCCGAAAGGACAACGTTGCAGGTTTTGCCTTATCCTGAAAGATTAATGTCTGGTAACTGTAAACTATATGTACCGTGGACTCTTTTGAACATCATTTCATTCATCGTCCAATATGACTTAACGTTGAAGATTTATCCTGAAAAATGAATGTCTAGTACTAAGTCCCAGATCCATGTACCCTGTACTCATTTGAACATCATTTCATTCATCGTCCGATATGACTTAACGTTGGAGGCTTTCCTTTGTCATGAAAGATGAATGTCTGGTAACTGTAAGCTCTATGGCCCTGGGCTGTTTCTAAATCACTTCATTCATCGTTCGATATGATTTAACGTTGGAGGCTTTCCCTTATCAGGAAAGATGAATGTCTGGTAACTGTAAGCTCTATGGCCCTGGGCTGTTTCTAAATCACTTCATTCATCGTTCGATATGGTTTAACGTTGGAGATTTACCCTTATCCTGAATGATGAATGTCTGTTAAGTCCAAGATCTATGTACTCTGGACTCATTTGAACATCACTTCTTTCATCGTCCATTATGGCTTAACGTTGGACGTTTATCCTTACCTGAGAGATGAATGTCTGGTAATTCTAAGCTTTATGGAAATTTGACTTATTTTAACATCATTTTATTCATCGTCCGATATAACTTAACGTTGGAGGCTTTTCCTTATTCTGAAACATGAATGTCTGGTAACTGTAAGCTCTGTGGACCCTGGGCTGTTTCTAAATCACTTCATTCATCGTTCGATATGATTTAACGTTGGAGATTTATCCTTATCCTGAATGATGGATGTCTGTTAAGTTCAAGATCTATGTACTCTGGACTCATTTGAACATCACTTCATTCATCGTCCGATATGGCTTAACGTTGGACGTTTATCCTTACCTGAGAGAAGAATGTCTGGTAATTCTAAGCTTTATGGATCTTGGACTTATTTTAACATCATTTTATTCATCGTCCGATATAACTTAACGTTGGAGGCTTTTCCTTATTCTGAAACATGAATGTCTGGTAACTGTAAGCTCCATGGACCCTGCGCTCATTTAAACATCATTTTATTCATCGTCCAATATGACAACGTTGGAGCTTTTTCCTTATCCTGAAAAATGAATGACTGATAACTCTAAACTCTATGGACCCCGGACTTATTTTAACATCATTTCATTCATCGTCCAATATGACAACCTTGGATGTTTTTCCTTAACTTGAAAGATGAATGTCCGGTAACTGTAAGCTCTATGTACCCTGGACTCATTTGAACATAATTTCATTCATCGTCCGATATGGCTTTGGAGGAATTCCCTTATTCTGATAGATGAATGTCTGGTAACTATAAGCTCTACGGACTCTGAACTTATTTTAACATCATTTCATTGATCGTCCAATATGACAACGTTGGATGTTTCTCCTTATCTTGAAAGATGAATGTCTGGTAAGTGTAAGCTCTATGTACCCTGGACTCATTTGAACATCATTTCATTCATCGTCTAATATGACAACGTTGGAGGTTTTTCCTTATCTTGAAAGATGAATGTCCGTTATCTGTAAGCTCTAGATACCCTGAACTCATATGAACATCATTTCATTCATCGTCTGATATGACTTAACGTTGGAGGTTTATCCTTATCCTGAAAAACGAATGTCTGCTAAGCCCCAGATCTATGTACCCTGTACTCATTTGAACGTCATTTCATTCATCGTCCGATATGACTTAACGTTGGAGGTTTTCTCTTATCATGAAAAATGAATGACTGGTAACTGTAAGCTTGATGGCCCTGGGCGGTTTCTAAATCACTTTATTCATCGTTCGATATGATTTAACGTTGGAGATTTATCCTTATTTTGAATAATGAATGTCTGTTAAGTCCAAGATCTATGTACTGTGGACTCATTTGAACATCACTTCATTCATGGTCCGATATGGCTTAACATTTGAGGTTTATCCTTATCCTGAAAGATGAATGTCTGGTAATTCTAAGCTCTATGGACCTTGGACTTTTTAACATCATTTTATTCATCTTCCGATATAACTTAACGTTGGAGGCTTTTCCTTATTCTGAAAAATGAATGTCTGGTAAGTTTTAGCTCTATGTGCCCTGGACTCATTTGAACATCATTTCATTCATCGTCTAATATGACAACGTTGGAGGTTTTTCCTTATCTTGAATGATGAATGTCTGGTAACTCTAAGCGCTACGTGCCCTGGACTCGTTTGAACATAATTTCATTCATCGTCTGATATGATTTAACGTTGGAGGTTTTGCCTTATCCTGAAAGATGAATGTCTGGTAACTGCAAGCTCTATGTACCTTTGACTCTTTTCAATATCATTTCGCCCGCCTCGGTAGCGTAGATGGCAGCGTATATTGCCTCGCGTTCAAGAGTTCCAGAGTTCGAATCTCGGTCAGGATGAACTACCTGGATAAATATTTTCCCTTATCCTTAAATACGAATGTCTAGTAGCTCTAAGATCCATGGACCCCGGACACATTTGAGCATCATTTCAGCCAACTCATTCACCGTCCGATATGACTTGTCGTTCGAGGACGTAAAAATTACAAAAAGTCGTTTCATTCATCGTGCAATATGACTTATCCTTGGACGTTTTCCCTTATCCTGAAAGATGAATGTCCATTATCTGTAAGCTCTAGATACCCTGTACTCATTTGAACCTCATTTCATTCAACGTCCAATATGACTTAACGTTGGAGAAGTTCTCCTATTCCCTACGTATCTCCACAATAACAGTCTACATCCGTACCGTTTCACGTTCCTGCTATAAAAACCTCTCCCGCAGACTTTTTTTGTAATATTCGTCCTCCAATGTTTAGACATATCGGACGATGAATGAAATTGGGGAAATGATGCTCAAATGTGCCCAGGGTCCTTGGAGCTTAGAGCTACCTGACATTCGTCATTAAGGATAAGGGAAAACCCCGGAAAAACCTTATCCAGTTAACTCACCCTGACCGAGATTCGAACTCTGAACCTGTTGAACGTGAAGCAGACACGCTACCATCTACGGTACCGAGATGGGCTCTCCCATAACTTCAACTCCCTCATCCGTGGTCTAGGTGAGTACGACATCGATCCTGCAGAGCGTTACAAACGCCCGAGACTGCTTCTAGGCACATAAAATGACACATCACATGGCTTATATATAACTTCAACCTCATCTTCTGCCGTATATTATCCTTCGTTACAAAACACTCCACTGCCACTAGAGGGCCTAGCCCTGATTTGCTTGAGACCGATGGTCTGACATTCAGAACTTCAATGTCCAATCGTGACGCCTTTGAAATCCGTGATACATTCATTTGTCGGAAAACTGATTGCTCACTTTTTGTGTAGATGTCACCACCCTACTACATACTGTTTTACAAATACACAAACTAAATGATGTAATCTTTGGAATAAGTAAAGCCTTCAAAAAGTTGAATCACTATACATTACTCTCTGAATTTTGTATTAAATCTCTGATGTAACAATCACAACTATCCTTTGTCATCAGATAAACCACTAAGTATATTACGAATCATAAAATAACGTATTGGATATTTGTGACAGTACAGGTAATTGTGCATATGTACTAAATAGCAAAGCAAGTCTTATGAGATTTAAATACCCGGAAGTGTTATCTAATTTTCATGAGTTTAAAAGGCCGAACTCACATTCGAGGAAGCTGAACATATTATCCAAAGTAGTGAAGTCACCATCATAGATGTTAGAGGAGGAACTGAGATAACATCAGAAGGATCTACTCCAGGAAGTGTAAATATTCCTCTAACTCAACTTTCGGCCGCTTTACAAAGACTTCCCGACACAGAGTTCAAAACACTATATGAAGTTCAAAGGCCAGACAAAACAGCCAACATCATGTTCATATGTAGCTCTGGTGGACGGACCGCCTGCGGTGCCGTATGTAGTAAAAGCGGGCGTTAAACACTACACATTTCACATTTCTGGTGGACGGAGTAAACGAGCCATGGAAATGGCGTTACAGTTTGATTTTGAAAACTCCTGCAATTATATGGGTGGCTTTCGAGACTGGAAGAGGTATCAAGACACGTAATGGATGATACCGAAATTAAAGGATTGCTATAAGTAAATAATCATGAGGGATTTCAAAGGATTGTATATTTGTGTGGAACGCATTCAGGTGCAGTCGAGTTGAATAGCAACGTGGTTGAGTTGTGTAACAAAAGACAAGGGAAAAACAAAATTCTAAGGGGATAGCACTTGACTGTGTGAATAGGGCATTCCTCGGATCCTTCATAATGGCGACAAAAATAGCCCCAAAGAAATCTTTGGTTGAACGAAGAGGGCTTTCAGAAAGTGAAAGTGACACATACACCCACGCGTAGATGTGGAGGACGGTCTTCGGTGTCAGGCCGATTAGAGCAGTTCATGGCTGGCAAGCCACGTTCTGTCTTGGGCCGTGAATACCAGAAATGAGAGAAGATATTTGTCGGTTCATATATACGTGAAGAACGAATAAGATATATTGAGTAATAAACATTCCGCCTTCAGTAACTCTAAACATGGATACTGGTAACCCTTGGTCGGCAACTTAAAGTTTGATGTTAGGATAAAAGAAGCAGTCAATAAATCAGTTTGAAACGGGCATTCCAGTGGCATTAAAACTATCCTTCTCTCACATATCCACGTATAACATGGGAGAAACCTCATTGCTTAACCCTGAGATAAACACTATTTGTTTCACACTGTCCCGTAAAAGTGGAAGTACTGGCTCGCGAAGATAATCGCTTCTAATTGTAGCACTAACGTGGAACTGTGTGCCACCCACAATATTTAGTTGCTTCATGGACTTGGTTTGCTTGTATGTTTGGATGAATATGTGGATGTGCATTACCTTATTAGCGGCTTATCTGTTGGTGTAATAGTTTGTGGTTATAACGTGCTTTAATAATTTTGTAAACATTTAACCGTTATTACAAAAATAACTGGGAAGTTATAAGTCTTCAGATATCACTATGAAAAAAAATGAAAATGCTAATGTATATCTGTAAAGAAACATTCACAAATAACAGTTCGCAATTATTACTCGTGAATGCTGTTGTGACGTCAATGTTATTACATCCACGCTGCTATTTACACATTAGTGGAGCCCATTGCAGTTCACCAAAGATGAAAATGCAGTTTCGTAGACATATGAAGCGCAAAAGAGATGAGGTGGAATATTCTAATGAGTTCATTACCCAGCATATTCATCTTTGAAAGTCATCTATGAATTGGATTTGAAAATCGCTCAGTTAATTTATTTTGGAACATTGCAATTAAGGCTGGCAGTGTTGTCTTAAATAGTTCATATGTGGATGGAAGTCCCAAACTGTTACATGAGGGGATATGGTTAATTTATGTTCATAAACATTCATTTCCAAACGTTGTGTGTACATGTTATGGGAATGTATGTCAGAAACGCTGCTATCAAAGCTTGATATACTCAGAAATGACACTTGCTAGTATTCTAAGTATGTAATGAATTGCATTTGGTGTTTCCAAAATCATATTGTTATTTTATTTTGTTATAATAAGGGAAAATAAACGCTTAGCCATCCAGTGGTGAAGTTTAATACAGTTCCAGTTCTCTTTCGGGATAAGAGAAAACCTCCAACGTCAAGTCATATCGGACGGTGAATGAAACGATGTTGAAATCAGACCGGGGTACATAGAGCTTAGAGTTACCTGATATTCATCTTTCAGGATAAGGGAAAACCTCTAACGTTAAGTCCTCTCGAACGACAAATAAAATGATGCTAAAATGAGTACGGAGCACATGCAGCTCATAGTTACCAGACATTCATCTTTCAGGATAAGGGAAAACCACCAAATTTAAGTCATATCTGACGATGAATGAAATGATATTCAAATGAGTCCAGGGTAAATAGAGCTTAGTGTTACCAGGCACTATTCTTTCAGGATAAGGGAAAAACGCTAAGTTGAGTCACATCGAACGATGAATGAAACGATGTTGAAATGAGTCCAGGGTCCGTAGAGCTTAGGGTTACCAGGCATTCATCATTCAGGATAAGGGAAATCCTCAAACCTTCAGTCATATCTCACGACGAATGGAACGGTATTGAAATGAGTCCAGGGTACACAGAGCTTAGAGATACCAGGAATTCATCATTCAGGATAAGAGACAACCTCCTGATATGCAAATGAGTACAGGGGTCATGGAGCTTACAGTTACCAGAGATTCATCTTTCAGGATAAGGGAGAACCGCCAACGTTAAGTGGTATCGGACGATAAAAGAAATTATATTCAAATGTGTCCAGGGAACATAGATCCCCTTGGTACACCCGCAATCTAATTATCCGACAAGACCTACGTATCCCCACAATAACAGACTACATGCATACCGTTTCACATTCCTTCTATCAAACCTCTCCCACAACTTCAACTCCCTCATCCGCGGTCTAGGCGAGTACGACATCAATCCTGAAGAGCGCTACAAACGCCCGAGGCTGCTTCTAGGCACATAAAATAACACATCGTATGACTTATATATATAACTTCAACCTCATCTTCTGCCGCATATTATCCTTCCTTACAAAAAACTCCACTGCCAGTAGAGGGCCTAGCCCTGATCTGGCTTGAGACCGAAAGTCTGATATTCAGATTTTCAATATCCAGTCGTGATGATCCATAGACTATATAGAGAGGTAATTAGAATTCACAAAACACATCGAGGTGGCCTAAAACAACGATAACGTGTTACAACGAGCAGTGTTTTGTTTGTTTACTCACAAGAACAAATAAAGCTTATCCTGCCATCTACTGTGTCAATAGTAAATGAAACTGACGTCGTCATTTATCCATAGACTACAGTCACTCAAAAAGTATTCGTCTAACTAATGTTATTAATTTCAAAAGCGAATAAAGGTTAAAAAAGTAAAGAATAAAGCTCATCTTCAGTACTAGTTTATTTGCTATGGCATTATAATCTATTATACATTAACAAAACATTAATTTCTGCTGTAACAAACGTAAGAAAAATAGTTAATATTACAAGTATGTTTCTTCATTCCAAAATATATATTCATCTCCAGCAAATAAACTATTGTTTTGATTAATGGATATACATTATTAAGAGAAAAAGTATGTTAATATGAATGATAAAAAGAGATCCTAAATTGTAGTGGCATATGCTGGGATTGTGGCCCGGGTTATCACTAAGCCTATCAGATCCGGACAATCAGGGATTGTTGATTAAATGTTAACTTCACAAACAGTGCATTTAAATCAATTTTCATTGAAACAAGCTGTTAAAACAGCAGAAGTGCCTTTGAAAACGGCAACTGTCTTTAGATGCTGTGACAGTGCCGCATCATAATTAACCAGAAATTGTAGCAATTCTATATAATTGCCTTTATTTAATGACTCCTCACTTTCATCTTGGCCTCTAAACGAATATTCCTGTTTTGAAAGAAGCGGCACTGCATCAATCAATCTTTTCAATACATTTCTATTTTCCTTAACTTTTCATTGTCAAACTGTCAGCAAGTTTGTTTTGGTAATTCAATGCATGGTCTACCTATTTAGTGCCGAAAGTTCTTAATGCCGTGAAAGATTTTCTATGTGTTGTTGATCTTTCATGTTTATCCAAAGCTGTGATTAAATAAGCTAAATTTGTGAAACTCGTAGTATTCCAGGGTGCTTTCTCAGTTGCAAAAAAGCAGCAGCCACTCATACTTTCATAATTACTTATATTAAAATACATTTTATAAGGGTTCTTAATTTTTTCCTTCTGTTCACACTGCAAGTGCGGAAGAGCTGGAGTAGGCCTTCCCTGTTTTATTATTACTAACTTATTATCGTATTTCAACTGCGAGAATGGTCTTTGCACTAATTGTTTAATTAGACATTCTTCACCCATTTCGATGAAATAGCGCTAGCAACTGTCTTGGTACACTGTACAGTATGAAATAATACTAATACGGCTGTTGAGGACCGTAACAATCACACAATAATTAAAACACGCTCTTTCTTGCCTTTAACTCGAGCTGCTATGCGGAATTCCAAAGCCAGTCGTGTCCATACGGTACATTTCGGAGCAGCTCGTATACGTGAAGCGACTTAAGGTTCCGAAGCCTTGGCGTGTTAAATCCTGCACTCCTCCCCCTCGTCCCTCACTGCCACTTACCCTAGAGAAGGCTGCAACAGTAGCTACCGAAGCTCTGCTTGTCCCTCTTTTCAGTGATAGGTAAAGAGAGATATTGCACCCTACGCATAAGTTCTTTATGGGGAAACTGGCTGGTATTGCAATTATTGTAAATATTGCTTATATTGAGACCGGCAAAATCATATTTTTATTCAAAATTACATTAGGGAAGACTACTGAATCGTTATGTTGCATCATAGATACTAGTTTAATTTCAATTTATTACTTCTTTACTTGTTTCTGTATTTGTTATCTACTATTAACCATGCTTTATTCAGACCTTGATTCCTACAATTTAGGCAGACTAATTCCTTATTCAGGTTTGGTCAAGTACTTAAAATAATTTCCTTACTGTTCTCTAATCCACTACTTTTTTCTTTTTTATTATTTGATGTTTTTTATTGAATGATATTTAAATTTCTTACTGCAGATTACATTTCCCACTTTTATATTTTCTAATACTGTCTGTTCACCACAAGGAGGCAAGGGACGAATGAAGGGGAAAGGGGTTTGAACTGTTTATCTGCTCTATTAGTGGATCCGTTTACTAGGAAATGAGTGTATAATAGTGCATATGAGTCACCAATGTTGTCGAATTTAATGCTTCTTGCAGTAATTGAAGTGCTAGGTATTATGTAGGGGTGAGTGATGCAACAACTCTTGTGTATTTTAAACTAGCCTAGCATCCTTGTCATACTGGGAAGGCAAGCATAAACACCGTGCAGGCAGCAAAAGTGATTACATTGTGCATTCCTCTACCTTGCCTGCTTCTGCTGGGCAGACAGTACTTTAAATTCACTTATAGTTACTGCACACTGAGAGCTAATTTTGAATTATCAGGCATGTATTTTGTACCATCTTTTCTATGAGTAATTCCCTTCCCTTACTAAGAATTCAAAACTAGTATTTTAATACTCTCATTATCTTTACTTTCCTCAGAAACTTTAATTCAAAAAGATATTCTGGAAATTCTTTAGAATTTTCTTCATAATCATTAGCACAATTTATAGAAGTAACTATGCTAGAAAACCAAAAACTTTCAGAATTTTTATATCCATATTCATTAGATTTAGCCCCTATTTTAAAATATTTGAAAGAACGACGAGATAATAAACAGCTCTTGCTCTGAAAAGGTTTTTCCTAAAAATCAGTAAACTCACATGAAACACCATAGATAAATATAAGTAGAGATTTGAATTACAATTATAATACGAATGATGAATGCATTAATATCATAATTACTTCATTAGTTGAAACATTAGCTGAAGAAAACTCATATGCATTGAATGAGTCTACCTCAACTAGAATGGGTGCTTGTAATCAATTCATCACTTGATTTATCTTTTACTACATTTTTGTTGGACTAGACTCTGAATCCTAATGGTCCTCTTCTCATTTATGTCCTCAACGTTAAGTCACGTTGAATGTTGAATGAAATAGGTGAAATGAGCCCAGGGTGCATAGAGATTACAGTTATCCAGCATTCATCTTTTCAGAACTAAGAAAAACCCTGGGACAAAATACCCTTATCCATATAACTTAACCTGAACAGGATTCGAACTTGGGACCCCTTGAAGGTGAGACAGACACACACTATCACCTACGCTACAGAGGTGAGTGTTTTTTCAGAAAATTAAAATAAAGATATATTTTATCAAAAGCTACTGAAGTGCTTCAATTTATATCATTCCTCATGTTGCAAAGAACATACTTATCCCACTAGAAAGCCAGTCAGCAAAAAGAGTGTGAAAATTCAAAACAACAAAATAAAGAAGCTATAGTAAAATTGTGGGAGACTTAGCAATTTGGAAAACAGTTTAGCTAATTTAATTGCAGAAATGCAATCTAATTTCTTGAAGAAACGCTGTCGATATCTGTGAATTTGGATAACAGTAGAGCTTATGTTCCTGTACAATAAGGATTCTAATTAATTCATTGCAGGAAATCAAAATTCCAACAAAACTTGTAAAATTGCTTTTGCAGATGATTTACTCATGTATCTTCTGCAAAAATAAAAATATTGACAATATTATCAAGAATTTAGAAGAGAACATTCTTAGTTTAAGAAAGGATTGCAAGAAGAAGAATTCGGCATATATATATATCCTTTTCTCATCAATGCTGGTGTGAGTTGCTTGGGTTCCCTCAAAGTGAGGGAGCCGAAGCACTTTGACCTGACAGATGAGACCAAGGTTGAGGGGTCAGCCAAACGCCTGGGATGAATGAATGATGGAGCAATTGTTGGAATGATGGTTGGAGAAACCGGAGGATCCGGAGGAAACCCAACCCAGCGCCATGTTGTCCGCCACAAATCCCACTTTGTAGTCACATCGGTTCGAACCCGGGCCGCCTAGGTGAGAGCCAAGCGGCCTAACTACTCAGACATTACACAGCCAATATTTTGATATAATTATAAAAAAGGAACTGTATGACTTTCAGGAAGGAAAAGACAATTAACCCTTGCATGGCATCTGCTCTGGATAAGCAAATTATATATTTGGGCTCTTTTTTCAGCCCAAAGTGATTTTAAGAACTATGTGACACTAAAGTGTAAAATATTTTCACAAAAGTAATACTTTTATTTTCAGACCATGTTATAATATAACATGGAAAATCACTTATTTTATGCCTGAGGTATTTTCTGTCCCTGTTACCAAAAACTCTAAATTCTGTAGTACCGACCGTCATATTACCATATGTTACCCAAAAGCATATCTGGAAGATGATAAGTCTACGTTCACATTAAAACGGTGTCTACGTAGTTAAAACAGCCTTGGGGTCTACAAAGACCCCAGACACCAAGCAAGGGTTAATCAGTAAGACACTTACTAAGGAAAATCGGGAGACTGAGTCAGCTTCATCTATGACTTGAATTTGCACTTCAGGCTTTGTTAGGACAGGCATATAAACATAATGTAATAAAAAATGTAATAATATCTGTGTTCAAATACATTGTGGAAAGAAATAGCAGTGCTCACTTTTAAACATTAAGAGTGCTGCGTAATAATTTGAAAAGTTATACATTCATATATGGAGCTGCCTTATTTGGCAAAATACTTTGCAAAAAAGTGCATTAGTGTGCTCTATATAAAATTATTAAACAATGTCTAGGCATTGGTAGAACTGCTTCAATAAAATTGATAAAACTATTTGTAGTTGGTTTCTCAAACTCCTGTTCCTTACATTTATAATTTTTTTAGGGACTTCTTTTAGGAGCCATTGCTTCCATTTTCAACGCAGTCCCCCTCAAAAAAGAAAACAGAAAAGTAAGTGACAGTGTGGAAAAGCCTACTACAAATAATTTTATCAATTAATATTGTAAAAAATCTTAATAAAATCCTCCAAACACACGTAACTCTTCAAGAAACTTTAGCCTCAAAAAATTTGGTATAATACCTTTAAGAATCGTACAGTTACATTTCAGATATAAGTTTATAAACTGGTTAGGTTACTAGAATCAATGAAATCTTCTCAGAAAATCATAACTTACAGTACTTTTAAGAAAAAGTTCAGTACCATGTAGCTTTGAAATACCTACATACATTGCAGAACTTAAAGCAGTTATAAGTGCTGCTAACTAAACATTGAAAAACATGTTTAAAAGGCATCCAATCCATTCAGATCCTTAAGCAAACTAAAGCGGCATGATAATAAGTGCTATCTAAATTTAACAAATTAATGTAGACACCTGGACATAAACATTTAGAAGGTAATACAAGAGCAAACAAGCTATAGGTATACAAGAAACAAGAAATATTCAGATTTTACCATAAGAGTCGGTGGATAAACGAATGCCCTAATAATCAGTGGATCAATAGTAAAAAATTTTTCCATGGTCCACAAGTGTATATTCCTCTGAATAGGACTTATATAATTAATATAAGGTTTACTATAACCTAGACAAGTTTCTTCTAATTTAAATGAAGGGAACTAATACAACTTATTGCAGATGTGATGGAATGGGAAACACAGAACATAGGTACAGGCCGCGCCGTGGCTCAGTGGTTAGACAGCTTGGCTCTCACCAAGGCGGCCCGAGTTCGATCCCAGGTGACCGCAAAGTGAGATTTGCGGTGGACAACATGGCGCTGGGGCGGGTTTTCTCCGGAACCCCCGGTATCCCCCGCCATCACATTCCACCGGTGCTCCATCTTTATCTCATGTATCACCAGTGCCACCGCCTGCGGTGCCGTATGTAGTAAAAGCGAGCGTTAAGCACTACACATTTCATTTCAGAGCATAGGCTAATGGGATGAACATTATATGAGAAAGAGCATGATGAATTTTTTGGTTGATTATACAGTATAGGCATTCCTACGTAACCATAATTAACATTTTTCAACCTAAATAGAGAAAAATGATTGCTATACACTTTGTCCACAAATTAAATGACACAGTACAATATCCAAATTTATATTCAAGACATAAATCACTCTACTATGTACCAAATATCACATTTTTAGGAATGGGGTTAGATGAACACCTAAGATAGGAAATGCAAATTGAACAGCTAGAACTAAAACTAAGTAAAATTATATTTGCTATGAAAGTAATCTGCAAGTACAAATCTGCTGAAAGTTATATTGTCACAAGTGACTGTCTTAATTAATACAAATAATAGTTTAAGTGACTTCAGTACTACGTGTGACGTCATTCCCCCCACTCCGTCATTTGTTGGATAAAAGTTTGTGTAAGCCGGTACAAGTCACCTCTTTCTCGCTCAACTTCCTTCCTCTATACTGTCTAGAGGAGTCTACTCCCCTTCCCCTTCCCTACTTTCACGTCGCAGAGACATTCTCTAAGAGCGTTTAAATCCTACAGTACTCTGCAACAGTCTTCCTCTTCTTCGATCTTTCCTATCAGTAAATTCAACTCCCTCTGTTAGAGAATGGTTTTCCTCACAAAGAGCCAGGCCCATAACAAGGGCCGCGACCTGGAGAACATAGGTACAGATTCGGAAAGTCTCAGATCTGCTTCTTCGGATCACATTGATCGAATGTCCCAGCCGCATTCCATGTCATCACCATAAGTTTCCTTTTCATCGGCCTCTCACTCCCGAGCAGGTAATGCTGACTCACCGGTCGAGAGCGTCAGGCTGCACACTGCCACACCTCCGCCCCCATCCACCACTGCAGCAGCGAGTCAACTGCCGGCCAATGGCACATTGAGCCCCACGGGCAGCCACGCTGCAGCAGTAAGCGGCCACCTTGAACCGACACTGTACATCAGCAAACACCACTCCACACAAATCACCGTACTCATGCGTGATTTCGACCGAGAGCACCGGAATCAGGGCTACCTTAACACCAGGGCTCCCCTCTCCGGGGATTTCATGGTACGGATGCGCACACCTGCCGATTACCGGGCTGTGGTGCTCAACCTCCAATCGCTGAAGGTCAGCGTCAGCATGGTCAGAGGCGTGGGGGAGCGCACGCACAGGCTGGTGATCAAGCCGTTCTACGCGGACAGTGCGGAGAACGATATCAGTATTCATTTGACGGAGTTGGGCATCAACCCTATTAGGGTACCCCAACTCAGGCGAATGAAAAGGCAGTACACCCTCCTTCCCTTGTACATGGTAAAGGTCCGAATTACAGAAGACCGAGACGCACTCCGGAGTATCGCAGAAATACTACATTTCAGAGTGCACGTTGGGGACTACTCCCGCCAAAATTCCTCCAAAATATAATAGGTGCCAGCTCCTTATGCAGGTGGAGAGCCAGTGCCTTGGTAAGGCCCTGGTGGGCTCCAAGTACACTGGCAACCACGAATCTGTAGAATGAAATACCCCTCCCGATCTCCGCAAATGTGCACTCTGCTGGTCGACCGGATATGGCGCGCGCTGGCGCTCCTGCCCGGTCTATCGGCCGCAAGCCGCGGTCTTGCGCAGCCTTCATTCCCGCCTGAAACCGGCAGCACAACCCTACACACAAGTCATGCAGGCTTCTGCTACAAACTTCCCAGCTGTTACTCAAAACCTCAATCACACACACCTGCTGTGTTCACTTTCACAGTAAACCAGTGTAACAGGGACCTAGAACTAACCCTCCCAAGCTGTCAACCACCCATAAGGTACCTCCAATCCCTGCCCCTGCCTTCATCCGATTCCCTACTCGACGTGATGGGGAAAGCTCTGTATCCTGGGAGTCTGTTCGGGACAGTGCGATTCGCGTGCTGAGAGAGCTGGAGGCGGAACCTACTATCCCAAACCTCATAATATTACAAAATGCCGATTTCTTCCAAATGTTCATCGGCCAACAGAAATAAATGTGCTCTCCGATGTTCATTCTCATGAAATCCAAGACCATCCTTAATGATGACGACCAAGAGCACTTTTAGGATAATGAACTGAAACGCACATGGGATACGCCGACGAAAACCGAATGCGTTGTATTCATGCACAAACACCAAACTGACGTTGCCCTAATCACTGAAACCCACCTTAACAACACAGAAAAACATAACATTCCGGGTCACTTCACCTATCGTAATGACAGGAACCGCCGAGGAGGTAGCACCGCAATAGCAGTTAAAAGAGATGTTGAGCATAACTTAGCTCACCTTCCGAACCTCCACAGAATAGAAGCCACGGGCATCCATATCTGCCTTGACAACCTCCGCACAATGGTGGTAGCTGCATACAACCCCGCAAGTGACATTGACATTAATGACATAGACGCCCTTCTCCACCATCATCCACAGGTTCTCCTATCAGGTGACCTGAACTGTAAACACCCTCTCTGGAACAGCTGGGTATCCAACTCTCCAGGGAGTAAGCTCTTACAATATGAAAACCGCACCGACTGCATCATCTACGCCCCAGACGAACCCACGTATGTGGCTCATGCACGAAATGCAATACCGGACGTCCTTTACATAGCCATAGCTCGTAACATTACCACCACAACTGAACTCCGGACAATCAATGTGCTCTCCTCAGACCACTTACCCGTAATAATCACTGTTAACGGAAACCTTGCCCATACCCCCAAGGTCCCTAGACATAACTTCAATAAGACGCACTGGAACCTCTTCTCTAGCACGATAACCGAAAAGCTTAACATACGCACCATCACCAGCAGAGCGGAGCTCGACGACGCTACCAAACACCTTGAAAATACTATTTCCAAGCCCTCCCCCTCCTCTAGTTCTCAAACTTCTGACAGCCATACGTAATAGGGCCAGGCGTGCCTGGCAACGCACCAGACATCAAATTCACCATGACGAACTCCGTCGACTGAACCAAGCAGTGCACGATTGTATAGTAAAACACATAACTGATCACTGTAATGCCACAGTAGCAAACCTAGACTCAGAAAACCAGTCGGTTTGGCGTATAGCCAAAGCCCTGGTCAAAGAGCCAACCCAGATCCGTCCCCTGCATCACAATCAAGAGATCGCCGTTTCGGATGAGGCAAAGCCAGAAGCTCTCGCTGATGCCCTTCAAGATACCTTAGTCCCGAATCCACAACAGAAAAACCCGGTCTTTGTTACAGTAACGGAATCCCTCACTGTGGACCTCAGACTCAGGCAGCAGCACAATCCACTACGCAGGACTAACGCAGCGGAAATCGCTTGGTGAATCAAGCACTTACATGACAAAAAAGCCCCAGGACCTGACCACATCCCAAACATTGCCTTAAAGCATCTACCTCTGCTAGCCCTTCAGGCTCTGACTAACATCTTTAACTACACACTGCAGAATGGCATTTTTCCTGAATACTGGAAAACAGCCAGGATACAGCACATCCCTAAACCCATAAGGACACCTACAAGCCCGAAACTACAGACCCATCAATCTGCTCAACCTCCTTAATAAACTCCCAGAAAGGGTTATCCTCCGCACAACAGAACATATCACTGCCGGCTTTAACATCCGCAAAAGCACGGGCGCCGTTTTCCTTTATATGGAGCGGGCGTTTGACTGGGTGTGGCATGCGGGATTACTCAGAAAACTTAGCAATTACCATTTTCCAGACACGAGCATAAAACTTATAGCAAAATACTTGCATAACAGAACCTTCTATTCTTCCGTCAATAATCGTTCCTCCACCCTAAGACCAATTCGGGCCGGAGTCCCTCAGGGAAGTGTGCTGGACACAACCCTTTTTAGCATTTACATGAATGACATTCCTAAAACTGAAAATATTAAACTATCACTATATGCCGACGATACTGCCCTTATGGCCCAATCCGGCGACATTAAGTTCATTACCACACGACTACAGCACACCCTCACGTCTCTTGAATACTGGTCCATTCAGTGGAGTATAAAATTCAACGCTAACAAAACCCAAGCAATCATCCTTACAAAAAGGGTCAAACTTAGGGAGAAAATTCGCACACACCCACCTCTGCAAATATTTGGCACCCCCATTAACTGGAAGGACACAGTCACCTACCTGGTGTTACTATGGACAAATACCTAACCTGGGAGAAGTATATTCACAATGCCCGGTGCTCAATTGCGGAAGCTATACCCCATCATATATTACAGCTCCATCCTTCAAATTAACTTGGGTCTTACCCTGTATAAAACTCTACTCAGACCGATCTTCACATACTCAGCACCCGTCTTGGGTTACGCAGCCCAATCCCATCTCCACACGCTACAAACAATGCACAACAAAATATTGCGAACCATAACCAAAGTAACATTCATCGCGCCCTCCAAACTCCTTCACAAAGAGTTAAACATGCACACGGTAGAACAATTTATTAAAAAGCTTGCAGCCGACCTATACGCCAACTGTGCCAAGAACTCAAACCCGCTAATACAAGAATTGGGGCATTATCAGTCTTCCACCAACAGACACAAACGGCCCCTCTCAGTATTTGACCGAAACTTATCAAACGAAACAACTCCCAAAGAGGTCCTGGAATACCTCAACTGCCTTGTACCTTTGAATACCTAATTTAATCACATATTAGACAACTGGACAACACAACACTGAGCGGCTACCGAAGGAAAAACCCACGCCACATAACCATTTCGTTTTATCATTATATCACCTTCATCTCATCTAATGTTAAGCCGTAGCTCTAACCTGCATCCCTGTTCACTAATTCCTTATGCCTGTTGCAGGTACTAACCTCGGGCGTTAGTCAGGGCTCTGTCATGCCTGCCGCCCCTAAACTCAACAGATACGCTAGCATGGTCCCCATGCTAGCAGGAGTAGAAATAACGTATACTAACCGGGGTGCTTTAGCGGAACCCGAAAATAACACACAAAACCCCCTAGCATGCCATGTGCACGTTTATTAACAATCAAGCACCCTTCCCCATAGCTGCATGTTAGTTTATTGTGACTTTGTGTGTTCGTGAAATGATAAAACGAGGTTACAAAATAAAAAAACTACACTTTATTCTCCTCGAAATACACTGTTCACCATAACAAAATTGCTAGAACCTTAAAACTCTTTATTTTCTCTAACACTACCTTCAACTGTCTGTCGCTACCGGTAACGATTGGTTCCGAAGTTTTCCGAATCTCCACCGGCTTCGGCTTCGGCTTCGGCTTCGCGAGTCTACCGCCAGGGCGACACTGCTCCCTCCTCAGGGCTGGTCGTCCCGAACAGCGCCTTCGTAGCGGGCCAGGCGATCCAGATGTACCACCAACATCTTTCCTCGGGGCACCTTCTGGATGCGGTAGACCACCTCGTTAATCCTCTTCACCACACGGTACGGTCCCTGCCATGGCTGCTGAAGCTTCGGTCAGCGTCCCTTGGTCCGGGTCGGGCGGTACAACCAGACCAGGTCACCTTGCTGGAACCCTTGGCTGTTGGCTTGCCTGTCGTATCGGGTTTTCATGCGGTCGCTCGCCTTCTGGGTGTTCTGGCGAGCCATCTCGTGCATATCGTGGAGGTGGTCCACCAGGTTCTCCACATCCCTCAAGAGTGGCCCCAAGTCTGGGTCCGCCAGCTGCTCGCTCCTCAGGCCTGCGCTATCACAGCCATCCGCAGGCACTGCCGTGACTACTCGAACTGCTGCGGCATGCTCCTTCCCCTCCACTCTGGTGCATTGGCCGCACTCTTTTTGACAGGGTCTTCGGGACATAACGTCCGCGTTACCGTGACTCTTCCCTCCGTGATGTTCCGACGTGAAGTAATACTCCTGCTGCCTCTGGACCCCACCTGCTGTCTGGCCTTCCGGCCGCGCCATCACTATCACTTCACTCCTCGCGGGGACAACCACGTCTTCGCTCAAGGCGACCCTGCCAATTCCAAGACACTCTTCTGGTTGACGCAGCATAACCTCCTCTCCGTTGAGCCTCAGGACCTTCCTGCCGACGTCGACCGTCGCCTCGTGGCTCCTGAGGGTATCCAGTCCCAGAATCACCTCCTCAGCCACCTTCGCGACGAACACCCACAGACGCACGGCACTCCGTCCCAAGTTCAGCTCCAGCAGGGCCTCCTTCTGCACAGGCATGGTGTCGCCCGATGCCGTCAAAAGCTGGTATGATCGGCTCGGTTTCCTCGTCGGCAAACCCTTCGCCACGTCAGGTCTGATGATGGTCACTGTCACCCCGGTGTCCACCAGCACGCGGCACGGCTTTCCTCTTACCCAACCGTCCGCGATGGGGCTGTCATCCATACGCCGGCTGACGGCGCGCAGTGTCACTCGAGGGGATGGTGGTGATGGCGCCGACGTGCCCCTCTCCAGGACGGCCCTTACTCGTTTTCCGGCTGCTCTTCCTGGTGTGGGCAGTCTCTCCGCAGGTGTCCGGGCTGTTCACACCCCCAACACAGGCCGCTAGGTGTTCGCCGGCGTCTATCAGCTGGTCTTATGTCTCCGGCGTAGCGGACACTCCTCGTTCTCGACGTCGGGATAGATGTTACTTTGGCCGCCTCCATCCTTAACGCCGCTGTCAGCGCCTCGTGGATGGTTTTATATTCGCCGAGCATTAGGCGCTGACGAATCTCCGTGTCCCGTACCCCGTCGACAAAATTGTAGGTGGCTTCCCGGGATACGAACTCCAGTGGCAGGTCAACCAAGGCCTTGCTAGCCAGCTGCTCGATCGCTATGGCGAACTCCTGCAGCGTCTTGCCCGGCTGCTGCGACCTTGCCTTTAGTTGGCTGCGGTATGCTGCGGCTAAGCGGTGGTTCCCGAAGCGATTCTCCAGGGAATCCCAGATGTCCTTGGGGACCACCGTCGTCTGCACCGCGTTTAGGATTTCCACGGCCCGTCCCTGGAGGCTGGCTATTAACTGTGTGGCGTTCTCCTCCGGTGACCATCTGTTGTGCTTGGCCACTGTGTCGAACTGGCGGCGGAGGACCTCGAAATTTGACGCGCCGTCATATTTCGGAGGTTTGACGCGCGCCGATGTTGTGTCGCGTCCCGGTGCGTCAACCTTAAATCCTTCAGTCTCCTGCCGACGACGTCCTCCACCATGACGTTCAGGGACTTGACGCTGCTGTCGGCCTTTACCTCCAGGTTGTTTACGCGGTTCGCGAGATCCTCGACGTCTTCAACCATTGCGTTCAGGGACTTGGCCTTATTGCCGGCCTTTTCCTCTAGATCATTGAAGCGGTTCGCCAGGTCCTCGACGCGCTCGTCCGCTTGGCCCATCAGCTTGCCCAGCTCCGTCACGTCATCCCTCACGCCGGCCAACTGTTCCTCAAATTTGGCGGCGAGGACCTCGTTTGCCTCCTTCATTTCCGTGGCCAGACTGTCGTTCGCTGCCTTCATTTCTGTGGTCAATTCGGTCTCTATTTCTTTCAACTCTGCGGCCAGGCTGTTATTTGCCGCTTCTGTTTTTGTTGTTAACTCGTTCATCTTCGCGGTCAAGTTGTTATTTGCCGCTTCCGACTTCGCTGTTATTTCGTTCATCTTCTGCAAAAGCATTTCCAATGCTGATTCCATGGCCATAATGTTCGGTGATGTAGTTATCCGGCTTCCTGACACCAGTTGTGACTTTGTGGATTCGTGAAATGGTAAAACGAGGTTACAAAACACAAAAACTACACTTTATTCTCCTCGAAATACACTGTTCACCATTACAAAATTGATAGAACGTTAAAATTCTTTATTTTCTCTAACTCTACCTTCAACTGTCTGTCGCTACCGGTAACGGTTGGTTCCAAAATTTGCGAATCTCCACCGGCTTCGGCTTCGGCTTCTGCTTCGCGAGTCTACCGCCAGGGCGACATTATTAACAGAATGCGCATGGGAAAATGATGTAGCCTCTGCGGATGATCGTCACTGGGGGCGGCGGGTGTGGAGCAGCCCCCTTAAAAAAGAGAGAGAGAGAGAGAATGAGAGAGAAAGAGAGAGAAAATTGCTCGCTCTCTCTTGGGCTATCCTTCGGCCTGGATAAATGGATTTGTCCACAACCTCTTGAGGCAGGTAACCGGCCGCTATGTCCACCTTTGTAATCTGCATATTTGTAGTAAATATTCTTATTAAGTGAATTTTACCTTTAATTAGTATTACCCTACCTTTTGTAGGAATGAACCTGATAGAAAACCCAACCTCTCACAAACATGTAAATGATATCTTTGATGTACACTTCCCAGTGTATGATCTGGCCATATGTTCCTTATCTATCATGTACAATCCATGGTTAGCTCGCCACAATATGCTTCACTTATTTCCACTCCACAATGTTTTATAGCACACTGTGCTGTGGTAATACCAAAGTTGTAACTAAAATAATTAGATTGCAGTAAAGCGTGATATGTTATATTGTAAATATTCCTTCTTCTATTCTACCAACTGAAAACCATAGGTACTACGACATACTCTTACTACAATGTAGACTAGTTTAGACAATAACTATACTTTCATAATTTTTAAAAAGTTCACTAGTACATAACCACAAGACAGGAGGTAAAATGGTTCTCTATATACCACAATAGAACTATATTCACATTCAGTTTTGAACACAACATGGTGCCAGTACTAAGCATTAGACTTAATACCATCGGAAAGACATTTTTACTAGAAGGCTGTTTTTATTCGGTAGACAAATATTTAAAGGACAGTTCACTTCTCAATGCTTCCTAAAGCGATTATATTTGCAAATATCTACTCAACAAGCACCTGTTACGTAGGTATTTCATTTACCTTGGCTTTGAAATATAATATATATCTAGGTCATTTCTATGTAATCTCGTTTGTTTTCTAAATTGAGTTGAAACCTATATCATGTTACACGATTTAAATTGTGAATAAATTATGATATTATATGTGGAGATAGGTAGCGGCGTGCTGACTCCCCATCTCCGGTTTGGGTAACCACTACTAGGGGAGATGCCCGAGAATACTGTCGTGAATCCGATCGCGATAGCCCGGCTTGTGCACACAAAGAGCCTGGAGATAAGGAGTATGCCGGAAGAAATAATGATAGCGCGAGATAAAAGATCTGCCGGCACAGATAGGGTTACGCCTCTGGAGGGTGATAGAACATTCGATTCCTGTTTGGTCCAGAAATATCTTGAATTTACCAAATAGGTATTTAAGGACGTGACGGCTCGCAAAGAGTTAGTTGTGAAACTGTTGTGAAATGAGAGACAGCCAGCTGTGTTGTTGGAACGAGAGCTAAGGATGCAATCTGCTGTCAATGTTTGTTATTGTGATCGACCGTGGTAGACTGATGGTGTATGTAGCGTAATTCTGCTGTAATCTATAAGACTATTTCTACGAAAATAAAGGAGACGTTTAATTTCTGCAACTCGGCTTTTTAATTTTACGAACCCACAAAGTCACAATACTTAGGAGATGCAAAATTTAAATTTCAAAGTAATTTATGGTAAAAAACATTATATTGGTTAAAATAGGCTTCAGTCACTGAGTGCTATTATGCGAGAAGTGGACACTAAATTTGTGATATATTAATACAGAAGACAGTGGAACGACCCTTTTGAAAACTTATATAAAAAATCCTAGAAAATCAGTATTTAAGCACTTCCCCAAGCTATCAAAAAATTCCATCTCAACTCCTTAACAACTTACATTACTACAATTTGCGATATGAAAATACATAAAAAACAAATACTTGAATTCAAGCCATCGAAACCGTTACTTGAGGTGAATTTTAATTATCCGTTATTACACTTATATGTTGTCGAATACGCCACTTGGTTTTAGAGGAAATAATACATAAAAAATGCAAGTTCTGTAAAGCATATTTTAACTTGGTGCACTTATCGGTTCAGAAAAGTTTGCACGTGACGTGACACATCCATTTCGTCTTCCCCGAGAGAAGACATCTTGTGTAGGACGCTACGTTTGCAATTTGTCTTCCCCAAGAACATAAAAATCTTTATGTACCTCGGCAATCACAACTAACTTCAAAATAATGTGTATTTTTATGTATCAACTCTAACCCTAATATACCACTTTCATGGTGTTTATAAACTCAGTGTTTAAACGTCTGAAATAGTTTAAATTAATATGCATCAGATTATAACATATTTTCTTCCTTCTAGTATTTAAAATATTTTTGTTAAAATGGTGTATTTTTATGTATCAACTATAACCCTAATATACCACTGTGTAAAATAGGGATCATAAATCTGGATAAATAAAAAAACTTCAAAATAATTTTAAAAATAATTTAAAAAAATAAAACTAACTGCACCCTTCTAACGATGGTCTCTTTCATATATTTGTTCCACAAAATACTTCCAGTCTGCTACCACACCCAAAACAACTTCCTTGATATCACCTTGAAAGAGGGGTACTCGTCTCGTAGCAGTTGGCAGGCTGAGGAACAGCCCGAGGTGGGTTATTTGTGTATCTGCTCTGGAAAGGGCTTAACCACGTAGTGACGGGATGTGGATGTTGCAGGGTGTTGGGGTGAAAATTAGCTAGGTGGAAGAACGGAGATAGCATGCTGCTCCTCAACGGCTGCAGACTTGGGTGCGACGGCCCTCGTGGACCGCTTGTGAATTAGTTAATATACTAGGAAAAGTATAAATTTAGGTATCTGGACAAAAATCTTGGGTGATTGTAATTTTGCTTAGGCTGGAATGAGTGTTTTATTGTTTCCGGTAGTGTCCGCAAGCCATTCGGGGTAGCCGGTATCGCTTTAAGCAACGTTTAGATGGCAAATAGTCCCCAAGAGATCTAACTAGGGCGCTCCGATGTTGAGGTAAACTCTCTTAAAATTTGGAGGCCCGGCGCCTAATTTCATCCTATACATAACGGAGGGATGAAGCCTCGTGACATAGACTCACGGGGAACCTTGTGCATGTAGAATAAATAATCCGACAGCATTTATTCTGTACAAGTTGGAGCAGTGGCACATTAGAGCCTGCAGCCATACCCCAGACTTCACAAGCGTAGAGCATGATAGGGAGGAATAGAGCCTGAAAAAGGCACAACTTCAGGGGAACAGACATAACAGACACCTACACAGAGTATAGCGATGCCGAATCACCGCATGACTCCAGTTTCACTACCAAGTATGTGATGGCATTTTTCCGCATAATCCTTGGCCTAAAGTAGGTAAATGTGGGGAAGTTGGAGGGTATGCGGCACTTGATGAACATGGGCTTGGCTTTTCTTCGTGTTGATGGACAATCGCCAAAGCGTGCACCATACTTGTAGAAGGCAGCAGTGTCATTGTATGGGGCTGAAAGCCCTGCGTGGGTGTCTATTTGTGCAAAAAAGCACGTCGTCAGTATACTGGGCTATACTGACGTGCTGTTCGGGGGAAGGTCAGCCACATAAACGCTATAGAGCGTCGGGGATAACACAGAACCTTCGGGGACACCACCTCGGCTGGACCTCCGTGTAGGTGGTCCACAGTAACTGTGAGGAACCTTTGTTTCAGAAATGAGTGAAAAGTAATAGCTTCCCTTGAGACGCCCTAGTTGAGAGGGGTACAAAATGACGTTCGCGTTTATATAAACCCCCTCTTTAATAGAAATGCCACCACATGCCAATAAAAAACGCGCCAAAAATATATATCCTTGAAGAATTTACAATTTATTAAAAAGATAAGTGAATTTTCTAATAAATTAGTATATTTTATTAAAATATATATAATTTTTAAAAATAAAATTATAGCTTGTGGCGAGACTTCGCAGAGCCGTTCAAAGATGCATGCTTAGTTTGATAATACTAAGATTAGGATTGTTCCCTATATCAAAACAACTAGGTTTCTCTGAACAAATGGTACCCTGTGTACCTGGGGTGGGGGAGATACACAATTTACATAAAAGTGTTCATTCATTAATTTGGAAAGCTGTGCAAAAAGAAATGTTTATTTCCAGGGGAGGCTCGTCCTTAAGTGCTGCAGTGCTGCAGCACGCTCTTTTCTGTTTTATAAATGACAATGTAGAAATTTTAAAAGACCATGTAAATAACAATGCATTATTGTAAGTATAAGAAATCGAGGACGACCAATAATGAACTGTTGATTCATAGAAAACACCTGCTTAACTAATGGAAGACATACGTGACGTCAACGTGCTGAGAGCCAGCAAGCTCTGTATCAGTTATTGCTCAAGCGTAGAACCTTCTCCTCTTGCCTCCCTCATGTCCTAAGTTCCTTAGATTTTCTCACAAATTCCTGCAGCATCTGGGTTGTTGCGTGGTGATCATTCGCTGCACGGTGAAGCAGGGCCACTAACACTCATAGTTATAGCTGTAGAAGTTGAATATGCATTGAATATCATTTAACAATCTATCATTGCTTTATATTTTAGTTCTAGAAACTAATTCCATTCTTCTTACGTAAGCAGATTCAATACCTAATGGTTATTAAATCACAGGGCAGATTGTGATGCACCTATCATGTTGGTACGACACTCCATTCCCACGACCATAACGAGAATCCCCCATAACAGGTGCATGTGGTTCACATGCTCGCATTTTATCCAAGTATTTCTTTGCGTAACGTTACTTAGTGGCTGATATATGTTTCTTTATTTTGTGTGTGAGTGTAAAACATGTTATAAGTTCATTTTATTCAATGCATGAGTAACGAAACTTTAACCAAATCTAATGACAATTCCCCTTCTAAGGCAATAATCAGAAGAGAGGGTTGGTATAAAAATATTAGGGCGAAAAATACCCTAATCTAAAAATTGAGCAAAAAGCGAAAGAAAGTAGAAATTTGGTTTATAGCATTAAGAAACATGGGCGCATGAAATTCATTTTTGAAACTAGGTGAGCTGCATGGACCTTTTTCCCGCAGCACGCTTTTATTTTTTGGCACGAGCCGCCACTGTTTAATTCTAAGAAGCGGCTGGAAAATATGGAATTAAATGGTGTTTCGGCTGGGCTGTTGAGCTTCTTACGAACTAAATCTGTGATAAGGGGTTAAAGATATTTAGCAGCTGCTTCAAAGATGTTAGTCAACTCTACGAGAGCAGAAAACACACCGCATTAA